>JACEVL010000293.1:135000-350000 GCA_020284085.1 Aporrectodea caliginosa | reverse complement strand
AATAGTCTAGACGAGAGCAGACGAAGGCATGGATAAGAGTAGAAGCAGCAGAGGTTGAAAGAGAGCGAGCAACGACCCTAAGCTGACGAAGGTGGTAAAAGCAGGAGCGAGACAAAGAGGAGAGGTGCTTAGTAAAGGTTAGTTCCTGATCAAGGATGACACCAAGGTCTCGTACAGAGGTAGAGAATGAAATTTGAGGAAATTCAGCTGCAAGTAGATTCAGGTCAAGTTTTGCCAGCTGCTGGCGGGTACCCAGCCATATGAACTGGGTCTTTAGAGGATTAAGTCTCAGGCGATTCGAGGAAAGCCAGGCACAGAGAGTGTCAGTTGCACGAGACATCAAGCGAACAGCACTCAAAGCATCCCTTGCAGAACAATGCAAGTAAGATTGGAGGTCATCAGCGTATGAGTGGCCAGAAAGGTCACTAGAAGCGAGAACAGATTCAATGTCAGCAGTAAAGAGGATATAGAGAAGAGGGCCGAGCACAGAACCCTGGGGAAGGCCAAAAGGTACGGGGATCCAAGGGGAACGCGACGAGTGGAAGACAGTAGATGAAGAGCGATCAGATAAATGTGAAGAAAGCCACTGAAGAGGCAAGGAAGAGATACCAAACGAAATAGAAAGGCGACGCAGGAGAAGATCATGGTCTACCGTGTCAAAGGCTGCACTTACGTCATAAAGTGCAAGAAGAGTAAGCTGAGAGCGGTCAGTAGCACTGTAGACATCATTAAGAAGGCCAAGAAGGAGAGTCTCCGCGGAGTGTCCCTTGCGGAAACCCGACTGACGGGATGGTAGGAGGTTATTACAATCTAGGTAACTAAGTAACTGGGAAGCTACAAGTTTCTCAATTAGTCTAGAGATAAAAGTGACGCTAGATATTGGCGTATAACTAGAAGTGTCTGTAGACGAAATGTTGGTAGACGAGTTGTCGCGGAACCGCACAGCACATAGCACAGAAAACTTAAATTATCATGAGCTTTTGGTAGGAATTTGTGATTCAGGACGGGCGGACACGCCTACTGGCGCTGCTGCGGCGACTGGTTCAGCTTCGATACCTGCCCGAAAACAACACAAGTTTCCAACACCTATGCCAGAGTGCTGACACCCGCCTCTACGGTGCTGTTCGTGTAGATCCAGGCCATGTTCTAGATGACCTACTGCTCCCAATTAAAATTGTAGTATACGCGCTACGCCACGTAAACATGACAGAATTCTGCCTGTTGCAGACAGTCTGCCACGCAAAACATTTATTATTAGGAAGATTTACTCGTGACTATAACATTATTCTTAATAATGAGGTTAACAATATTATTGGTTCAAAAAAGCATGTACTTAAAATCTGCATTGAGAGAACTATTGTAAAGAAACCCGTTCTCCCAAACTTATAACAGCCTACACGAGGGATTACACCTATTATTAAATACTTACAGGAGGGCTATGCTAATGGCTTCATACGAGGACACTTGAAATAGTACGGTGTCCATATAAACATGTAATATAAAACAAATTAATGTTAAAAGATGATTGAGAGTATTATACTTACCGGTTTGTTTTCACTTCTACTGTAGAAGAAAACGTACAGTTACTGATTTGTACAATGAACTCTTCCTACTTCGTTGTAAATGAGCTGAAGACAGTACTCATGGGTAGAGCAGCCGAGTGTTTCTTTCAGATCCCGGTCATCATCATAACCATTTATAGCAGTTAACGAAGCCCACCCTCGCCAATGCACCCTGTCACAAGCATCACATGTCTGTTAAACATCACTTATGCTTTGTGTCTGTGATTTAGTTTATGCAGTTCAGACTACTAGGATTATTTGTGTGTAGGTTATTTCAAGAGTCAACAAGGAGACTTTATTGGTAAGTGCACATAAATATACATTAAATACAATTATGCATGCATGCATGTCAACAAGCATACATACATGTCAACATACATACATATATACATGCATACATGCGTAGATTAATAAAATACATGCATGAATAATCGGATATATACATAATACGCAAAGTCAGATACTATTATTGTATGGAAATTTGTATCGGGCCATCTGGAACCTTGACAGATTTTAAAATAATCGACACGATTAAATCAGAAGAGAACAATTTTATACTACACAAGAGGTTATGCTGCGCACATGATTAGGCCTAGGCAACATGCTAACAAATGCACCTCACAAGCCTGTTAGGCCTACATCACAAGTCTGGCGGCATGTGCGTTATTTTCAGAGTAACCAAGGAGTCTGCTCGTCGACACTTTGTTGGTCATAGAACTTGAAGTCGTCGATTAAAAACAACTGTAACTGAATATCAGGCTCTATGGAAGCTACTAATTATCGTACCTCCACAAGGCAGAGCCGTGCTTTCTCTGTCATTGGCCCCTCGACCTGCAATGGCCTCCCTCTGACACTCCGCTCCCTTCCTAGAACCCCTTCTTAGTCATTCCTCTCTCAACTAAAAATGATCCTATTTGGCCGCGCTTGGGAACGCCTCTGAGTAGTTCCCTTGAAGAGGCGCTATACAAATTCTAGTAATGAATGAATGTATGAATGAATGAATGAATGAATGAATGAATGAATGAATGAATGAATTAGCAATGATACAGGCGCATGACTTCATACCTAATCGGATTAACCGCTATTTACAGGTCGTTTGATTATTTCCAGATGTATCCTGTATCCACGTGATTTCTGTAATTGCAATTCACCCGCAGACACAGCATTTGATCAAACAATAGTCTGCCATCGTATCCGCCAATTTATCACCACAGGAACAACCCGCATGCAGACATCTTTGCGCAGAACACGCCGGCAGTTTCCGGGTCGTACATATTTTAATTGCAAAATAAAATTACTTTTAATTATTATACGGATGCTCAACAGCCTGACAGCGCCCTATACTGTTAAGCCAAATGGCCACCAGGAAACACACACGCAAACACACACACACACACACACACAAGTCCTATCCTCTAGCGCCCCAAAGTGCTCACGAACTGACTATATACATATGCTCCCGAATTGACTATTGACATAATTTTATACTCCTGAACTGACTATTGACATATGCTCACGAACTGACTATATAATTCTCTTCTCATTATCTTTCCAGGGTTCGTTTTTCACCTCTGCAGTCGGTCATAAATGCGGCTGCAAGTCTAATAGCACGATTAATTGTAGAAAATTACTGAGTAAAAAGCTAAGAAACCGACATGTGACGGGGTTTGACCCCCTGTGTCACAATTATATTGCATCAGTTAGCAAAACGATGCACAGTAAACTGAGTGACCAGTGGCGGTCACACGCACACACGTGGAACCAACAACGGATATCCGTCGACAGCAGACGATGGCATTCGTCGCGTGTCGGTCGGTCGGTCGATTGTATGGGTAAGACCGTAAGATTAAAAGTTTCTTTCGATGTAACGTTATAAGCCTGTGAGTCTAAGGCTTGTAAGTACAAGTTTCAGTAATAATAATAATAATAATAATAATAATAATAATAATAATAATAATAATAATAATAATAATAATAATAATAATAATAATAATAATAATAATAATAATAATAATAATAATAATAATAATAATAATAATTAATTTTTCTTTATTAAGCGCCTGACAAACGGACTGCGCTGTATATTTACATGTTATGCAATTTAAATCTTAACTACTAACAGAACAGACAGCCTGCAATACAACGGCGCTAATAGCAGCCTACAAAGCATATCCGCCCTACGGGACTCGAACTCCGTACCTCTCGCTATTATTATTATTATGTTATCCAATGCGCTATCGCCCCTCCTCCCAGTAGTAGGACGTTAGATGGCTCTAGTATCGGCGACAATAGTAGGTCATCTCCGGAAATATTGAAACAAATCTAGAAAAATCATACATGAAAAACAGCAACACAGAAGTCGTAAAATTTTATGTTCTCGGGTGGGAGTCTTGACTTTCAAAGTGTCAACATTTTAAATCTTAAATGTTAGAGTTACGGTACAATTGTTAGTGACAGAATGTTAAAGTTTATAGGTTAGAATTAGAATTTTAGCATGCTAGTTCTGATTATTTTCTTACAAGTTTAATTAAATTTGTCCACACGCAGTAAGCTGACTTTGTGCAGTGAATGCCACTGTACGGCATAGTATGTAGTTCAATCTGTGGCTCAAAAGTAACAATTTCATATAAGTAAGTAAGTACGTGCTTTATTGAATCGCCTGCAAACGCACTGCGGGAACATCAGAATGAATCACAAAAATCACAAATGTCAAAAATATCATAAAATACAATAAAACAGACATCTATGCATATATGAGATTAAGGTAATAGTAAAAAGAAAGATTAGCAATAAAATCAATAAAATAACATACGCGTAATAAAACCACATCTAGTTAATGCGTCAGCATGTGGGATCTCACGGTTATGTGAACGAGGACGGAGAGAGTACTTAACATTCTTTATAGGAGGCAGTAGACCATTAAGAACATGGCTGGGGTTGTGAAGCACAGATGAGAAAAGAGAAGAGTCAGCACGGCGACAGAGGTCATCAAACATTATCTGGTCGGCAGGCAAAAACTTTAGCCGTACCATTTTGCGTATTATTGCATTAATACGCGCGCGCTGACCAGCATTGGCAAAGCCGTACCAAGCAGGGGAAGCATACAGGAGGCGAGCCAGCGAGGTTGCCCGAACTACATCAAAAAGGCGCATCCCCGAGAGACCATGGGCAATAAGGATGCGTATCGCATAGAGCGATTGGCTAGCCTTAATACAGATTCGGTCAATATGGGGGTCAAAACTAAGTCTATCCGAAATGGTTACCCCTAGAATAACAGACTCAGATACCCTACAAATACCTGGTATAGGGAGAGGAAGATCAAGTAATTTAGACCGCGGGCGCCTAAATACCATCTCTTTGGATTTATTGTTATTCAATTTAAGATTACAAGTTAGTGCCCAATTGGCAACATTTTGAAGTTCAGACGAAGTGGAGGTAATAGCAGATGCTGGAATGAGAATATAGCTATCATCAGCGTATTTAAGCAACCTATTACTGCGATGCACAGGTTTCAAGCCTGAAATAGCTACTACAAAGTCAGAAGGTCCGAGACCAGAGCCCTGTATAATGCTAGCATTTATCCGACAAAAGGCTGAGACTTGGCCGAGAAATTTAGTACAATGCTGACGGTCTTTCAATAGGGATAAGATCCAATTATACAGAAAGTCAGGTATTGGCAATAGAGCAAGTTGTTCAGATAGGTAAGAGTGCCTAACCGTGTCAAAGGCACGTGAAAAGTCTAGCGAGATAAGACGAACATAGGGTTCATCGTGTAACATCTCAAGAATTCCGTGGGTGAGAGCAATGATGGCGGAAGTAGTTGAGCCAGAGGGCCGAAAGGCGTATTGGTCTCTAAGGGTAGAATTTATTTCGGGATCAGTGAAGATTGGGTAAAAGTAACTTCTCACAACAATTTTCTCCAACATGCGGCATAGCACCGGAGTAATAGAAATGGGTCTAAAGTCAGCCTCATTTTGAGGGTGCAGGTTTTTAGGGACTGGCGTAATATAGCTAGAGCGCCACTGGGGCGGCGTGTAAGAGGAAGCCAGAGAGCAGTTAAAGAGATATGTAACCGGGGCAGAGAGGAGATGAGCCATAGTGGATAGGAACCAAGAAGGGATGCCATCAGGGCCAACTGAGGACCCACGGACCGATTCCAATCCTCTGAACACATAATATTCATCAATATTAACATAAATATATTCGTCTTCAAATGTGAGTAAGCATTTGTAGGGGGTGTGAACATTGGTCAAACATTTCCCAGAGGTGCGGAACAGTTTGAAAACCCTGGTCTAGAGCGCTAACTGTTAGGCTATTGAGCACCCGTATAATAATTAAAAGTTATTTGATATTGCAATTAATTGAAATAAGTAGGCCTATAGCCCGCATACATGGTTCACCGCTGGCATGTTCTGTGCAATAATGTCTGCATGCGGGTTGTTCCTGTGGTGATAAATTGGCGGATACGATAGCAGACTATCGTTTAGGTCCGATCCTTCTGATGTGTACGGTCGAGTCTGATCCATACTGACCGTGTACGCCGCCTGTAGCCAGGTGTCTTCCTCTCTCCAGAGGGCGACCGACGCTGGCCGTTGGAATGACCTCGACCGTCAGTCACCAGTGGATCTACACCTACCACGCAAGAATATTCTTTATTTGACTATCAGGAAACGCACAGTAGCTTACAGAAGCAATAAATAATACATTTATACAAAAAGTCATATAACGTTCTCATAATAATACTTCTTTTAGCAAAGGCATGAATTCTAGTTATGGTGAGATCGTGTGGCCTAGGTCGCGTATTGTATGGAGTGACCTTACGAGGAGGTCGGAGGTCATGAATACGTGACAAGGATTACTCCGACCTCTTTATGCTCCCTCAAATCGTCCACTCCTTTCTTCAAATAGACTTCATCGTCTAGTTCCTCATACTAGAACATCTATGGCACAGCCCTAGTCCTTTACCTCAATTGGCCTCTCTCTGGAATGCGCTGCCTCCATCTACTCGCTCTCAAATTCTAGCTGGCAACCTCTCGTACTCCTTTGTTTTCTCAAAACCTATTTCTTTCTCACGTGGCCTAATGCAGTGGGAGCGCCTCTTGAACAGTTCACCGTACTGGAGGCATTATAAATGTTTGAATACAAAACAATACAGAGTGAAATCAACTGTAATGGGTCCCTTTCTTAGGAATCCATATTCATGTATGTAATGTAATGTAATTCAATCAATCAAACAACTCAAAACTCTTTTATTGAAGCCAAATCAAACACATAACATTTCAACATAAAATATCAGGATTGGCCGCAAGAGGAGTCCCAAAAGGGATCAAGATCCCGCTAACTAGGGACACCTAGAACAACATTTCAGAAATCTGAATTAGCTAAATCCTTGATAAACAGTTCAACATCAAGTTTTGTACAGCAATGCAAATAGTATAGTACATACAATGTAGTACACAGTAAATGATTAACTCGATTCAAAACACTATGAAAATGTATATAGCGCCCCTTAAAGATATCTACTCAGAGGCGTTCTCTGCGCTAGCCTATAATGTCAAATGTCATTACGAACACATGCGACGCCAGGGCTCAAATGATGATGATGATATTCGTTTTATTGACACACCAGATGACAAACCGCATCGTAGCTTACAGTTACATTTGAAAATAAAATAAAAGAGAGATTTAATTAAAGTGTTTAGAGTGTCTTGTTTTAAATTTGTTGTTGGCTTAGATGATTAATATACTTATATAAAGCCCTTGGTATAAAAGCCAGTTGCTTCCTAGATAATAATTGTGCTAGAATCTGAAATAGGCGAAACGGGTGAAAATGTAGTATATTCTTCAATTCATCAGCTGCCTTTGAATTTGCCATAATTTGCAAATTATTAATCCGATTTTGATGCCCTTTCCTTTATTCGATACAGAATATAGCCCTTTACTGCCCAACAAAACTGCAAAATAACGAAGTAGGGCCTAATGGTTGCTGAGAACTTTGATGACGGGAATATTCCGAAATGTTTTATTCGATTTTCTCAATCTATGCTAATGAAAGAAACAAATGTAAAAAGTAATTTGAAGCAGATTAATTGTAGAGTATGACTGTGCAGTGTGTAAAAAGATCAGAAACCGACATGTGACGGATTTTGACCCCCTTGTGTCACAAATATTATTGCATCAGTTAGCAAAACGATTCACAGTAAACTGAGTCACCAGTGGTGGTCACACGCACACACGTGGAACCAACAACGGATTTCCGTCGACAGCAGACGATGGCATTCGTCGCGTGTTGGTCGGTCGATTGTAGATCCACTGGTGACTGACGAGGTCATTCCAACGGTCCGCGTCGGTCGCCCTCCGGAGAGAGGAAGACACCTGGCTACAGGCGGAGTACACGGTCAGTATGGCTCAGACTCGACCGTAAACATCGGAAGGCTGGGCCTGATCATTGCCTTCTAGATATATACTGACAGGCCGTAATCTTGACTAAATTTAGGCATCTGCGTCACGCCTACGGCCCGTCATCGTTTCGTTGCAAGCTTGTCAATACTTAAAGCGATATTCGTTTATTTTTTTACTTTCCTTGCATGAAACTTCGAATATCGTTGCAAATTATCGTAATTTAGATAAACAGTGTGATTTATAATCAAGTTACGCATTCTTAACCCGCGGGCTACCAAGGGGGTGGTTACCACCACCACCCTAAGTTTTTATGCATAATCTTTTTTCTTCATATGGAATATAATTTTTACGTTTTAGGAAGCTGTAGCAGATTCATTGGCGCACACTTTGAGGTAAACATCATGATGGTACCTCACGCTGTTCAAAAGTTATGCCCGATATAGCCGAGGTACCAGAGGGGGGGGTGGATACCACCCCGTTAGTTCTTCGACCATAGCTTATTCAGTTTTCTTCGTAGAAGAGAAACAAAAATACCATTCTATAGGCTAGAGGGAATGAAGTGCTTCATTTGCTTGCTTACTTTTTTTGTCTTTTGAACACCGGAAGTGATACAAATAAATAATAATACGCGTTATGTGTGAAAATGGCTGAATGCAGCATCACAATTTCGCTGTATCTAATAGGGTAAAGTACCCAAGGGTGAGCACCCCCAAATGTGAGCACCTTTGAAAATTTCACGTAATTATCAAAGACGGTGGCGCCACATAATGAATATCCGTAGTAGTAACAACAAGCATGTCCGAAAACGTTAAAAGAGATTTGTTGGCATTTTTTTCACAGAATGTGACTGTTTTATAATAAAATGATATAAATAATCTTATATTGCCTTTTTCGTAAATAATCGATAACTTGGTCGTATATTTAGCCATGATATTACTACGGGCATTGTTAAGATGTGTAGGCCTACCACTTTACCAGTGAGCGATAATAAAAGATTTATCTGGTGCCGTTTAATTTTAAGGAATTTTTTCTTACGACGACCGCTTGTACCGTAATGTGAGCACTACAGACGTACCGCATTGTGAGCATGGTGCTCACATTGTGAGCATGGTGCTCACCGTAATTTGAGCACTACAGACGTACCGCATTGTGAGCATGGTGCTCACATTGTGAGCATGGTGCTCACATTACGGCCGTCAATGTTTAATACTTTAAAAGTGACAGTAGGCCAAATTGAGAAACTATGACCTAGCCTACTGTGTATAGGCTAAACATAGCCTATGTAGGAGCTTATTGCCAAAGATTAAATTTCTACACGACTCTATTAGACATTATGTTACAATTAAAAGCCAACTCTGGTTCTTGTAAATGTTAAACGCTTTTGTTTTAGATCAGGGGTCTTTAGCCTATCTCCAAATGCCAGGGTCAAAACGAGGGCACAGTCAGCGTACCTGGGACGTTTCTGCACTGAAACGTGCAGTTTCTGCAGTGAACCTAAGTGAAATGTCATTAAAGTCTGCAGCTAAGCAGCGTGGGATTTTTTTAGAATCTTTGCGTTGCAGTCTGAAATTAACACTTTGAAGAGAGAAACAAAAATTTGCCAGTCTGTGGTTGAAAAGAAATATGCAAAGAAACAGACAAAGGCGAAATCAACGGCAAAAGGAAATAAGAAAAAATTTTCAATCATGGATACAAGCTATCCATTGGTCGTTTAACTATTTACTCAGGATCCTGAGTGGCCGAGTGGGTTGGTGCCCGCTCGCCGCGTCGGCGCCCCGGGTTCGCTTCCCGGTCGGATTATCAGAGATTAATTTCTCGGATCTTTACTGCGGGTGGCTCGGTCGCATTATAAACGTGGAGTACAATACAACACACAATACAACACATCACAATACAACTGGGGCGCGGTGGTGTAGGGGTATGTTCGGTGCCTTGCAGCTGGAAGGTTGCGGGTTCGGATCCACCTCAAAAGTCGCCGCGTAGGGACCCTGGGCAAGTCCTTCACTGCAATTGCTCATGCGCTTCGGCGTGAAACTCCGATTCAGCGTTCGCGCAGTAGTCGGGAGCGCCTCTGAATGGGAAATCTGGTTGGGGCGCTATAACAAGTGTTCAAATACAATACAATACAATACAATATCCCCAATTCTTCACTATAGTACACTTTTTGGATTCACGTATTAAGGATCAATGGATTCAATGTGAAGGTAACTGCCATGAATGGACTCATACTGACTGTGCAGGAGTTACAAAGAGAGACAAGCATTTCACATGTGAAATTTGTGTTGAATGACTACTAGGGCTGTCAACGGGCCCCCGGATCCCCGGACCCCCGTTCGTAGGGTCAAGCCCGGGCCCTTAAATCAAAACCCTAAAACCCAACCAAAGACGCATAATACGGTAAGTGGGTCGAAGTTTTAAAAGCCGCGTAGGGACCCTGGGAAAGTCCCTCACTCGCAATTGCTCATGCGCTTCGGCGTGAAACTCCGATTCAGTGTCCGCGCTGTAGTCGGGAGCGCCTCTGAGTAGAAATCTTGAAGGGGCGCTATAGCAATAAGTATCGGGTATATAACCTGTCTGCAATATGCGACCACCCTGCATAGGGTACTTAATTAGTAGACCTATTTCCTTATTGAAGTTTACCTGTGCTCACATTTAAATCTGGTAGTCCAAAGGTGAGCACGGATGCTCACATTAGAAACCAAGGTGTGCTCACATTTAGTTCGGGTACCCTAATGTGAGCACATTTTTCAAAATTTTATTTTAATTAAAAATATTATAATGTCCATGATTTTTAAATATAGGCCTAATGCATATTTGTTGTATAGACATTCATTGTATCTACCTCTGGCAGGTATCAGAAACCTGTTTCACTTAATCAGTTTCCGACAATTTCAAAATTTCCTTAAGGTGCTCACCCTTGGGTACTCTACCCTACAGACTATGGACTAGTTTGTAGGTTATTGTTACAAATGAAGCATCATTATCTTTAAAATGTTCTTGGATACATAGATCAGTTTCAAAACACACATAATCTTATTCTTATTATTTGTTTATCCAAGAAGTACAAAATGTACGCAATAATATAAAATATCGCTAATTATCGTGTCCGTTGTTAAAAATGATGTAATTTCGAGATGCATTCACATAATGTACAACTAAATAGAACATTTTGTTCAGAAATGAATGCTGAATCCAATGCTATATTATAATGTATGATAATGTGAAACCAAACGCGAAATCCAGGGGTGGTAACCACCCCCTTGGTAGCCAGTGTTATAAAAAACCTCGGTAGCCGAGGGTTAATCTTTTTAGAACGTAGGGCCTATTATACGTTCAGAACTTCAATTATTAATATTTATAGGCCGCCTATATATAAGCTTATTAATAATTGAAGTTTGGAACGTTTGTATTCTAGTTATAGTTATACCCCGCAGCCGATCGAGTCGATCGATCGAGTCGATCGTAAACTCGGCCAAGTCGATTCGATCGAAAAATCGAAAAATCGTCGAACTTTACGAAACACATTCCAGAATCTTCATTATGGAATTTTAAGGTGACAGACAGTTGCTGGTTGTGCTATATTCTTGATATTTCTGAAGTGCCATTCATTAGAGTCAGTATTCGTGTAACTGATGCTAAGTCTGTTATCATTTGCTGTAGGGGATATAGGGTTGATGACAGAAATTTGGAGTGGGTGAACGGTGATAATGGAAAATTTGATTCTTATTCCAAATTGACCAGTCTTCTAAGTCATTATCAGGGTTGGGAGAGTGGAAAGGTTGACTTCAGATGTAAAGTAGAAATGGCTTTCGTTCTGTTGCGTGATATATGTGAGCAACAAAGTTCACTAATCAGTAGCAGAGATCCCGAAGATGATGGTGCTGGTGCTGGTGCTGGTGATGATGAAGATGATGGCAACGTTATTAATAATTAAAGTCAAGTGCATCCGTGTCGTTAGGCATGCCATCCAGCAGTTGGACTTATTGCAGCAATACAAGACTAAATATTGTATTGCAGGGATTATTCTAAGAAATTTTCTCAACTACACAGGGGAAGGACGAATTAGGGAGTCTGGGGCTGTGCTCCCAGTGTGATCTAGGGAAAGCCTATGGTCAGGGGTTTGGACCCAAAGCTGAACTGATTCATTGATTTCAAACTTTAAATTCGCCTCACTTTTTTGGCAATGTTATAGTGCATATTAATATTTCAATATTATGGCTACCGTAGGCCTACGAACGTAGTGCAACTAGTGCATGTTTTCACGGATTTGGACTACTTTGACCAAGTCTGCAATTGTCCACAGGTGCTCTGGGGGAGTGTCGTAGGCCCCAAGCGGAGTCCCAGCCGACAACGAATCTTAGAGCATTTGCTGCCAAATGGAGTACGTTTTAGCCACTTTATTTTACAAAATTTGCTTTTTATTATCATACATATTCCTAATTGATTCCTGCATCGACCTGTGAAAATGACATAATTAGTTCAACCATACATGTACCACCAAGATAATTGATATAAAATAATAATCAGTGACAGACTGAGTGACTGTGACACAACCATGGATGAGCTGCAGCTACAGTAAACAATTATAGCTTTAACTTCAAAACGATCAACTTCATTTTCCAATGTGATTTTGATACGCCAAACCCAAAATCTAACAATGATTCACGTAACCGTTTATTCGGTGGTCATGGTCATGGCAGTTGAACAAAAATGGTAAAAATAAGGTCACCTGCATTGCAAGACAGGGAAGTGTAGTCTAATGAATCAGAGTTTGATACAGATTTCACCGAAATCACTTACAATGTCAGTGCAGAATATAGGCCTACTTAAGAAATCCAAGTCGTTACCCTACATTGTCCTGCCATGCTATGCATATTACATTATCTTACAAGACACTAATATATCTAACATCTGTGACTAGAATCGATGGATGTCTTCAATATTAAGTTCAATTTCAAACCTATTAGACTACTATTAGGGAAGAGTTAGAAGGTTAATAATTTAATCATATTATTGTAATCTAACATTAAATTTAAAGTAGAGTATTACCTGGCTGAGACATATCACCTAAACTACTGGGACAAATGCTAAATCCACTGGGACATTTGTCCCAGTAGTTGTACTGTTAAGATATACACATCAAAAGCAATAAAACAAAGTTGCTTTAATGTATTGTATTGTATTTGGCTATTTATAAAGCGCTTCTCACAGCAAAAGCCTTTCAGAAGCGCTCCCAGTGCGAGCAACCCGAGAGAAAAGGCAGGATTTTAGTTTCGAAAAAGATGAGGAGAGACTACCAGAAAGGATGGCAGAGCGAACCGGTGGAGGAAGTCCATTCCACAGAGAAGGACCTATGCAGGCGAAGGATCTGGATTGAGCCATTGCAGTCCTGACACGAGGAACAAAAAGGTCAAGCCGATCAGAGGATCGGAGAGGACGCAGCGAAGTGGCAGAGAGTGGGCGAAGCATGAGGTCGCAAAGGTACTTCGGAGCAAGACCCAGATGAGACTTAAGGACTAAAATAAGAACCTTGAATTGTATTCGGACAGATAGAGGGAGCCAGTGAAGTTCTTCAACCATGAATGTAGAGATGTGAGAGAATCGAGGAAGACGAGCAATCAGTCTAGCAGCAGCATTAAGTACTGACTGTAGAGGAGATAGTCGAACCTTAGGGAGACCAACAAGGAGAGAATTACAGTAGTCTATTCGAGAGCAGACGAAAGCGTGGACAATTGAGGTAAAGGTCGAGGAAGAAACAGATTTGCGAATAGCCCTGAGACGCCTTAGTTGGAAGTAGGAAGAGCGAGTAAGCATGGCAATGTGTTCAGTAAAAGTTAGAGAACTGTCTAGAGTGACACCCAGGTCTCGGACACTAGACGAAAAGGTAAAACGAGGAAACCTTTCAGAGAGTAATGCATAGTCAAGTTTTTTGAGCTGCTGAGGAGTTCCAAACCAAATTAGCTGGGTTTTAGAAGAGTTTAAGGAAAGACGATTAGAAGACATCCAGAGATGAAGATCTTGGGAGAGAGCCTCAATTTGACTAGCGAGAAGGAGTTGAGCAGAAGGGGGTCCATGGACACAAGCTTGGACATCATCAGCAAAAAGGTGGCCAGTCGCAGAGTGGTTAGGGAAAAGAGAGGGAATATTAGCTGTGTATAAAATGAATAAGAGCGGGCCTAGGACAGAACCCTGAGGAACACCCAAAATAACAGGGACCCACTGAGTCCTGGAGTCACCAGAGATGATCATTTGGGTGCGATCAGACAAGTAGGACCGAAGCCAAAGGAGAGGAGGACCCTTGAGTCCACAGGAGGTCTCAAGCCGTTGTAGTAGAATTTCATGGTCGACCATGTCAAAGGCTGCGGAGACGTCAAAGAGAGCCAAAAGAGTAACTTGAGACTTGTCAACAGCTGAATATATATCAGAAAGCAAGGAGAGTAGGGCTGTTTCTGTTGAGTGGTAAGCCCTATAACCAGACTGGTGTGTGATGTGGGTGTGTAAAACCTTTTTAATGGCGAGTCAGTGGCAATTTTGTTTCCAGGAAGTGGAGGGTCGGGTTGCTGAAGACGCCTGAGCAAAATGGCGTAGGGATCTGGAGAAGCCAGAGTCTGGGGACTGGCCAGAGTCTGGGGACTGGCTCTAGAACCATTCCCCTAAAAATAATGTTAATGGTCCATGGGCCAGCTCTTTGACACCCCTGGTTTAATGGGATATTTACAGTTTCTGGAAGCGAACAGGCAGAATGCAACGACTTTTTCGTCAAGATAACACTGCCACTGTTGCAGAACCAAAATTAAAAGCATTTTGATCTCTAAAGTTAATTAGGCCAGTGCTTCTCAAACTTTTCAGTGTCGGACCGGCAGAATTAACTTTACATTGTCAGGGACCGGTCCTGTCTTTCTAGACTTATGCACGAATTTATATCCCGGAAATATCATAGAGTCAAACTGACGGTCGTTAAGCCAAGTTTCTGTTATGGCTAAAACAGAGGGTTGAATTTCTTCAAGAAGGAGTCTTACATCATCTTCCTTGTGGTATAGGCTTCTACAATTAAGGTGAAGCAAGGAGTGGGGAGTGGTGGAGACCCCAGAGCCCATAATTGACAACACCTGGTGTGGAGTAATGTATCCATGATCAACTGGTCTGTTAATATAATAATTATCATCTGGGTCAATATCTAGGACATTTCCCTCTGACATCCCCACAGGACGTTTCCGCCCGAAGTTGGACTGTTACAAATAATTCTATACTTTAACAGGAGTTGGATTCATGAACAAAATTATTTTCATTAAATAAAAGCTGGATTGATGAAACAAATTCTATGCTCAAATAGAAGTTGGATTGATGAAAACAATGGTATGCTTAAATAAAAGCTGGATTTATAAAAGAAATTCTTTGCTTAAATAGAAATTGAATTGACGAAAAAAGTTCCATGAATAGAAGTTGGAATGATGAAAGAAGGTCTTTCCTTCAATAGAAGTTGGATTAATAACATTTATCATGGATAACGGTAGAGTTACCTACTTCCAGTTCAGGGGGGAAATGGCCGGGGGAAATGGCCGGGTGGGGAATATCCGGATACTGTTCCTAATAGCGAAGTAATGGGCTCAGACGGTGACAAAGATCTTTAATTTAAGCGAATTCAGTCCTCCAAACCTCACATGGTAAACTCAGCCTTATTTAGTTGGACAAGTCAACTACACCTATCAAAGAAGCAAACAGAGTAACTGGGTTTCATCTTAAAGCATGGCATTTGATAGCGTAAGAATTTTCTTAAAATTCCAATATTCTGAATATTTATCTTCTAATATTTCCTACAAATACAGAATTTAATCATAGTTGATAGTTTGAAGCCGCATAAGCGTCTTCGATTGGATTTTGATTAAACTGGTGAAAGAAATCACCAATAATAAGCATGTAGACCAACGTATTGTAGCATTTTATATTTAAAAAGAATCAATAACTTGCAACCAAATGAACCACAGAAATCATATCTTGAGGAACATACTTAAATTTCGAAAGTAGCGTCACATTTTCTTGAATAAAATAAAGATATATGATTAATTGTTGTCATAGCAGACATTAAAAGTTGGTACAATTCATCTGAATATAGCGCAATTTGGAATTCCAATTAATTATTAGACATTATTTGAAGCGCAGGCTACATCATTATCGATAGCGTAAATAATCTTTTGTTGCTAACGAAGCTTTATCAGTTCTTGTGTATTTTTAAACTATTAGTATATTTGTATCACACAAGGTAATTACACAACAGGATAAAATGCTTCTTTTGCGATTCCACATTGGTTCTTCTTGTCCCTTGACATCCAGATATAGCCATCCATTCCCCATTTAGCTCCCCAACTGCAAACACGTCCACAAAGAAAGTTGCAATGCGATAGCTTCAAACGGTGATTCTAACACTTTGGGAATTGAGTTCTAGCTATTGTATTTTAATACAATCTCCTACCGGTCACTAGCATATCTAACAGTTCAGGAAACGTTTTCTCCTCTATATAAAAACACATTAAAACAAATTTTGTGCGGTGATTCCCAGGTCTGAGCTCCCATGCGAGTTTCATATAGGACGCTGAACAAGTTATCTGATATATTGATACATGTATACATTCAAGTATACACACGTATATACATAGGCTACATAATACATGCACCCTCCTCACGCTTTTCGGGGCAGTTGAGCCATTAGGCGAGTTTTTAATAATTTTATTCGGCGTACAATCTATATAGCAAAATGCAGGAAATACCTTGAAGTTTTCTCTTGCTGGTGCGAAATGAACGAACAGTTAGGCTGATGAGAAAGATTCGTCCCAGTAGCGAAACCGATGAATTGTTAATGATTGAATCCCATTAAAATTATAACGATGTACGCCGCTTGGACTACCGATAATATGATGATGACGATGATGATGATGACGACGACGATGATGATGATGATGATAACAACGATAATGACGATGATGAAAATGGTGACATTGATGATGATGATAATGATGATGACTATGACGATAATAACGATGGTGATGATTATAATAGCGATAACGATGATGATGATGATGATTATGATGATTGTGATGATGTTGACGACAATGACGGTGATAACGATAATGACGATGATGATGATAATGATCATGAAAAGATGATAACGATGATGCTGATGAAGTTGACGATGATGATAACGATTACATTGATGATGACGATGATGATGATGATAATGTTGTTGTTGTTGTTGTTGTTGTTGATGATGATGATGATGATGATGATGATGATGATGATGATGATGATGATGATGATGATGATGATGATGATGATGATGATGATGATGATGATGATGATGATGATGATGATGATGATGATGATGATGATGATGATGATGATGATGACGATGACGACGACGACGACGACGATGATGATGATGAGGATGATGATGATGATGATGATGATGGCGATGACGAAATTGACGATGATGATTATGATGATGATTACGATGATGACGATGACGATTATAATGATGATGCTGAGGATGAGGATGAGGATGATGTTAACACCTCTCCTCTTTGTCTCGCTCCTGCTTTTACCATCTTCGCAAGCTTAGGGCCGTTGCTCGCTCTCTTTCAACCTCTGCTGCTTCTACTCTTATCCATGCCTTCGTCTGCTCTCGTCTAGACTATTGCTCTTCTCTTTACACTGGTCTTCCTAAAGTCCGCTTGTCCTCCCTTGAGAGGGTCTTTCGGTCTGCGGCGCGCCTTGTTGGTTCCATTCCTCGCTGTGGTAGCGTAGCCTCCTACATGCATCATACTCTACACTGGCTTCCCCTCCGGTAGCGTATCCTATATCGGCTCTGCTCTCTCGTCTGGCAAATCGTCTTGGGTTCAGCGCCTCGCTACTTGTGCACCATCTTCACTCTCTCTTCTTCTCTTAAGGGTCGCTCAGCCCTTCGTTCCTCTTCTCGGGGTGACTTCTTGGTTCCACATGCCCGCACTGCTACTATGCAGCGCCGAGCATTCTCTGTTGTTGGTCCAACAGCGTGGAATGTCTTGCCATCTTTCCTTCGCAACTCCGCCACTGTTCGCTTTCTGACAGTGCCAGTCCCAAGCCTGGATAAAGGAGGAGGGCGACGCTAATGGTCTTTGTTACCACACAGCTAGTCGTTAAACAGAAAAACCACCACCATCTCCTCGCATTCACTCGGCTTCCTTCTACGCCCAATTGAAGACTTTTCTGTATGATCAGGCCTGGCTTGAGAGCGCCTCTGAGTAGAGCCCTTGAAGAGGCGCTATATAAATTTTATGATTGATTGATGATAATGATGAAGGTTCAAACTGTGCTCTAGTAAAATTGAGAACGCTTTCTACATGTACATCCTACATTCACCAACAAACACTTGTGTTTCTGCATTCACCTGTTTTTTACAATCCAGTATTTCTTTCCATCGTAGGTTTGTCCATATCCAACAACCAAGACAGCGTGTTTCAGTTTAGTCCCTTTGCATCTGGGGTCATCGTATACGCCTAAAGAAAAAACACATTCGCTGAAGACGGCAGACATACGTAAATACACACATGTGTGTATGTTTGCATGTATGCATAAGTGCATAATATATTATATGCAAACATACATACATATAATTATAAATAATGCAGAAGGCATTAGAGTAAATATATAAATCATAAATCATCCATACAACATTATAATGTCTTACGAGCCAAACTGTCTCAATAGGATATTATTCTTTTATTGTGGATTCGAGCACGCAGTGTATAGATAGCGGGTTTAGTGAGGGAGCAGCTGGATCGTTTTAATAGTGGAGGGCCGTGCTTGTGCATTTTTCTTCAGTGATTTCGAATTGATGTAAAAGTTTCTTTTTCAGAATCAATTTGAAACTAATGGTCTATGAATCAATATTGGTACGAGGAAAAGCATTCAGATAAAAAAATGAAACGTGGGGGAACCCCTCCGGCGGCCTATGCGAAATATGTAAACTGTTTTGATTGAATAGTCCGATCTGAACATAATATGCCTATGTTCCACATATTATGTGGTATGCATGGATTCAGAATCAGGAGTTGCAAGTGATATTAACATGCATATTGCCCATAAAAGCAGTGATGGTGCCAGTGTGGATGCATATTCCAAAAAATAGAGAATGGGTCATAAGAAAGTTGCTAATGAACCGGGTATGACATATTGAACATACACATAGGTAGGTATTGCATATTGTTCTTGTCCAGATACTTCGCACATGTGAGGAAGAGCACTTCACGTTCAGGTGGAGTACATCCCTGGGGAAACAGCTTGCCTTTTGAGATGTTGATCCAAAGCATCGTTCGTAGAAGGAATTCTCTCCACGTGCTTAGTGTTCTGTCAGTACACCATCATTCAGACAAATAGCCAAGGCATGACCTTTGATTCGTATTTGAACTAATACTTCTACCTAACTGTTCGCCACGAATTGAGACGATCGTCGAGAATAGTCATTGTATGGGGCCAGTATCGAGTATTGACATTAAAAGGAGGGACAACAGAGAAACGAGGAACAGGCACCCGACAACGCATATCTGTTACTGCCAACATTTGCAACTGTCTTCGACCACTCCATTCCAAACATCATCAAGGCTGAAAGACGTGGCAGCAAAATTCGTCTGTAGGCTGTACTACAATGACTCGAACGATAACATTTACGTTGGCCTCGACAGAATGTCAGTCGGGTCATGGATGTTCTCATAGAAAACTAGGGACGTGGAGAGAATTCTCCCAAAGAATGATTCTTTGGATCAGCATCTCAGAAGGAATGTATTCCAAGCGAGCATATGGACAACAGCTCCTAGGTCCATGATGCTTCTCGACCACACCACTAATCATGGTTGGAAGGAAGGAGAAGGCAAGCTGCTTCACATATGGACCTCGCTGACCCTAGCCAGGGATGTTTTCCACCTGGATCTAAAGTGCACTTCCTCAAGTACCTGCTTTCTGTGCAAATGCATGAAGAGAAAATTGAAATGCACACGTCTTTGAAAATGCACATGTGCGAAGTATAGCTGGACAAGATCAATATGCAATACTTACCTATATGTATGTTCAATTTATTATAGCCGGTTTATAGACGACTTTCTTATGACCCATTATCGATTTTTCTGGATATGGCACCAACAGTGCTTTTATGGGGAAAATACATGTTAATATCACTTGCAACTTCTGATTCTTAATCCATACATATCACATAATATGTGATATATATTATTATCTGAACATATTATGTTCAGATCGGTTTCGAACCCCCACGCTTCACTTTTTATTTGAATGTTTTACCCTCGGACCAATATTGATCTATAGACCATTACCTTCAAACTGATACTGAAAACGAAACTTATATATGAATTTGAAATGACTGGAACCTGCGTACTGGAATAGTTATTCAAAGGTTTGATAGCCGTCGGGGAGATATCGCAACCCGACGAGGGTCCATAGTGTAGTGGTAACATCACTGGCGTGAATAGCAGTAGGTAGCGGTATCGCTTCCCGTAACCTCCCAAAGGTCCACTCAGCCTACCATTCGCGAGATGGCGCGATAGTAAAATGAGATGTAGGACGTGATGGGCGCCTTGCATGGTTGCAGTATAGGCGTATACTGTTAAATTAGACTCCTGTAATAACTTGTGATCATCCGTTCATTCTGATTTGTAATCATACTGCGTAATTGTGAGTTTGGAAATATTAAACGAAGAGTATTATTAGTCGTCTCATTATAGCCTGAAGTATGCAGCCTATGTATGTTGCATGCACATATTATACATGTACGTGTAATTTTGGGAAATACAAAGAATTCATTGAATTATTATAATTATATAAATTGATTCTGGCACGATAGTTTGTGTTCACGGCGATGTGGACAGTGAGGTCTTTTGTGTCAACATTTGCATATTGTTTGATCCTGTGCTATTAACTTTTGTAGCATCAAATGAAGTCCACACGAAATCAGTTGGCTGAACCGTATCGTTGTTCGACGGCGGATGAAGTCCTGGAGAAAGCACGGTGCTACGGTGGAAGTCATTCGTATTAGTGGCCATAGGATGGCTGGTGAGCGGATACAGGATAGTTTAGGCTGATAATACTGTGAGCTGGAGTGTTCAGTCATTCATTCATTCAGATTATTTATAAAGCACCGTTCCAAGATGACTATAATTAGCAGTCGATCCTACTAGTAATCATATAGTTCTGGTGAAAAAGTAGTTTAAGCTTGTGTGTTCAGATTAGCATGATGATACATTTATGATGTAGTCGGCGGAGATCCTACGGAGTTCATTAACAAGGCTGACATAACTTAGCTTTAGGAGTCTTGTAACCAAATCAATCCTATAACTCGTCAAATTACCTAAACTTTTTTTGTTTCTGTTTGCTAACCATCAGATATCGAAAGGACTTCTCCGAAGGATTACACTATTTACTACAACGTCATTAGAAGTGTAGACATTGGCTGATGCCTTACAATCGTCAACGTAATGACAAACTCAAAATTTCTACAGCGCTACTCTCTCTAAGGCTAAGCGCTAAGCACCAGCATAATATTATTAACGAGCGCCTTATGCATTAGATAGGGTCTACAGCAATTCCCCACCTGGTCAGTTTAGTGCTTCAGCCTTCTAATAGTTCCTCTTTCAGTGGCGAGAACAAATATTATTTTCTTCAATTTACAATTATGTACGGTTGCAACTGTACCCGATGCACATGAAGTACCTCTGTTAACCGATTGGCTGAATAACTAATTACCTAAGTAACTAACTAAACCTTTGAAATAGCCGCTGTTCTACTAACCACATTCGTAATTCTGGAACGACGGCAGAGAAGCATCAATGGCTACCGAGATTGGACCGATAGTAGCAACGGCTTCCTGTAGTGCCGACTCTGATTGCGAGACATTCGCATAACCCTTGCAAGTTGCTCCGACATTCCACTGGTTGTATTTGCATGATCCTTTCTATGTAGTAACACCAAAACATCTTTTTCAGCTGTTTGATGGCCACGTGTTGAGCGCTTCTGAGAGACTCTTACGTGTAAGTGGCGCTTTATAAATGTCTTGTTACATTACATTACATATATATCAACGGTCCCGTATATTGAATCTACATGATTTAATTGTGTGATATTTCTCAGTAACGCAGTCATGATCTATGGGAAATTTGAAGTTGGCATGAAATGTGACTAAACAGGCAATGGTAGGTCTAGCCTATGTTTCATAATTAGACAGTGGGCATAGGTGGTCGCATTTGTTTTGCAATTTGAGTGGCGGTATATAAAATAATGTCCAATTACATTTGAATTACAATTAAAATGAACTGCGCTAGACCTTCTTCAAAGATTATACAAGGGAACTAAAACAAACCAAAAATGTGTCCAAAATCTGACGGAGTCACTCGAAAGCTGCAGTAGAGAGACAGATTTATCTATCAGCTCTATCAAATCTGGTAATTGAAAGCAAGTTTGCTGAATTAGTTACAGTAGCATGTCTTGGAGGTCATGTAGGAGAGACGGTGACCCGTTATTAGCGCGCAAGACAAATGCGCGCCGTCAAAAGCGCGCCGTCAATTGAGCGCAGCAAATATTTCCCGTAAAATGAGCGCCGACGATAGCGCGCAGCATAGACCAAAAGACTGTACCATCCCTTTGAATTATAAACTTCAAAGCTTAAAAAAGCATTAAATGAGTGTAAAAATTATTATTGATGCACTCTAAGAATGTGTTTGCCCCCTGGACGACGGCAACTTGATATACGGTTTGTCAACATAATATTATAACTAGTAAATTAGAAAATAATTTCGAAAGGAGCAGGATCATGCAGAGCTCATGATCGAGAGTTTTCGAGCCGGATTTCGACAACCCCAGGCAACGAAAACCAAGTACGTCAGACTTAACCGACGCCTGATGGCCTTGGTTCCCACATATGGCAACGAACCATTGCTCGACTATCGGCGCGGAATCGCCCATAACCTTTCAATTTGAGAGAAGGACAAACAAACAAACGTTAATCAGTGAACTAACACTCAACAAACATTAACTACCATAAATAAAGAGTTTTTAGCTAGTAAATGTTTCTCATAACTTCACTTCATTTGACATATATTTTTTCCATTGTTAGCGCTGTTGTCAATATTAATTACACAAGCGTTTCTTCAGTTTTTTCTCTTTACGTTTCGATGCATGCGCGCTATAATTGTCGGCGTGCACTTGTCTTGCGCGCTTTTGACGGTTCGCCCTTTCGACGGCGCGCTTTTGACGGCGCGCATATGTCTTGCGCGCTAATAACGGGGTGCGAGGAGAGACAGTTTGGTTAAGGTGGAACACCATTCTGATTGCAACAGCGGTTGTAGGATAGTGCATGGTCGGGTATGTGAGAGAATGGTGTTAAATGGTTAGTTTTCAGTCTGTTGTGAAACTTTCCTTAAAGAAAGGCATGCAAAGAATAAATCACATAATTATAAGGGCGTACATTTACAGAAGGTACTTCGAGATTTCGCCTCAAACAGCTGACATTTACTAAGAAGTTGTTGCGAATCGGTAATGGACAACATGAAATGCATCACTTACTGTGGCTTCGTACGGATAGGATTCTTCCGTGTCAATTCCTCCATTCGAGGCAATGTAGAGTAACGCCTTATCTGGCCAACCACCGACACAACCATCATCTTCTGTGGAACAGTCGACGAGTTGTTGTTCGCTGAGCGACACCAGTTTTCCTGTTTTACGGAAATGCTGTCCCTCAAGAGTACCAATCTAACAGTGAATAGCAACAAATCGTTGATTTCTTTATTTACAGCTCAGATTACGCGCAAAATTAATAAGTAAGAGGATTTGATCATCGTCATCGTCGTCATCATTATGTCACCAACAGTCTCATCATCATCGTTTTCGTGATTCTTCTCGTGTTAGAATTCAATCATAGCCATGTCTTGAACTCTTGATAATCAAATCTATATAGAAATTGAGTTACAACTAGCATGCTGCTGGTAGGAGAGTTCGTGTGGAGTTGAAATTGAGTAATGCAAATAACCGATTAAATGTGAAGCATGCACATAACATTGGTCGGTGTTCTAGTAAATTCAGTCCGTTGAGGAAAGGAGAAAGGTCGACAATATATTCCCATAATAAGATTAGATTATTTTTCTTCATCACAATCTTCGTGATTCTTGTCGTCACTGCCATGTCTTGATAGTCATATCTATATCGAAATGGCGCAACCACTAGCATGCTGCTGGTAGGACTGCTCGCTTAGAGTTGAAATGGAGTCGCGCAAAATACCCGATTAAATCCATTTCATTAATTCATTCCAGATATTTATACGGCGTCCCTTCAAGATTATCTACTCAGGAGTGCTCCCGACACAACCCCGGCCAAAGAGAACAGTCTTAAGGTTAGAGAAGAAGGTTTCCGCAATGGCTCTAGGCATTAGGCCTAGATCCACAGGGAGCCCATTCCAGATGGCAGAGCCAGCAACTGAAAAGGCACGGCGATGCATAATAGATGTCCGCGACTGGGGAACAAGAAGCTCAGCCTGCTTAGAGGAGCGGAGAGAACCACGGCGCTGGACACTCAGGGTGGAGCAGCAGAGTTCCGGTAAGTAAACAGGGGCCCACACCCGCGAGGCATCGCCAAACCAAAGCAGAGATCCTGTAAGTCATTCGGTGCTGGAAAGGAAGCCAATGCAGGACATCCCTATAAACAGTGACATGGCCAAGTCTTGCGATGCGGCCAAAGAGGCGTGCCGCCGCGCGCATGACCCGATCCAAGCACCCAACCCGAGCTGCCGGAAGACCCACAAAGAGGGCGCTGCAATAATCGAGGCGGGAAACAACAAAGGAATGGAAAAGCGTTAAGGCAGCATTAGAGGTTAACAGTTACTGTGTAGCATGCAAATAAAATTGGTCGGTTTAATAGTAAATTCAGTATGAAAGGAAACGAGATAGGTCGACAATATATTCCCATAATAACATCAGTCCTATAATTGTTCTTGTGACGTATACTGTTGGCTGAGCGCTGAGCTTGCGACGCTGGCCGTGATCGTTCGTCACCACTCGTCCTGAATTCCTCACAGGATCACTCCACGATCTTTAGGACAGAGTGGCTGAATGGCATCATGCTCGAACAAAGATCAGACGGATGCGGGTTCGATACCCGCAAGCCCATAAAGTCGACTTAGCCTTCAACTCCCTGGTGGCGACTGTAAAATGGGAAATAGGACAGATGGGCACCTTGCAGGCTGCCATTCAGCTAAATTATTCGACTTCTATTAAACTATTTATCATCTGTTACTACTATATCATGCAATCTTAAAGCATAGTCTAGGCTACTTGTGAGTTTGAATTGATAAACGAATATTAAAAATATCCATAGAATATCGTTATATCGTTATATATATATATATATATATATATATATATATATATATATATATCAATGGGAAAATAATTCATAATCTGCGCTCGACTACCCATCATGAATTTATGAATTTGAGAGTGGGAAAATGTCAACAATCAGGCATCAGCTAAACCCTATTTCAGCTCTACTGACGAAATGGGATTCTTCAAGAGGTTCTTCTGAAAGACAAGTGAGGACTTTTTGACTCACTCGGAAAATCCAGCACATAATATTATTCATTTATTCTGGAGATTTAAATAGCAATATACATGAAGCTAATTGACGCAGTGCAATGCGGAACATTAATAATCAAAAGGTTAATAATTGTGGGCCCGGGTTTACTGCTATCAATCTTCTTTGCTCAAAACGACAAGTATTATAATAGTTATTGACAAGACAATACCATTGCTACTTACGGCGCTGAACGCCCAGCAGGATCCGCAGCACCACTGTATAAAAAAACGCATTATTAATTAGAAAATAGAATTTGTTCAACAACTGAATATGGAACGTAGCATTAAAACTGGGAACTGCAGGTAAATAAAAGAGGTGACAAAGGTCTTAAAAACTATAGCATGGGATGAAAGTATTTTAGATACTATAAATACGCATGAATACATTGTATCTATTATCATCTTTGCGTGTAATTGTGTACATGCGGACATGCATACATAGGTTCGCATGTAGACCAATTGAGGTGTCAATAAAACATACATAATGCGTAGGTTTTCACAGACGACGAAGAGATGAAAAGAACATGTATTCGAGATTTTCTCCGAGGACAACAAGAATAAATCTTTCAAAAATTGCAATTAATTGCTTTTGATTGACTAACTTGTACCGTGTACGGAGGCTATGGGGATTTACTTCACATGTTTATCTGGGTTGATTTTACAGCTGTGTAACGCCGGAGCAGATTACTGCTGGGCAATGTATTATTTGAAATTTCCAAATGAAGGGGCAACTCGGAGGCAAAGTTAAAATTGATTTTCTAATTAAACGAGAAAAATACGTAGCATGCAATAGGACGATTTTTTGGTATGCAACGAAGGTCCCCATATCTAATGTAAGATGCTGGTAAAACTTCTTACTTAACTGCAAATATTTGGAATGACCATAAAACCCTATTTTAGCAGTAGTCTCCAGACTAGTACATCAATCAACTAAATTGCGTACGGAACTAACAGGTATCTGGTTAGTTATGTAATCATAGATGAATATAAGCTATTCACAATGTCGTGTCTATACGTTTTCAGAGTGTGTCGTGATTATATTTTCTTTCGACAATTTTCGAGCATAAAAGTTCATTACTTTTAGCCTACTTAAAGGATGACATGGGATATTGACCTCAGGCTTAACAAGTTCAACGAAAATAAAACTCAGCATTATGGTTAATTTTAATAATTTAGAAGTCTCTGAGGGATCACGTTTACCACGGAGCATAACGACATCGGGATGCTTTTAGGATACAGTTTTGTTGAAAGTCTTCTAATGTGACATTTGACCGAACAAACGTGCCTCAAGCTATCTGTTTAATTCCTGAATGTATAATATGAAAATCATACCTGATTTTTCACTGGTGTAACGTAACCCTTGAGTCTCCAATCGACCTTAGGTGGAAGCGATGAGATATTGATTTCAGGCTTAAAGAAGGAAGCGTAACGTGGTTCCTCGGATGGATTTCGATATTTGTAGCCCATCATAAGTTTCACAAATTCAGAATTTTCCTACGAGTAACAATAATAATACCTTGATACCGTGGCGGTCGGGCAGGAGCCTCGTGTGTGACGCCACGGTGATCGATACCTTGGCGGCGTCATTTGTCTCGGCTACCGCTATCAGAGATGGTGCTGCAGCGGAAATAGCTGCTTCAAGGAAAACCACGAAATAAACCGTTCAGCTGGAGGAATACGAATTTGTGCCTCTGGCTTCCGAATCACTGGGCCCCATGGACGCCGCCTGCATGTCCCTGATCACAAACGTCGGGAGACTTTTAGCTCTTGAATCAGGCGACCAGCGCGAAACCAAATACTTGTTCCAACGTAATTCTCTAACCATACAACACATCAACGCTGTTGCAATCTGCGGGACCTTTGCCAGAAATCTGACCGACCCCGGGAGTTCTAACCGTTTCTAGACCTTTAACAATAATTGTACTAATCTTGAAGACCCTGAGGTAGGCTATTGTTTACCTCGAGGTATAAAATAATAATAATTACGATAATAATAACGATAATATTAAATGATGATAATAATACTAATAGTAATAAATTAATAATAATGATAGTAATAATAATAATAATAATAATAATAATAATAATAATAATAATAATAATAATAATAATAATAATAATAATAATAATAATGATAATAATTGTTATTATTATTAATTATTACCTCAGATTGCAACAACAGTAGCCCAGGACTGAACTACGGCTTATAGAAACACTGAAAACAGTTACTTTTAATCAGTCTGTACATATGTTTGTTGGCTTTATGAAGAAATAAATTTGTCTTATGATAATAATAAAATTAATAATAATAATAATAATAATAATAATAATAATAATAATAATAATAATAATAATAATAATAATAACAATAACAATAACAATAACAATAACAATAACAATAACAATAACAATAACAATAACAATAACAATAACAATAATAATAATAATAATAATAATAATAATAATAATAATAATAATAATAATAACGATATTAACGATAATAACGATAATAATAATAATAATAATAGTAATAATAATAATAATAATAATAATAATAATAATAATAATAATAATAATAATAATAATAATAATAATAATAATAACAATAACAATGACAATAACAATAACAATAACAATAACAATAACAATAACAATAACAATAACAATAACAATAATATTAATAATAATTAATAATTGTACTAATCTTTCCCGTGGTCATGCGGAAGATGCCTCACTTGGGATGTGACAGTTTCGGATACATTCGCAAAGTCACATCTGGCAACAACATCAACCGAAGCGGGTGAGGCCGCAAACCGGGCAGCCGCCGCCAAGAGATTGAAATACGCCACAATCACCCGAACACATGCTTTTGTGGCGGTAGCACTTGAGTCCAGCGGTGCTTGAAGCTCAGAAGGATTGAATTTTGTGTTGGAGCTTGGACGAAGGTTGACGGATGCAACCCATGACACCCTCGAAACAAACTACCTATTCCAAAGACTCTCGGTAGCTGTCCAACGCGGGAACGCCATCTGTTTTTCCTCGACCTTACCATGCTAAATTACTCACTTTGATATTAATAATAATAATAATAATAATAATAATAATAATAATAATAATAATAATAATAATAATAATAATAATAATAATAATAATTATGCGACGTCTCTGAGCTGGGACGTCGCATTTCAGTTGTCTCTGGAGATCAACGGGAAACTAAATTTCTGTTCCAACGTCTTTCCATCTGTGTGCAGCACCACAATGCCATTGCATTCAGAGGCACATTTCCGGATGGCTGTGTAAACTGGGACGAGGCCTGATTTCTCGGAGAACGTTTTTTACTCCTAACCTAATTTTTTTGTTCCTGAGGGATTATTTCTACCTCGGGTAAAAAAATGGTAATAATAATAATAATAATAATAATAATAATAATAATAATAATAATAATAATAATAATAATAATTTTGTCGCCTTAGAAACTGCCGGCGCTTAGCAAAGAGGGACTGCAGTTCGTTTCTGAGTTGGGAAGACGGACAAGTGACGCAACCCATGATCCAATGGAGTCATCATATCTTTTCCAGCGGATCTCAGTGGCTCTTCAACGGGGGAACGCCATCTGCCTCTCCGGGACACTGCCACCGATCTCTGAACTCTGCTGAAATGACAATAAATAATAATAATAATAATAATAATAATAATAATAATAATAATAATAATAATAATAATAATAATAATAATAATAATAATAATAATAATAATAATAATAATAATAATAATAATAATAATAATAATAATAATCACCAGAATCAGCTGCTACCTCGGAGGATTTAGTAAATACAGCGCTGAAAGCATGGATGATTATCACGGGTTCCGAACCACCAAAAGGATCAGCAGCTCATCGTCAAAGAGAATGGGGTACCCGCTGGACAAGTATAGCATGGACAACTCTGCACGAGTCGACGAACAATACACTAGACATTGCTCTTTTCTTAGCCTCCCGGGCACTACACGCGGGAGATTGGTTGCTAGCGCCTCCGATTACTGCGCTGGGTCTCCGCTTGTCTGATGAAGTGATACGGATCTCGGTTGGAATTCGACTTGGAACGACGTTATGCGAACCACATGTGTGTCACTGTAGCCAGAGAGTCGATACCAGAGGACTCCACGGTCTGGCTTGCAGAAAAAACGCTATGAGACAGCAACGACTCAGCATGCTGAACGATATAGTGTGGCGATCGTTTGGAAGAGCAAACATCCCTTCCCGGAAGGAACTGTTGGGCCTCACAAGAGAAGATGGCAACGATGGCGTGATATTTATCCCGTGGTCATGCAGAAGATGCTTCACTTGGGACCTGAACGTTTCGGACACTTTTGCGACATCACATCTGGCAGCAACATCAACCGAAACGGGTGAGGCCCCAAACCGGGCAGCCGCCGCCAAGAGATTGAAATACGCCACAATCACCCGAACACATGCTTGTATGGCGGTAACTTTGGAATCCAGCGGTTCTTGGAGTTCAGAAGGACTGGATTTTGTGTTGGAATTAGTACGAAGGTTGACCGATGCTACCGATGACACACTCGAGACAAGATACCTGTTCCAAAGACTCTCGGTAGCTGTCCAACGCGGGGACACCATCTGCTTTTCTTCGACATTACCATGCTAAATTGCTCACATAATAATAATAATAATAATAATAATAATAATAATAATAATAATAATAATAATAATAATAATAATAATAATAATAATAATAATAATAATAATAATAATAATGTCACATCTTTTCATAAAAGATACAGAGGTGCTAGTGCCAAGTGAAGTGTTTATGCACAGCGGTTCTATATTTATTTATTGGCACCGTAACAGAAGCGCGCAGGACAAAAGCGGGCAGCAAAACCGCGCAGGAAAATGCGCGCAGACAAATGCACGCTATGATAACGACTCCCGACAAATGCACTGAGGACAAATGCGCGCAGATATGAAATATAACGTTTCGCTTAACTTGATAGGTAGGCAACTATCATAGACCCATGCAAGCGAGATGATATTAACGTTAAATTAAAGCATTATTTAGTAGGCCTATGTATATTATGTAGGACACAATTTTGTTGCATCATAAAAAAATAGTAATGGAGAGATAGATGATCTTTCAGCTTCTGCGACTTCTGCAGAAAGAGAATGCATGATGGACACTGTGCAGGCTTCGTAGGGAAATAATTGGCTGATGGGAACACTTCAAGGAGATGTGTGAAGAGTAACTGTTCTGGGCGCATTAAAGTAAGTCAAACTGGTGATGTGGCTGTTGTGTCTTACCACAATTCATGCACAAGATCCCGATCGAAATGACGCAACTAAAGTTGTATAGGAAAAAGTTAACATGTAGGTCTAAATGTGTGGTTCATTCGCAGCATTTGGTTTATTTTAACTAGGCTAGAACACTTCGTAAGAACAACATGACTTCATAAACCTACCTGGTAAATTTTAAACACGGTACATTTTTAGTAACGGTAAATCGTATACACGGTATTATTTTCGTAAGCGCTTTGTGTGCAGTTTGAAAACTTCGTCGGTGCGCATTTGTCCAGCGCGCTTTTGTCGACCTTCCCCATTTATTATAGTTCTAATATAAAGAAGCGAAGCAATTACTACAACAAGTTATTACAATTGTACCAAGATAATAATAATAATAATACTGATAAAGAAAGCTTTCCTAAATGTAAAATAATGTTATACCAAGTCAGAGAATTGATTTATTCCCATCGTGAAAGTCTTGAGTCCGTTTGAGTAGAGACGGTTGTGAGCTTCAATTGTTTCCAAATGCTCAGCGAAGATTTTCTTCCGAAATATTTCCTCCTTTGCATCTTTATAGGCTTTGTCTAGAAACACGATACAATGTGATTTATACGGCTTAGACGTTTCCCTTGGCTGTTTTTAAAAATATAGGATCTACTGCAATGCATATCGACAATTGCATTTCTTAACATAATACATTGTACCACATGCACATGTGTGTGGGGCACAGATGACCGCCCCCAGTCTCAAGCGTACCGCCATCCTCATCTCTTCGTCATTTAGTCTTAACCCTTGAGATACTAGAGGGAGGGCGAACATGTATTAATAATAATAATAATAATTTATTTATAATAATAATAATGATAATAATGAATTTCTCTCTGAGCTGGGACGTCGCATTTCAGTTGTCTCTGGAGATCAACGGGAAACTTAATTTCTGTTCCAACGTCTTTCCATCTGTGTGCAGCGCCACAATGCCATTGCATTCAGAGGCACATTTCCGGATGGCTGTGTAAACTGGGACGAGGCCTGATTTCTCGGAGAACGTTTTTACTCCTAACCTATTTTTTTTGTTCCTGAGGGATTATTTCTACCTCGGTTTAAAAAAATAAAAATAATAATAATAATAATAAAAATAATAATAATAATAATAATAATTATTATTATTATTATTATTATATTTTTGCCCCGATTTATACAGGATTCCTCAGGGACTCTAATATTAACTATCTAAAATGTAAAATATCCGGAATGGCCCTTAATATTATTATTATTAATAATAATAATAATAATATTATTATTATTATTATTATTATTATTATTATTATTATTATTATTATTATTATTATTATTATTATTATTATTATTATTATTATTATTATTATTATTATTATTATTATTATTATTATTATTATTATAAAACAGTTATTGTTCCTCTAAGATCAGAGTTCTAGGGCCCCATTGTAGCAAGGCATGCGACAGCGTTGAATCGCTGGGCAGTAACAGAGATCTATTATTATTATTATTATTATTATTATTATTATTATTATTATTATTATTATTATTATTATTATTATTATTATTATTATTTTACCAGGTATCAAGGATCCCTCAGGATTTATGAAAAATTGCTATAAGGTGCAGGAAATTTGTCTGTGGGGTCAGGCCTCGTCTTCAGGGTTTGCAGGAAATTATTATTATTATTATTATTATTATTATTATTATGGATCCCTCAGGATTTATGAAAAATTGCTATAAGGAGCAGGAAATTTGTCTGGAGGTCAGGCCTCGTCTTCAGGGTTTGCAGGAAAAGTGATTATTATTATTATTATTATTATTATTATTATTATTATTATTATTATTATTATTATGGATCCCTCAGGATTTATGAAAAATTGCTATAAGGAGCAGGAAATTTGTCTGGAGGGTCAGGCCTCGTCTTCAGGGTTTGCAGGAAAAGTGATTATTATTATTATTATTATTATTATTATTATTATTATTATTATTATTATTATTACTACTACTACTACTACTACTACTGCTACTGCTACTGATGCTGCTGCTGCTGCTGCTGCTACTGTTACTGCTACTGCTACTACTACTACTACTACTACTACTACTACTACTACTACTACTACTACTAATCCTACTACTACTACTACTACTACTACTACTACTACTACTACTACTACTACTACTGCTGCTGCTGCTGCTGCTACTACTACTATTTTTAAACTGGTCAATGTTGCATATGTTTACAACCACACATGTTGCAAAATTTTACCTTTCAGATGATTGCCAGAACATCCGCAGCGCATTTCATTATATGTGACTCAACACCTCTAAATATCACTTCAGCTCTTATTACTTCACTTCGCCTCGCTTTACCTTACTTCGTATACATTGCTTCACATAAGTCGCATCACATAATTATATCACTTCACATAAGTCATGGAACTTGAATCACTTGCCCCTCCACTTTGTTTCATTTTGCTGCTCTTTACATAGCAGTCCATTGCATTGCGTATATCTGCCTTTTCTAACTAAGAGATAAAATAACGTTACTGTAATTGATTTTGAAGTTTTGCCACTCCTCTTCAAGATGCCAAGATGATTGATACTTCAGCTTCGTGTCGCCCATACGCAGTCTTGGACAGTCTGGTGCGGCAGACCCCAAGGCCACCAAACAAGTCGCAATCAGAAGACTCCAATACATGTTGCTTCAGCTCTGAAATAAAAAAAAAATACGAGCATGCTCGTTGAAGCTGTTAAAGCTTCACATTTAATGACACCGACAATGCTAAAGAAGGTATTTGACAGCTGACCAACTCAACGATAATTATGCGACAGTGTCGGAGGACCAAGACTATGTTGCTTCTCACTACAAATCTACAGCGTAGGCAGTGACGGTTGGTGGACAATGGAGAGACAACAATGGGCAGAACAATAGGGAGTTTCGTGGACAATGGATCGAGAACAGTGGGTGTGGAGGAGCTTATTTATTGACGCCGGGTCTGGCCTATTGTCCTAACATTAGGCCGACCTGTTTGATTGACAGAATGCAGACTAGTTCCTTAATTACCAAGACAACGACTAAACGCTGGATCCAGTTTCACGCACGAGTGATCACCCGCCTACCCGGCAGCCCCACCTATGGAGTGCACATAATAAGCGCCCATTAGGAATATTGAATATTAATTATTCGTATACTAGGCATATCCTATTGGTACAGGTTATTGGCTCATTAGACGAATCCTATTGGTAGAAGGCATATCGGCCCACACATACCTACCATTCCATGCAAAGGGCGTCCGCAAACGTGTTGAAATATGCCTCACACATATTTGCGTACCCCTAGAGATCCTGAGTGGCCGAGTGGGTTGGTAGCCCGCTCTCCACGCCGGCGACCCGGGTTCGATTTCCGGTCGGTCGGTTTATCAAAGATTAATTTCTCGGATCTTTACTGCGGGTGGCTCGGTCGCAATATAAACGTGGAGTACGAGGTTGTACTCTGCCTCCGACACTAATCATCTTCGATATGAAAAGTGTCGTTAAGCCCAAGTACATACATTTGCGTGCCCCTCATGTCATTATATGTGACTCAACACCTTTAAGTGTCACTTCACCTGACATATCTATATCTGAAGCAAATGGAGTGGCGTCCTACGCTGAAAGTTGAAGCCCAGGGAGTGGCGTCCTACTCCATACATTGAAGTGCGGGGACTGAAGTCCATGATCCATAACCCTAACACTAACCTACTTACTTACCTTCTCATGCAGAACGACTTGTACAGTCTAATGGATCCACCGCATTGCGTCTATGTACTTCAAGTGCCTCTTTACAAGTTTACACTCGTAGGAATGGCGAGATTATAAAAGTCGTTCAAATAATTATTGTATGGTCTTATCCGTATACAGACCCATTTGTAGTAGTGCTATACAAATCTGTTAGACAGGCAGACTAAGTAGATGCAAACATACCGAGTGGTATAGACAGAGATGAAGATTTAAAGTTTGAGGGAGAGATAGAGAGGGAGAGGCAGAGCGAGTCCAAGAGCATAGGTGCAAATTTCTATTGTGACGGTGGTGTCCACTTTTAAAAGTGGTGGCGATAGTCACCACCAATTTATGGTCCGGCATTGAATATATTTGTTAACATGATTGCATTTGTCTGTCCACCGTCTAGGCTATTCAGCATACTTAACATCGCAATGGCGGCTATGCTGATATAGACATACACAATGTGTCCACATCACTGTCAAAGACCATTTTGTTGTTATTCTACATAACAGTTATAATTTTGTGACTGTAACTTCTTGCTTTGTAAGAAACAGTGCAAACGCCGGGCAATGACACTGAAGGCAGTAACCTCAGCTTGCAGTGTGCCATGTGCATCAGCAGATCGCTGACTGCCTGACATTTGCGTACTTGCAAATAACTTTGCAACCGCAAATGATCGTAGGTTTCTGCTGTTTGGAAAGTTCTGACTTTCGACTCATTCCTACATGTTCATATTTCGTTTGGCTACTGTTAATAAGTTGAAGCGACAATGATAGAGCTTAAGAGCAGTCACTCCACCCTATAATGCAGTATCTTTGGGCATGCTACGCGAGCGCCGAACGTTATCGGGTTTTCTAATGACGACACTAATTCCGAACCCTGACCCTGACCCTAATCGACACTCACGACGCCAGTAAACTGTCGCACTATATCCTTCAGACCCGATACTACGTTGTATACGCTTGCCCGGAATTCTAGATGTTGCAGACAGTCTGGCACGCAAAACATTTATTACTAGGATAATTTACTCGTGATTATATTCTTAATGATGCACACCATAACGAGGTTAGCAATTGGCCTAATAAAGGATGTACTTACTTACTTACTTTCTGCTTTGAGAGAAATAATTGTCGCACTATTGTCCTAAACTTTTAAATAGCCTATTAGTCTACACGAGGGAGTACACGTATTACTAAATACTAATACTTGCAGGAGGACTAATACTATTAGACATTAGAACAACTTTTTGTGGGTAATCTTTAGGCATTGGAAAAAATTAGAAATGCTGACGTTAATTAGAGTTTTAATCTCAAGAAAACATCACGAACTTTAAACTTTATTTCGTAATCGTAGCCTAACACGTAAACTCCAAACTTCTAAAGAGCCACTCGAAAGCCAAGCGCAGGGCACCCGCTTATTCACGAGTGCAATTAGTCCAACATGGAAAGTTATATTATTTATATAGAAAGTTACATAGAGCGCGAATAGAAATATTCCTCTAAAAACACCACCTCACAAAATGGAAATTAAACACATCCACACTGGAGACATGCTGGCAAAATATTTGCAAGAATCGTTGGGACGAGGGACATACGCCTACACATAATTTTGTAGTTAAGTTTTGTTTATTATCTCCAAACGATCCACGTCAGCTGAAGTCTGGTTTCAGCACGAACATCAGAGTCCTATAATTATATGTATGTATAAGAGAGCGACATTTTTCGGAAGCTGGGACTTTGTCAACAGGTCATAGAAATATAGGATAAGGCAATCTTTAGAAATGCGAGTTTTTCTTAAAATGAACTTTTAAATCATTGATTGGTGACAAATTATGGACTATTCAAATAAGCTGCATGTTTGTAAAATCTGTTTTTGATTTGGAATAAAAGCTTAAATGAAACACTACACACGTGTTGAATGAAAGCACTAAAGGTAAGAGTAATAAAAACCTGATAAGTGTAGGCCTACGGATAAGTAAAATTACGTGAAAACCTGAACTGGGAGTAGAAATAAAATTATTTGATAACTAGAAGTAGAAATAAAATTATTTGATAACTACAAGTAGAAATAAAATTATTTGATAACTAGAAGTCGAAATTAAATTATCTGAGAACTAGAAGTAGGCTAGAAGGAGAAGTAAAATTGCTTCAACATAAGTGAATAATAACTATAAGTAAAATAATAACTATAAGTAAAATATTATTAATCAAAAAACTAAAATATCACTGGGTAATAGCTTCATACTAGGAAACGTCAAATAGTACGGTGCCCATAATATAAACGGGTAATATATAAAACAAATAAATGTTAGAAGATGATTGAGAGCATAGAGCTTACCGGTTTGTTTTCACTTCTAGAAGAAAACGTGTAGTTGCAGAGCGACTGCTTTGTACAATTCACTCTTCCTACTGCGTTGTTAATGAGTTGAAGACTGTACTTATGAGCACAGCAGCCGAGATTTTCTTTCAGATCCCGGTCATCAACATAACCATTTATAGCAGTTAACGAAGCCCACCCTCGCCAATGCACCCTGTCACAAACATCACATGTCTGTTTAACATCACTTATGCTTTGTGTCTGTGATTTATTTCATGCAGTTCAGACAACTAGGAACAGTGGTGTGTAGGTTGTTTCGAGAGTCACCTAGGACACTGTATTGGTAAGTTCACACAAACATACATTAATAAACATACATTAAAATAATACAAACATGCATACATGCTATTTTAGCTATTTTCTTCTATGTGAAAAGTTGCAGTCTGTCAACTTTCTATTTTCAATAAACGAAATTATATGTGAACAAACATACATACATGTGAATATACATACATGATTATATAGATACAGACATAGGCCTACATAGATAAATAAAATACATGCATTGATATAATTATAGGCAAGCTTATAGTATCGGGGGCTGAAGGATATAGCGCGTAAGTTTATTGGCGTCGTGTGTGTCGGTTAGGGTCAGGTTAGGCGGCTAGGGTCAGGGTTAGGGTTAGTGTCGTCATATAAAAACCTGGTACCGTCTGGCGTCCGTGGAACATGCCCAAAGATATTGTTTAATCCTTCAGCCCCAGAAACTATAAGTTTGCCTAATTATACATAGGCCTAATACGCGAAGTCAGATACTATTATTGTATGGACATTTGTATCGGAGCCGTCTGAAACCTTGACAGATTTTAAAATAATCGACACGATTAATCAGAACAGAACAATTTTATAATACACACGAGGTTATGCTGCCCACATGATTAGGCCTAGGCAACATCCTAACAAATGCACCTCACAAGCCTGTAACATCACAAGTCTTGTGGCATGTGCGTTATTTTCAGAGTAACCAAGGAGTCTGCTCTTCGACACTTTTTTGTTCACAGAACTTGAAGTCGTCGATTAAAAACAACTGTAATTGAACATCAGGCTCTATGGAAGCTACTTATTAGCAATGATACAGGCGCATGACTTCATATCTACGCGGATTAATTGCTTTTTGCTGGTCGTTTGAATATTTCCAGATGAAGCCTGTATCCAAGTGTGATTTCTGTATTAATTGCAATTGACCCGCATCACCGCATTCTGATCAAGTCGAAATGAAATTCTGCTATCGTATTCGCCAAATTCATCGTCACAGGAACAACCCGCATGCAGGCATCACTGCACAGAACACGCCGGCGATGTGCAAACATTATACGGGCTATATTTATTTCAATTTCAAAATCCAATTAGGCCTACTTTTAATTATTATACTGGTGCGCAATAGCCTAGGCTGTAAAACCAAATGGCTAGCAGGACACACACACACTCACACACACACACAAATACAAATACACACATCCTATCCTCTAGCGACCCAAAGTGCTCCCGCACTGACTATTGACATATTATGCTCCCGAATTGACTACTGTAATTCTCTTCTCTTTGGTCTTCCCATGGTTCGTCTTTCACCTCTGCAGTCGGTCCAAAATGCGGCTGCCAGTTTCATAGGACGCCTACCACGGTATACTCTCGCATTTCAATCGTCATGTTTGAACAACTGCACTGACTTCCTCGCTGAAGGGATTAAATTCAAAATCCTTATTCCGGTCTTCAGGCACAACGGCGTTTGCCCTGTAACATCTAGCTGATATATTAATCCGACCTCTTTCAGCCTCCTCGAATCGTCCCCTCCCCTCTTCAAACAGACTTCAGCGTCTAGTTCCTCATACTAGAACATCTATGGCACAGCCCTAGTCTAGTCCCTTACCTCAATTGGTCCTCTTTTTGGATTGCGCTATCTGCATCTACTCGCTCTAAAATTCTTACTGGCAACCTCTCCTACTCCTTTGCTTTCTCAAAACCTATTTGTTTCTTCCGTGGCCTTGTGCAGTGGGAGCGCCTCTGAACAGTTCACCTTACTGGAGGCGCTTTATAAATGTTTGAATACAAAACAATACAGAGTGAAATCAATCATTATGGATCCTTTTCTTAGGAACCCACATTCATGTATGCAATGTATGTAATGTAATGTAATTGAACATTTACATAGCGCCCTTAAAGATATCTACTCAAGATATCTACTCGACTCTGCGCTAGTCTATAATTTTTATGATGTTGAATGTCATTCGAACAAATATATTACATCAGTGAGAAAAACAATACACAGTAAGCTGAAAGAGTCACCAGTGGCGGTCACACGCATTTAGATTGAAATATCCGACGATATGACCCAGAGTTCGATCAGACGACCGACCTGATTACATGCGCAGAAAATGGCCCCATATGGAAGTAATGGTCTTCTTCTTTTGAACTCGTATCTGTACAGTGGTTCACTTCAAGTATGAATCGAACCGTGGTTGGATTCACTTCTTTCTGCTCCATATGCACCGGGGAGATGGTTGAATGGTAACACGCTAGCACGGAGATCAGAAGGACGTGGGTTCAATACCCGCTTGCCCATAAAGTTGACTCATCCTTCCACTCACCAGGAGTGGTGGTAAACTGAGCAACAGTAGAAAGGATCGGCGCCTAGTACGATACCATGCAGTTAAATTCAACTCCTGCTAAATGTTAACATCTGTTACTACTATGCTATGCAATCGTACTGCGTACTTGCAAGTTTGAATTAATAAACGAATATTACAATAATACAATCATGCATGCATAGTAGGGTGTGTCTTAAAACATGAAGTTTCTGAATTAATATCGGCCAGGTTAATTTTGCGTTCCACCTTGAGAAACTTTATTGTCCTATGCCAGACTAGATGGAAATCGGAAGATATTTAGAACTTGCTCAAAGCCCCGGAAGAATTTTCACTTAGACAACAATGTGATACATTGTAATTCTTAAACAGTTTAATGCATAGTATTGAGACATACATACATACATACATACATACATACATACATACATACATACATACATACATAATCACACACATACATACATACATACATATATGCATGCATACATACATACACACATACATACATACATACATACATACATACATACATACATACATACATACATACATACATACATACATGCATACATACACACACATACATACATACATACATACATACATACATACATACATACATACATACATACATACATACATACATACATACATACATACATACATACATACATAGACCTACATGCCAGCAGACGTAAATAGATACGTTTTGTTTACAAGTGCAGTGTATGGGTTTGATCAACATAGTCGGTTTCATTACACTTCTGATCGCCCTCAGCTGTAGATTACTTTCAACATAAACTGTTGAGTGTTGAATCCGACCTCAAAATGTAATCTGCCTCTGATGGTTTGGGAAACCCCTGAAAATTTATTTTTTTTGCTACAATTTTTTTAAATCTCTCGGTTAGTAAGTGTTCTTATAACCCAGGCAAAACAACCTACCATTAGATTTGCATGTATTACAGGACTATTGCATTGCATGCTATCAGACGACTACATTCCATTGCATTGACTTCGGTGCACCAGTTTAATAATTAAGATCGTATAAAATTGACGTTTCATTGAAAGACCACGAAATGTTGCTGTTCTGAAAAGTATGCTGGTAGCGGCACGTGCTTTGTGTTTTTCGACGTTAATCTTCGTTGTTCCTGAACCCGCAGTCTGGTTCACCATACCATGTCGTGTTCATGACTCTCTTTCATAGTGTAATTGTCTCTGTAGACTGAGTGCTCGTGTTTTTCGATCTCTGTGTCATTGAGACACTTCCTGATACGCGACTATAAGCAAGCACCTGTGCTCTTTCTAACAGGGAACTGTGTATAGAATTTGAGTACATCAGCTAGAGTCTATGTGCTTTTGGTCCACGCTTCTGGATCGCTGGTGTGGTACGTAGAAAAAGAACGAATTATTAATGTTTGTCTTGATTAGGTATGGGTTCGGTCTGGCTGTGCTAATTAGGAAATGCCTCTGGCGACTTCCGATAGCTCTGTTGATCCAGCGTGATTCTCCTTACAGATTTTATTTTATTTACAGTTACAGTTATAGTTAATAGTTTCTTATTTTAGTTATAGTTACAGTTATCGCTAACGAAATCATTTTATTTTCGTTAACGAACTTTTTTTACCATTATCGTTAACGAGAATCACACTGGTTGATCCAGCCCTAGTTTAGCTGCCTGTGATGATCTTCTTCCTGCGTCTCGAGATGAACTCGTTGTTCAGTTTGCGCGCACTTGTATAATTCAGTGGTTTGGCCGACCACGTTGACTAAACTTCCTTTAGATTTACGTGTTCTATCATTGACGAAGTTGGGCTGGTAACGACTCTGAGTAGGTTTCTTGTAGGGATGATACATACATGTTCTAAATCAATGAATGAATGCCAGTAAGAGAGTCAGCGGCCGATGCTCTGACGATGCATAATAGTATCTTATCTAGAGTTAGGAACGGCTTGCCAAGGTCCCTAGTGTTAAATATTTATATTATGCCTTCATTTTCCCATACCTATCATATTGCAATATTATTGGGTTCTAATTATCCGACACGTCTGAGCAATATGCTGATTGTTCAGAATCAGAAACGTGCAATTAGGTTCCTATTCAATATTTACATTGTCATATTCCCTGGTTATCTATAACATCACCTATATTGTAATTATTGTATTCTATTGTATTAAATTTTGATCATTTATAAAGCGCTTCTCATAGCATAAGCCTTTCAGAAGCGCTCCGAGTGCGATGTACTCCGAGGAAAAAGGAAGGTTTTAAGGTGAGAGAAAGAGGTAGAGATGCTACTAGAGAAAACTGTAGGGCGTAGAGAAGGAGGAAGTCCATTCCACAGAGAAGGACCTATGCACACAAAGGACCTGGATTGAGCCATTGTGGTCCTAACACGGGGATCTAAAAGGTCAAGCCGGTCAGAGGATCTGAGAGGACGCTTTGACGTGGCAGAGAGGGGGTGGAGAATTTGGTGACAAAGATATTTTGGAGCAAGACCCAGTTGAGATCAGAGAGAGGAAGCCAAAGAAGTTGGTCAGCCATAGATGTAGAGATGTGAGAGAATCGAGGGAGGCGAGCTATAAGTCTGACAGCAGCATTCATTACAGACTGAAGAGGAGATAGACTAACCTTGGGTAAGCCAACAAGGAGAGAATTACAATAGTCGATTCGAGAACAGGCAAAAGCATGGACAATTGAGGTGAGGGTAGAGGATGAAACAGATCTGCGAATAGCTCTAAGACGCCTAAGTTGGAAGTAACAAGAGCGGTTAAGCGTGGATATTTGTTCAGTGAAGGTAAGAGAGCTATCTCGGATGACATCTAAATCACGGACACTAGATGATAATGTGAAAAGCGGAAACTTTTCAGAGAGCAAGTTATAGTCGAGTTTCAGGAGTTGCTGTGGTGTACCAAACCAAATAAGTTGGGTTTTGGAGGAATTTAAAGAGAGGCGATTAGAGGACATCCACAGATGAAGATCCTGGAAAGAGCGTCAATGTGACTAGCAAGAAGGAGTTGAGCAGAAGGGGCCCACAGACATATGCCTGGACATCATCAGCAAACAGATGGCCGATAGCCGAATGATTTTGGAAAAGGGAAGGAATACCAGCCGTGCATAAAATAAATAAGAGGGGTCCAAGGACAGAACCCTGAGGAACACCCAATTTAACAGGGACCCACTGAGTTCTGGAGTCACCAGAAATGATCATTTGAGTGCGATCAGACAAGCCAGACCGAAGCCAAAGAAGTGGGAAACCTTTGAGTCCACAGGAGGTCTCAAGGCGTTGGAGTAGAATTTCATGGTCGATATGATTATGTGACATAGCCAGTCTTCAGATAAGTTTAGCCTATTCATGTACAAACTTTACAGGCAATTATTGCTGCCAGCCAAGTTTAATAAGTTTATAGACCAGCGTTCAGATGTACATAGTTACAACACTAGGACGTCTGAATGATTCCGTAGTGACAAAGCGAGAACTAGAATGAAGCAATTCTCAATAACATGTTTTGGTCCAACGTTGTGGAATTCTCTCCAGGATAAGCTGAAAAAATATAACCAATCAATACAAGTGTAGAACCAGGAATTACTTATTAAATAAGGGAGACCCGTGTAATTTGGACCGTCGTGTAATTTGGACCACCGCTTTATCTGCCTGTTGCGCTCTTACTTACTTATCGGCTTCTTGTTGTTTGGTTCTTTGAGGCAGGCCGCCATACTTGTTTCGAAGTTTATCGCTGCAGACACAGGTAAGCGTATTAAAATCTAGTTTAAAGGTTTCTGCGCTACATGATCTAATTTTGAGCTTCAAGTTATCTCTTGTTTTAAAATATACTGCAGGGTATCAGACAAGCTAGCAGAACCGCAATTTGTTCTACAATTTACGCCGTTTTTGCTGAATGTAAAGTTGTAGTTGCTGCCTTGCAGTATTTATCGGATTTACACATTCTATGGTAGGCTCGACAGTCGTGTAATTTGGACCAATACCAATTGTGTAATATGGACCAGGGTCCAAATTACACGCGAGGTGGTCCAAATTACACGCGTCGTATATTTCAGTGTACAGACTTCGCACTACAGTTGTTTAAGCTGAAATTAAATATATAAAATAGTCGGTTATAATTATTTCATCTCATTAATATTTTCTATTTGACGCCAGAAATACATTTCTTTGAGACTATTGATGTTTTTCTGTTTTATAGAGTCGTTAGTCCTGATGTGACCACGACAACCCAAGCGGCTAGAATTTCGAAGGGAAACACGGCAAATGGACTTCAGCAGATAGCCTATGTCGTCTGCTTTAGAAGCTCTTAGCTATGGGACAGGTCTCAAAGTTGCCGAAAAGATTGCTCGTAATGGGAAGAAAGAATTATGCTTGGAGACCCCTGGATCAGGAATAAATATTGATGGGCATTGGGCAGACAAGCAGAGTAGGCTCCAACCCAAGAAAACCTGATGACAAGCTAAATTTGATTTTTTCATGTACATAATTATTTGTTTATAGATATTATTGCAATAACTAGATACACAGTTCAAGATCAATTTGCATCTTTATAGGAAGCAAATTTGTAGAGAACTTGAACTGTGTATCTAGTTTTGCAGAAAAAATTAAATTTAGCTTGTCATTTTTTTCTAGGGTCTTACGATGAAAAAGTAGTTACCCCTCGGTATATTAAGCTTATTACGAAGACAAGCGTGGCCAGCAACAGGAAATCAAAACGTGGGCTTAACAAATCAAAAGCATGTGAAATAAAAGCGCTCAACAGCAGTGCAGAGGTGACAATAGGCCTACTACATATCGCTGTTTCGTATGTGGTGAAACATATGAAGAGGCGTGGATTCAATGTGAAAAATGTAAACTGTTGGCACACAAAGCGTGTGCAGATCTGTCCCATTCAGAGTACTAGTAGGCCTACTTCTGTGATAACTGCAATGTTATGATGCACAGCAACTGCCGGATGTTGAAGAACTAACTGTATGGAAAGTGCCTCATAAGTCTTATAATAAAGTTTTCTTACTCGAGGGCTTACAAACCATGTTTAACTATAGTAGTCCTGTAACAGACATTGTATCCTGCCTGCACACCGTACAATGCAAAGTAAACGTTGTGTAATTTGAACCATGCGGTCCAAATTACACAAGGCAGCGTGTAATTTGGACCACTTTTGAAAAATTGTTTATTTCGTTTATTTCCAACTTAAATAATATTAAGCAGTAATTTCATGCGTTATTTTGTAGAATTTCACCAGCTGCATGCAATAATTGTGTGCTTAACTTTATTTCTGCTATGTGGCGTTTTTAATAGGCCGTTTTTCTTAGGGGGTCCAAATTACACGGATCTCCCTTAAACATAAATCTGAATAATATATACTTCTATGTGTATGAAATTCGAGACCATTTATGGACTTATGATTCGATCACATTATGTTGTCCCGAACGTCATGTTGTCATTGATCAACCAGTTCAGATCAGCACCATCATAGTCGCGCAGCCTTTGGATTAACTGAATATCGTCCATGACTGGCAATCTGTCCACTTTGCCCATGTCTACTCCAGTGATGCCAGGTAGCAGCTTCCCATCTGAGTGGACGACAGATTTACCGGCTCGAAAGTCGTAATAGATTTGCTCGGCAGTTTACTGCGAAAATTTTGTCGATTACGGTGAACGGTGAAACCACTGCCAAAGATGTTGAGCTGCCTATTTCGCTGATTATAGACGCTAGGATCATCGTTGACGTACGAATGCTCGTGTTTATTCGATCATTAAATTTTACGGGATATACTACTATATTAATGCACATGCGCTTGTGTGTATATAAGTATCTATGCATGTATTTATACGTATGTATTTATACAAACTGTGTAAATAAAATGACTAAAATCCGTTCAAACAATAGCTAACGTCTGAATGGTGCCAGTCAGCCGCCCAGCATAAACAATTCGTTCTATGGAATCAACCGAATCAGCCAAACTGTTTCACAAACCGACGGACATCTGATCAATTATTTTACTTATAGACGAGTTTCAATTATTCGCAAAATTAATTAAAATCATGTCTTTTAAAGGATGACAGTGTTAATATTTTGTGAAATTTCGGCAGTCTAGTAGTTACGATCACTACCTGTAGCTACGTAAGGAGCAACAAAAGACTTTCAAATGAAGGAACATTTAACCGAGCTAACTACTTTATTCTTCAGTATACTTTGTGTAAGGTATACCTGGTCTTTCACTGGGGTAACGTAACCTTTGGGTATCCTTTATTTCATCCGGAACACGGTGCCTCGGATGGATTTGCTGGTATGAGGCCATTGCAAAGTTTTGCATATTCTGAATTTGTCTACGAGCAGAATGATTACAGTGTGAGAAATAATTATACAGCACAATGGCAGTGGTGGTGTTAGAAATCTAACACTGTCCAAAGTAGTAATAGTAGTAGTCGTCGTCGTGTTCGTAGTAGTAGTAGTAGTAGTAGTAGTAGTAGTAGTAGTAGTAGTAGTAGTAGTAGTAGTAGTAGTAGTAGTAGTAGTAGTAGTAGTAGTAGTAGTAGTAGTAGTAGTAGTAGTAGTAGTAGTAGCAGTAGCAGTAGCAGCAGTAGCAGTAGCAGTAGCAGCAGCAGCAGCAGCAGCAGCAGCAGTAGCAGTGGCAGTAGTAGTAGTAGTAATAATAATAGTAATAAAAGTAATCATAATAATTATAATAATGAAAATATAATATAAATAATAATAATAATAATAATAATAATAATAATAATAATAATAATAATAATAATAATAATAATAAGAATAATAATAATAATAATAATAATAAATAATAATAATAATAATAATAATAATAATAATAATAATAATAATAATAATAATAATAATAATAATAATAATAATAATTATATTATCCTCAGGGCAAAGACTGAGCGACGAGGCGGTCAGGGTGGCGGTTGGACTGCGGCTGGGAGCTAACATAATATTTATGCGAGCCTCACACGTGCGCTTGCGGTGCAGCAGTCACCGCTAGGGGCGAGCATGGTTTGTCCTGCTCACTGGGCTTTGGCCGAGTGGCACGCCACGGGGCCATCAACGACCTGGTGTACCGTGCTTTATCGAAAGCTGGGTTCCCAACAATCAAAGAACCGCAGGGGTTGTTCCGATCCGACGGAAAAAGACCGGATGGGATCACCCTCATCCCTTGGAAAGCCGGCAGAAGTCTGGTGTGGGACGCCACGGTTATAGACACTCTGGCACCGTCGTACCTGACGGCATCAGCAGCCAGAGCGGGGGCAGCGGCGAGTCTGGCAGAGGACAGGGAGACACAGAAATATCACGCCTGTCTAGAAACACACGTTTTCACACCGCTAGCCCTGGAAACGCTGGGTCCCATCAATACCGCTGGCCTCAATTTTATTTCTGACCTGGGTCGCCACCTCACGCTAACTACGGGTGAACCGAGAGAGACCAGCTACTTATTTCAGAGGATCTCGGTCACAGTACAACGCTTCAACGCCGTAGCATTTAGTGGCACATTTATCAAACCCACGCCCGACATGGATGAGGAGTAGGCCTAGCCGTTCCAGACACATTGCTTTTATAATTATTTCTAAGTCCCTGGGGGAATGAAGTACCTCAGGGCAAAAAAATAAATAAAAAATAATAATAATAATAACAATAATAATAATAATAATAAATTAATGTTAACATAATCATAATAATAATAAATTTATTATTTTTATTAATAATTTTATTATTATTATTGTTAATTTTATTATTATTACTACTATAATTGTTGTTATTATGTCGGTTATGATCCAAAGTTTTACCGCTGTTGCGTTTCACAGCACAATTGTTTTTCCACACCAGAGTTAACATTGATTATTAATATCTGACACCTGAGGGATTATAGATACCTCGGGTAATAATAATAATAATAATAATAATAATAATAATAATAATAATAATAATAATAATAATAATAATAATAATAATAATAATAATAATAATAATAATAATAATAATAATAATAATAATAATAATAATAATAATAATAATAAAAATAAACAGCCGAATAACACAGGATCAACCTGAGCTGTAAAACTCAGTGGAAACTGGGAACTTGGAATGTAAGGAGTATGCAGACGGGGAAACTGGAGGTGATCAAGTTAGAGATGGAACGAGTGGGAAAGCTAAGGCTCGAAAGTGAGAAAGCAAGACTATATTTAATATAAAAAAGACTAAAGTCATGACACAGAGAGCTAGAAAAGCTTCGAGGTGGACGGTGAAGAGATTGAGGTGGTTTCGAGTTTCTGCTTCTTGGGAGCTATAATAGATAGGCAAGGAGGATGTGAAAGAGAGATACGACGAAGAATTACACTGGGAAAAGGAGCAATGCAGGGATTGGAGAAAATATGGAAGGACAAATCTGTGAGCTTGGAGACGAAAACAAGAATAGCAAAAGCAATGATACTACCAGTGGTGCTGTATGGGTGAGAAACATGGACAAAAACCAAGGCACTGGAGAAGAAGATCGAAGCATGTGAAATGTGGATTTGGAGGAAAATGTTGAGGGTCTACTGGACTGAGAAGAGAACAAATGAATACACATTGGAGGAGATAGGACACCTGAGAGGAGATATGACATTGAGGCAGAGAGCAGCAAGATCTGAAAATGACGTATTTTGGACATGTGATGCGCGCGGATGGACTGGAAAAGGAGATGATGCTGGCGTGTGGGGAGTGGAGGAGGGGAAGAGGACGACCGAGAAGAAGATGGATGGATGAGATACATGAGACGATGAAGGTGAAGCTTCCGGAGCTGAGAGAGGCGACGAGAGATCGGAACACGTGGAGAACGTTGACTATGACGGTCGCTAGGATTCATCGAATCAACGGCACAAGGTGACAAGGTGAATAATAATAATAATAATAATAATAATAATAATAATAATAATAATAATAATAATAATAATAATAATAATAATAATAATAATAATAATAATAATAATAATAATAATAATAATAATAATAATAATAATAATTTTAGCAACAATAGTAGAATGGAATGTGAGGGAGCGGACGAAAAATGACCCGACGACCTTAATCTTGGCGGCTGTGTAGTGTTTTGTTTTCGGTATACCACGGTAACAGCACCCTGGCCGCATCCTACCGTATCCTTATCGGCCGCAGCAGCCGGCTTAGTCGAATTAGCAGCAGACAGGAAGTGCGCCAAACACATAATCCAACACTTAAAAGTCATTGCCTTTCAAAGCACTTTTGCTTCGCCTGATGTTGACGAGTTCTAGCCATCCAGAATGGTTGTCTGTATCCCCGTATCACTTCGTGAATCTTGATGGATCTGACGTATCTCGGGGCAAAAATTCATTCATTCATTCATTCCGAAGATTTATATAGCGCCCCTTCAAGGTTACTACTCAGGAGCGCTCCGGACCCAACCCCTGCTGAAAGGATGGTTTAAGGCTACAGTAAAACGCATCTAAATGAACTCTAGGCATAAGGCGTAATTTTAATGGGAGCCCATTCCAAAACATGGGGCCGCGACAGATAAGGCACAATGCTGTCTAAGAGCAGTTCGCGCACGGGGGACAAGAAGTTCACCATGTGCGGAGGAGCGGAGAGCTCTACGTCCCAGCTCACCAAGAATAGTACGACAGAGCTCTTGTAAATACACAGGCTCGGAACCTAAGAGAAGGAAACCGGTACACAATCCGCTGCGGGATAGGAAGCCAGTGCAGGACACAACCCCCGCACCCCATATAAGCGGTGACATGGCCGAACTTGGGGATATGGCTGATAAGGCGCGCGGCCGTGCGCAGGACCCGCTCCAAACAAACCAACCGCCCAGCCGGGAGGCCAGAGTAGAGTGCAGTGTTGAGTCGTTGTTTTTTACGCCGAAGCGCCACCTACAAAATTATTACAATAACACGAGCACTCCATATATGAGATGTAATATATACTATATGGCCCCTCGATCCATTAGCAGCCCCATCATAACCTTGCCCTACCTCAACATATCTAGGCCTATTGAGACTGATCTCAGGAAGCTGCTGCTTGAGGAGTGTCGCCAGAGGCGCGTTTACCAGTAGGCGAATTAGGCGCGCGCCTAGGGCCCCCAAATCTTGAAGGGCCCCCAAACGAATGAGATAAAATGTGAGCCGTTAATTAATTGTGTCATAAATATTCAGACAAATTGACTATTGACCTAATATGTGTGTTGCTGAGTCATTAGTTAAGATTTATCGTTTTGTTCTTTAATACGCTTAGTTTCAGACCAGTTACATACATTGGCTTTTCTCATGTACTGCAACCTTAGGGGGCCCTACTTAGCGGGGCCGTAAGACCCTTTCAGGGTCCCCTGTGTGACTCCATTTTCTCATTGATTGTGTACTACTTTTGTTTGTTGGTCACCGAATAAATGATTTGATTTGATTTGATTTGATTTGATTTGATTTGATAATAAGTGGCGGTGCTGAGTTGTGTGTAAATAAAAACAGCAAATTATTACAGATGTACCAAGAGACATAGATAATAAAGGTTTCACGTAATAAACTTTCCTAAATGTAATATGGTGTCGTACCCAGTCAGAAAATTGATTTATCCCCATGCCGAAACTACTGAGTCCTAGTGTGTAGAGACGGTTGTGGGCTTCAATTTCTTCCAAATTCTCTGCGAAGATTTTCTTCCGATGTATTTCCTCATCTGCGTCTTCGTAGGTTTTTTCTTCAAATATAAAATAAAGCGAGTTAGACGGCTTTAGACATTGAAGATGTCCTCAACCATATGCACCGTTTAAGCTTCATTCTTCTTGGAGCACTTAATATGGGACAAATTGGGGCATTCCCCATTCATTTTTTCTGATTATTTAACACGTTAAAACAATAAATATTGAAGTGGTGTACTCTACAAGCACTAAGCAGTTTCATAGAAGACATATAGCTCATTTCTGCCGAGGAGTCTGCGAGTTTTAGTTATATAATAACCGCTTACTCTTAATTAATCGAAATGAATGCGTGCACAATCCATGGACAAATTTCAAAATGCACCACTTCAGTGGATTCTGATTTGATCGTGTATTTCATGGATTTCTAACCTCTCGAGCGCGAAGATATTTGGTTCAAGAATAAAAATACAGTGCATGAACGTTTTTTCAAATACATTTATTAGATTTTTTTCAAATTACCGCCGGCCTCTCACGGTATAAAGTCTCCTAGAAATAAAATCTCTCTCGGAGACTTTATATCAGGACGAAGTCTCCCCTTTGAAATAGAATATCCCCATCTATGATACAATATCTACCCTCCTAGAATCGCTCTATTTTCGATTGCTTTTCTATATAATTTTAAATAGGATATAATATGGGCATTTCTGAAATATATAACATTTATATTTATTAGTTGAACTGTATATGAAATAATATGATAATACGAAAATTATAAAGTAGCGCCTACGTCATTAAAATGCAGTGGAGAGATTACGCATATTGTAATCAATTTTATCAATGTTATTTTCACGGCTGCCGATTGGTTATAGCGTAACGCGGATAGATTACTGTTTCCAGCGGAATCCAGCCCCACCTTTGGAAGTTGTCCGGTGGGGACCTTGAGCAAGTCATTCACTGAACATGGCTCTGGTTAGGTATAGACACTTTATTGCTGCTAGATAGCACTGGTTTCTGAAACAATTCTGTCATCAGTTATCCCTATCTCATTCACTAATTAATGTAGGCCTATTCTTTGTGCCAGCTAGCACTAATTATCTTCACTCTGATTTATTGAGAGTTAGACCAACCACTGCAATAATTTTGTGTTTGATATTGGTCGTTCAATATTATTAGCGTCAGATGTATCAGTGCAACGTGTGTGCTTTACAAGGAATCAGAAACAATGCTTGGGAACAACTATGACTATATGGCTATACTGGCTTCCCGATACGAGCTAGCACTGGCGTCTATGCGATTCATGATGCGAATTAGGCCTACCTTTCAACTTGGTTCAATCAACTAATAGTTATGAGCTTTCACTTGATTTTCTGTGACTCTTTTTGTGCGGTTTAGGCCAAACAATCGTCCTTTCATCTGGCTAGCGTAGTAGTTGTTCATTATTGTTACCTAGTGTCAGGTTATTATCTTGAACAAGGAAGATGTAGGCCTATCAGGCCAGCTTATCAGCCACACACGGTAATCAAATTATATTTACCAAAAACCAATATCAGGTAGATTATTGTAAAGAATAGAAATGTCATGAATGATGTGACTGTAGCATATCTCGCGTTGAAATAAAGAGTTTGTATCAACGGGATGAAATGTACTCTCCCCCGGAGACTTTGTTTCAGAATATAGTCTCCGGGAGGAGTCGAATATATTCCGAAACAGATCCGCCGGCGGATAATCTGTTTCGAAATAGAATCTCCGGGGGCTTTTCTTTTAAAGGGATACTCTGTCACGGGAAACCGGCAGACGGTGATTTTGTTGGATAAGTCCAGTTCTAAAGAAATATCCGTTAACATTACACGACATAGGCCTACTGTTACGTTACGCAAGGTTTTGTCACGTGACATCGCATGCATCAATTTGCATAAGTAACTTCACAGTCACTTCACGTACACCAATTCACATGAGCATAACTTCACATGCAGCACTTCAAATACGTCTATAAATGCAGATTCTCCTAATATAATATCGCCTCACATATTTCACATTACGTAGCCTACATTACTTCACATAATCACTACGAAAGCAAAACTTCACATTTTCACTTCACATTCAGTAGCGGCGCCAGGATTTCAGCTTGGGGGCTAAACCCCAATTCCTTCCCTTTCTCCCCTCCTCTCCGGCATTGGCAGTGATTTCCCACTTTTGTTTGGGGGTGCTGAGCCCCCGATAGGGGGGCTTCAGCCCACCCCAGCCCAATGCTGGCGCCGCCACTGTTGACAATGTCACTTCACGTATTCTCACTTACACATATTGTTTCACCTCACATAATATTCTCATAACTTCAAACCATTCAAGTCATCACATCACTTTACTTAAGGGTGCATTGCATCACAAAAATGTGCCTTTTCTGACTACAGATCAAAAGCTGTTACCGAATTTGATTTTGAAAGCCTTCCACGCCTCGTCGAGAAACTTAGACGAATAAAGCTCGAGCTTTTCGTCATTCGAACTTGTATCCTTCAAACTGTTTGGTGCAGCAGTGACCAAAGCCACCAGACACAAAGCAAACAGAAGACTCGAATACATGTTGCTTTACTCTGAAATAAAAGCAGAGGTGCATGATTGCGTTGTTCGGAAACGGTGCAGTCAATACAATGCAACTGTATTTGACATTGTTCTTCCAAAGATCAGAAGTGAACACGACAATATAACAGAACATCGATGGCGCTGAGCAATTGTCATTGAAGGACTTGTTCAAGGTCCTCACAGGTTAACTTCCAAATGTGGGGTTGGAAACAGTAATCTCTCCGCGTTACAGGCAGAGCGCTATAACCAATGACAATGATACAATTGAAAGACAACAGCCACGTATCTGTCAGGGAGCTGGAATGAGGATTGCGATCCCAGAGTAATTACGTCGTGCCCCGGTAATTCAACAGAGACAGCAGCCTTGTAATTACCAACTTCTATAACGCCGGTATCTAAGGCACAAAACATCAATCAATCACGCACCAAGTCAATCAAAGGGAACAATGATGCACGATATCACCCAGGCAACAACGGTAGCGAGAATGCTATATATATACGTGGGCGGCCTGGTGGGATTTTGTCGGGCAGTGGGAGCGAGCACGACTACAAACAACGATGCGTCGACTTGTTCGAGCAGGGTATTTATCCGACCCAGCCCAGGATGTTGAACAACTGTATGCGACTGCAGACACCCGCCTGCATTTAGGCAATCTCTAATGGATCTCATAGCATACTAGCCTTAGGCAGCGTCTCATTGGCCGGTTCCAAGTAATGAATATTCATGAGCAGTGACGTCACTGATCTCGTGTTGTTTACAAATTGTCGCTGATTTTCCGCTTGAAATCATAAATACAGTAGCCTAACACAGCGCTAAACATCGATTAAGAAGCTGTTTTCTAAGACTTAAAAGGCGCTTTAATAGAACTAAATACACCGCGTATGATTGGACTCATATTGTAGTAGGCCCTATGAAAAATTATGATTGACAACTTTCCACATAAATGGAATGTTGTCAGCTGGAATAGATTGATCGAGTATCTGTGTAACAACGATGAAACTGTTCGTGATGTGGGTTAATCACTTATGCTTGGTGAAAAATTTAATGATGTTTACAGCAGTAGTTTCAGTCTAAGAAATTAAGTGGTAAAACCGTATTTTACGTTTCTAAATTATTCCAATGTCTTCAAAGCCGTACTTGACGTTGGTAAGTAAGCAGTCGGTAATCCTTCAGTTTAGGCTCCCAAATTATTTTGCATTGGTATCCATTGAAACCGCAGTTTATTTTTTCATCAATCCGACTTCTATTTAGGCCTAGCAGGAATTCTTTTCATCAATCCCACTTCTATTTAGCAAGAATTCTTTTAATCAATCTCACTTCTATTTAAGCAGAGAATTATTCTGATCAATCCAACTTCTAGTTTCACGATTAACTATTTTCGCCAGTCCAGCTTCCATTTACGTAATTATTCTCGTCAATCCAGCTTCAATTTAGGTAAATAATTATTTTAATCAATCCCGCTTCCGTTTCATGAAAAAATTATTTCCATCAATCCAACTTCTATCAATCCCACATCGAGTTAGTGAAACAATTTTTTTCCTCAATCCAGCTTCCATTTCAATTTGACGATGTAAAATAATTTAGCAACGTAAACTACGTTTTTACCGGCACAAGGCATACAACAACAACAAGATCGCGAGAGTAGGGCACGTATAGTACGTCACTGCTTATGAATATTCATTACTTGGAACCGGCCAATGAGACGCTACCTAAAGGCTAGTATGCTATGAGACCCATTAGAGATTGCCTATATGCCACCCGCCTCTTCAATGCCGTTATGAACAACCCATCGCACGTACTACACGGACTGCTGCCCCCGGAAAAACAGACCTCATACTTACGGCGCCCAAGAGCCAACAATAGGGTGATGCCACAAGCGGACAGATTGGCACGCAAAACATTTATATTACGGATGATTTACGCATGCGTTTAATGCCGAGATATATATATATGCATATATAAATGACGCTGAATAAAATGTATCAAATTGAAACAGTATAATTTTTATTATTTGTTGTGCCGAGGAACATGTTACGCATAGGCTCGCAACGTAGGGTAGGCATTTTCCATTCTTTCTGACTGCTTTTGTGCGTAGGACATACAGGTCAGCCTCCCCATTCTGTTCTTCCGGGTGTACGAAAACGACATCTATTAACATTCTGTTCTTTCGTGTGTACGAAAACGACATCTATTGGAGCCTATCTATCTCCAAAAGACAAGATACATGTAATTTGGCGAGAAGTCCGTGGTCTCGATGGCAAGAAACCCTAAAAGCTGCTATGACATAGGGCAAATGATCATCCCGGTCACGCAGGTGAGCGCTCACAACTTTGCCAAGCATCTTATTAGAAGTGCGATGGAACCGTTCGATTAAGCCATTACACCTCGGATGATAGATCGAAGTTCTAACTTTGTCTGTTTCTCTCTCCCTGCACATATGGTAAAGAATATTAACCACGCAAAATTGACGCGACTGATCAATCAATATTATCTGTATTCTCGACCTGTGATCGCTCCCTGATTGCTACGTGTTCAGATCGCGCTTATAATATTATAGTCTTGCAGCGCTGTAACACAGGCGCTGCAAGTGTTGCGCTGCCGAGGGTGTAGGGGTCGCAACAGGCAAGGCAGTGCTGCAAGACGCGAGGATGTGCAAGCAATGCTGCAAGACGTGCAGAGCTGAAAGGGTGATGCACAAGAGGTTTAAAGGAACGATGACGATGAAGAGGGGACAAAACGGCATAGGGACCAAAATCACCACAATATGAAGAAAACACAAAACAATTTATAATAGATTGCTTCATACCTATGACTGTGAGAACGGAGAATAACTTATTTTGTGTTTCTGCACAACCATAGACACCGCCTTGATCCATGGTTATGTTGAAAACGATTAGGTTGCATGTTGTTCCTCCTCCCAACGACTCCACCTCATAATGATCACCGAATGGAGAGTTGACCGAACAACCGGGACCAACGATTGTCAGCATACCAGTGTCAGTTCCGTCTTTCGAGAAAACCCAATAACCTATAGGCGTTTCAGCAGTGCAGGTTAGAATCACTTGGTTTCCAGTCTCTCCCACTGCGTTTGACGGCCCTTGAGTTATAGTCTTTATCCCTACAAATGACAGTTCATTAAAATAACGTGTTTGGAACTTTAATTTTAATTATTTTACATATCGTTTGTGAAGATATAAATAACTTATACAGATCTTCACAGAAGAGATGAGTCAAGTTGCACGACCACAAAATTGAATGGTTCTGAGATACAAGATCATATTTACATGGCAACGGAGTATACATAAATCCTGGGGACAAGTCTAAAAATTTCTTTTAGTTATACTGAAGATCCGGTTCACAAAGTTGTATCTTAAAACATGCACGAATACATAATAGGGCCTACATAAGAAAAACGTGAATTTTTGGCTTAATACAAAACACTTTGAAATGGTAGACTAAAGCAATAAGTACCTACCATAGCCTAGGGACAGTAACGGAGTGGAACATTTTTGATTAGAAATAAATTTCAATAAATTACGTTATTGTTTTGAATTACTTTCAAATATATGAAATTGTTGACTGATAATAGGCTAACATTTTAATATCAACATTCAGCATAATCAGATTAGGTATTGTTTTTCGAGAAATGACCGGGGACAGCTGAATTTTGAATTCATGCATTTACCGGACTCACCTATGAGCCGGGCAGAATTGTTAAAGATGGATTGAAGCTCAGATGCATTTATGGAGGAAAGGTCAATGTAGATATCGCATTCCCATACTCAATCCTTAATAGCGCAGATCAAAGCATAGACCAAAGTCGTGATAGCATGTAGAGGAAGTGTTTGGCGGATGACACGTAGTTGTTGTAAGTAGTAGAAACACGAGAGGGAGACATCATTGACATTATCCGACAGAGACAGGATAGGATCGAGAATGAATCCAAGATCGCGGAGAAAGGAAGAAAGGTGCACATTGGAGAGTGAAGGTCAAGGTTGTGGACCAGTTGAACAGAGACACATTTCTCGTACTTGGGTAGAACAGTCTGCCATAGTTACTGTCCGTGTCCGAACAACGAAAAATATGTTTTAGAACGAGTAGGCGTTGAATTTTTATGCTTCGACATTTCGCAATTATTCACCATCAAAATGGAATATTCGTAGCACTCAATTCATTGGACAAAATGCGCATTCAGCTTAAATTAAAACAGAATCAATGAATGATTGCAACAAAACTATACTAAAACTGTATAAAAATTTAAAACAATTGTGTACTTTTAAACAATCCCGCATCACAATCTACCGTTAGAAAGGCTGAAGCCAATAATATTGGCCTACTATGGGCTGAACATCTCGAAGGATAAAAAAGTTACTAGCGTTAAACCGTTTTCAGGTTTAGCGACATGTCGCGAAGCAGAGGAATTGGTAAAAAGTTAATAACTTCTACAAATATGGGCATATTCTGTAAATTAATATATCATTTAATTTTATTCCGTTTTCAGAGCTCTTTCCAACGGTATATTGAAAGGCAGTTAATTAGTTTTCAATTAGAATATTTTACAAGAACACCTGCAATTTTCTCGAAAGAACTTTGTTTTTCGTAATGGATTTGGCCCTCTGGTGGGGGCGGACGACATAAATTATATCGCAATTTTTCGTTTTATAATTTTTAGACAGTATTTGACCCCATGCCATTAGCAACTTTTGGTCGGTATTACTTTTCGAATTTCTAACTTTCGTGTTTTTACTCCACCCTATTATCGATTGCATAGGCTACATTTTACGAATACCTGATATTTACCGTCAAGGGGCAATTTTACTTTGCTGCCATTATCAATTAAGAAGTAAAAATAATTAACAGTGTTACCATATTTCTCTTTGAAGTCGTCTTGTTGTGCAGAACATGATATCGCTAACAGAATCAATGTAATCAGCAGTTTCAGACACATACTGCTTCCCTGTAATGAAAGAGTCCACAATAAATTATGCGAACCATGCAGACCATGACGTTTAAATGCCCAAAAGTTTTCATTACCTAAAATGTTTGAATCTATATCGAGACGAAAACAGTTAAACTTTTTAAGGCTGTAGACAATCGTGTTTCAGCGCCTATTAGAGTTTCTAGTAGGCGCAATGCTGATATTGAGATACACATCACCATGCACGATCACGCACCAGTCCTGCATACATGCATGCGTACGCCGTACATACATACATGTATACGTTTACACTGCTTTTGGAAAGAGCAGTTCTGACGTAGGCCTACCCAAAGTTACACCTCACTGTACCTCAAAAATTCCAATAATATTGTCTATGTCCAAGACAGTCTGCACAATCTTTTCAGTGAGAGCACATACAATTATGAGCAGAAAATGGTGCAGAATTTCTTCCCAGCTAGACAACCGCGAGCTTTTTGAAAATTCGTGGAAAGAATGGGTTGCAAGTTTCTTATAATTTTACTTCGTCATTGTAATGATTATGGACTATTTTTAGAGATACCTACAAGTAAAATCTAGAGCCAAATGGTGGTTCTGATATAATCAGTCACTCTTTGACAAATGGCTGTAATACAGACACAATTCTCGGCATTTTGTCTCCTTTTCTAAGTTTAAATCAGTTGTTAGCAATTTTCAAATTTTAATATTTTTGGGTACCCGCTATATTGCCATAAAGAATACCCTTAAAACCTTATGTACTCTTATGTCCAAGATCTGCAACAAAATTCGGAAACTTTATAACTTCATAATTTCCCTTTTCATCATGAGACGTCTAAAGATTAATCATAAGCTAAAACGTTATTGTCATCAGAAAATAAGTAGGTTTGGAGTGCAGATATAAGTTATGTAAATAAAGACAAGTCAATCAATCAATCAATCAATCAATCAATTCTTTTTATTTTGAAACATCAGCAATATAATTCACAGTGTAATGCAATAACATGAATAACTTGTATGGTTTCAAAAAGGAGACCCTAAAGGGATCATTAGATCCCGCTAAATAGGGACACCTAATTACGAAGTCATGTTGCATAAATAGTGATGGCAGCAAATCATATTCTTAAATAACTGGATGAGTAGAATCCACAAAAGTACTAAGTTTCATATAATATTATACTAAATAAACCTTTACTAACTTAACTACTTCAACAATCGCATGAAAAGAAAAGACCTAAGAGGAAACACCTTCAATAAATGACCGTATACGTTAGGTCCATCGTCAATGATATTATTAGGTTACAGCAGGATGAGTGATGTATTTAAGAGTACAGTGCATTGCATTTGTATATCATTATAAACCTTAACTAACAATCGCAAGAAAGGAAAAAAGACAAGAAAAAAAGGAAAAAAGACAAGAAAAACACTCCATTTAGGAAAAGACTATTGATTAACCTCCATAACAAGATGGGTGCGCAGTTTTCTTTTAAATATAGACAAACTAGGTGACTGTCGGATTTCAGGTGGAATTTTTTCCCAAATTAAAACGCCAGATAGTTTGATTGAGAATAGGCGGGTGTTAGTGCGGGCATAGATACAGCGATAAGAACTGGAATTTCTCGTAAGATGGGAATGCACTTCGGAGTTAAGACAGAAAAGTCCTTTAAATACTGGGGGAGAAGGTCTCTATCATAACGGTACATAAACTCCCCCACTTGTAAGGTTCTTATCTCTTCCACTTTTAGAAGATTAAATTGAGAGAATAATAATTGAGTAGTGTGGGATCCGTAACGGGCCCCTGCCACTATACGAACAGCTCGCTTTTGCAGGACATTTAATCTACGTAGCCTTGAACAATAGATGGCTGCCCATACCATATTGCAGTATGTCAAATAGGGATACACAAGGGAATAGTACAGCTTAATTCTGATAGTTGTGGGCAAGATATGCGAGGTGCGGGCTAATATCCCGATATTTTTTGCGATTTTTGACGATATGTTATATATAATATTTTGCTCCTTCCATGTTAGGTGATTATCTACGTAGACTCCCAGAAATTTAGTCGAGTGGACTGATGACAATTCTATGTTGTTGATACACATTTTTTGGTTTCCAAGCGGGGCTCTTTTTCTATGGGATTTAAATAGGATGTAATTTGTTTTATCTAGGTTGATCGTTAATCTGTTGGCACAAAACCAATCAGCGATACGGGATAATTCTTCATTCACTATTTGAAAAAGGGTGTCTATAGAGTGATGGGAAAAAATACGTTCGTGTCGTCCGCGAACAGGATAAAGTACAGGCGGGGGGAGACGTTAGGGAGGTCGCTGATGTAGATAAGGAACAGCAAGGGCCCAAATTAGAGCCCTGGGGTACCCCAAATTGTACGTCTCTTAGGGCTGAAAGAGAGCCGTTACAGCTGACACACTGAAGTCGTCTTTCAAAGTAACTGGCGAACCAATTAAGTTGTGTGCCGCGTATACCATAGTTATTTAATTTATTAAGTAGGATACCCTGATCGACAGTGTCAAAGGCCTTAGCCAAGTCGAAGAAAATGCCTAGGGAATATTCGTTGTTTTCAATCGCATTCGAGATCTTGTCCTGCATACTTAGCAAGGACATGTACGGGGAGTGTCCGGATTGGAAGCCATGCTGGGAGTGGAATATGATATTGGTATTTTTAACGTAATTGTAAAGTCGGTCATACATTATTTTTTCAAAGAATTTTGAGAAGTAGGGAAGAATCGATATGGGCCTATAATTAGTTAGATCATCCTTTTCACCTCTTTTATGTACAGGCACGACCTTCGCTATTTTCAAGGGCTGAGGAAATATACCTGTGGAGTCAGTATTCCAATATCGAGACTTGAGGAACTCCACATTCAATGCATTTTACTCGAGATTTTAATACAATTAGCAGCGCGTCTTGCCTTCTGTCGTATAATAAATTGGATAGCCCGCTAATCCTGTAATTATATTCCAGAGCATTCTGATTTATAAAATGAAGGAATATGTCAGATCTTTCAACCAAGTGCACCTCGATAATAACAAAAACAGGTTGAAATAAACATTCCGAGAATTCCATAAAAACTCACCATTTCGATTGGCTAAGTGACGTTTAGGCTTCAACGATCTCAACACTTGCTGAGGACACTATTGAAAACGTTCACTGATATCAGCGCTTTATACTTTTCAGGTTATCAGTCAATAGGCAGTAGTGCTATCGGCCCGTGTGCAGAAGGCCGGCCTAGCTGATAGTCCTAAAGTAGGTATACTTACCATTGCCATAGGATGGTCATAGGCTGATTGGTCATAGGCTCATTAGTCATATGGACGATTCGTCATAGGGAGCATTGGTCAATGGCTTATTGGTCATAGCTTATTGGTCACACTAATATTATTGACGGATAGCCTATCGGTCACTATCGCGTATTCCTACTCAAGGAGCGTGTAATGCAAGCTGTTGCGACACTAAGGCCAAAAAGACATTTTAACAATCATATCTCCGTACTTTGGCGATTCGTCATAGGCTGATTGGTCATAGGCTTATTAGTCACAATTGGTCAAGGCTTATTGGTCATAGGCTTACTAGTCAACTAATCGGTCACTAATTCAAAGTAAATATTATAAATAAAGTAAATAATAAATTAAGTAATCGTTGTCAATTAGCCGTATGCAACATTCCAATGCAGCCTCCCAACGATGTGGAAGTTTTTGTTAGGATTAGAGAACGATAGCACCAAACGAAAAGCTGCATTCTTCCAGGGTGTAACTGGCGTGGAACAACGCAGCGTCAAGCGATATCGCGTAGGCCTACTGAAGGAGCGTGTAATGCGAGCTGTTGCGACATTATGGCCAAACAGACATTATGACATATCTCCGTGCTTTGGCTTTCATTTCTTTTAAGTAGTGTTGCGTTTAGGGCCTGGCATCTCGCATATATTCTCTGGACGATATGGACTTTAGCAGCTTTCTTCAATATAACGTTACAAGTGTCATCTTTTAATTTTTTCGAAACACTTGACACATTATAGAGGTTTTTTTATTAGACTCGATGTAGTCGTTAGATTCGAAAACTCAACGTTATTGTTTACAATTATTCCTATTCCTTTCAAAGCCTCACACATTTAACAATAAGCCTATGACCAATGCACCCTATGACGTGGCATTATAACGTATCTCCATACTTTGGCTTTTTTTCTTTTATAGTGTTGCGTTTAGGGACCTGGCATCTCGCAGATATTCTCTTTTCGTATAGACTTTAGCAACTTTCTTTAATTGTCATTGTATTGTATTGTATTGTATTGTATTGTATTGTATTGTAGGGTGAACCATTCATAGGCGCTCCCAGTACGCAAGGCCAAAGAGAAAAACAGGTTTTGAGAAAAGCAAAGGTGAAGAGAGGAACAAAACCTACGCACCGGTGTGTAAACGTTAGGCCTAGTGTACAAGTGTCAACATTTGCTTTAAATTGTTTTCGAAACATTTGCACACTATAGAGTTTTTTTATTAGACTCGATGTAGTCGTTAAATTTTTTAATATTTTTTTGGAAAACTCAACGTTATTGTTTACAATTACTGCTATTCCTTTCAAAGCCTGACGTATGACCAATAAGCCTATGACCAATGCGCCCTATGACCAATAGTCCATAAGGTCCTAGATGAAAATACTCTAGTTATCAGTCTGAGCAATATCGCCGATATCGTCTCCGCGTCTATCTACAGCGTTGCTCAACCAGATAAGAGAATGATTCAACATCAGGCAATTTGAGTAGGCCTACTACGATAATTATACTTCGTTCACATCTGCATGATTGGGCAATACGTTTGTTCTTCTAGTGATCTTTGTGAGACTGTACGACAGCCGCTGTTAATCACAACCAATGAATGATCTTTGTTATTAACTGAAAAGTAATCAGTACTTTATTACGCCCGTAACAAAACATACATGCACAAATCTGAACAAACATAACATAATATCCTAGCTGTTATGTCTTTTGGTTTCCTTCCATAAGCTCTTCAAAATCGTTCTCTTTGATAATGGCTTTACGTAGTCAGGTCGAAAAATGACGTCTGCGGATGTAGTCGTGAAATGCAACGTATTGACGGGAACCCTAGCAACTGATGAATTATCTTGAAAAGGCGCTATATAAAAAATTGTGATTAGGGAACAGTAAGCCATTGTTATTTCTAAAGTACTGCAAATAGTTTTGCTTACAAAGCACTGTGATAGTTGGTGAACTTGAGCTGCTGTTGATTTGATGGATTGCTATTTGCTTAACCAGGAGAGGTTGCTGGAATCATTTCCAAATAGACATGGCATGTGTATGGCATGATATCTTGTCGACCAGCTGTGACTGCTATCTTCGAAATTACTGGGCTATTCACTTGGCGTTGAATCGTAAACACTAGAGACATTTCTCTCTGTATAATCCGTCCAATAGAAATTCGGTCTAAGTGTAGAAGCAGGTAAAACAAATCCGTTATAATTCAAAGTACAGGCTATGACAACGTTCTCCCCTTCTATAATGTTTGGCGTAGTGTTTTACCCTACAGTTAGAGAAGTATCTGAAGATCAAGAATTATGTCCTTTGTGGCTTTTGCCTGGTTTCATCTTCAACTAATGCGACGGGGCAAAGCCACTACCTAAGTGAAACTGGGCTAAGGGCTTAAATATGTAAATATGTGAAAACTTTTAATAAGAAATTTTTATTGTTTTTCAGGTGTTACTTTATATCAACATTAAATGTCAGTAATGTTAATTAAAATGATTTGCCAATAAGACAGAGTTGCAAGACTTTGTTTTATCTTTTTTTAAATTTTTATCATGACACGTCGCCGGAAACAAACTTTACATCTTTCTTTTTTTTAAATTGACCAAACGTCGAATTTGAAAAAAGACAAAATTAAATAAAATTCGATTGAAATTTTTTTTTTTACTGTAGTTGTAATTAAATTAGTAGTAATTAAACTGTGTTTCTATAAGCCCTACTTTGCAATTTGGGAGATTATTATAGAGCATTAGAGCATACGATTGCATTTTCGACTTTGTTGGAATTTTTTTGGCACACACGTCTCTGCCACCAAGCAGTTTAAGTTCCATGATGCATTGGATCTGTGTTCTAAGATCTGAAATTCATACGTTGTCCGCTCATGGTCCCATAAGATCCAGTATGTGTTTGACATTATGTATGACATTCTGTATGTATGACATTATATATATATATATATATATATATATATTTTATGTATGTATGTATTTATGCATGTATGTATGTATGTATGTATGTATGCATGCAGGCGTATGTATGTATGTGTGTATATATGATTGTATGTATGTATTTCTGCTACAAGTGGTACGATGACGTACCAGTTGAACATAATTGAATACACGGGTGGAATAAAGCACTAAGTGCCATTATTTCTTTTATACGCTTTTCGCGTGTTTCCTGTAGATTGGTCTCTCATCTATGGAAGAAAGCACTAATGATCATTAATTCCAGTAAATAGTAACGTTTCATTCGCCGTATGGCAGCACCCTATCAGTCACACGTAAACAAATATGGACGCTCGCGCAGAGGACGCTAATTCATTGTCTTCAGAAGTTAATATTACTTATTATTCGTCACAGTCTAGTGATGAAACGGAATACTATGATATTGATTCGGAATTTGAAAGGCAGAGTGCAAGTCGTGCTAAGGAAAAGGCAAGATTCGGACAAAACACGAGGACTTATGGTCGGATAACACGAGGAAGCGAAGGAAGAATGCGGTTAGGATAATACTTGTAAAATATAGTTTCTATTCAAGTAATAATGCAGTAGAAAATAGTATTTCTTCTGGGAAAAATGTCAGAATGCTTTATAACATCCTTATATTAATGATATTATTGAAAACTCAGGACTTGTGCTATTTCACACCAACCATAATAGGCAAGCATGCAGGCGGGTAAGTAAACAATAAATCCCTTAACGGTTTCATGTTGTGAATACTAATTGACAAAATAACGAAATTCATGGTCAAATAGCATACTGCAACGTACTAACACATCATATTGGTTCTAATGATCAATGGAAAACATAATTTGGAAAAACAAATTTCATATCGATTTTACTCGATATGACTTTTTTGTACTTAGTGCTTTCTTCCACCCGTGTATTCAATTGGACCGTTGTTTTTCTCCAGGTTCATGAGGCAAGTAAAGGTCGATGGTCAAACTGATATGTTGCCTTTCAAAGACTGTGTCGATTTATTAGATATCATTGTCTTGCTGAAGTGTTTTCAACAATCAATCAATGTCAATCAATCAATATCAATCAATCAAGACTTCTGAACTTATTGGCAAGTCGTCTATGCATGCATACATTTATATCTGGATGGATGCATGCATGTTTTTGCAGCGATTTGTAACACACCTCAACTAAGCAAAGTTCATTCGCATAAACATTTAAAAAAATCAAATTAAACAGATGCAAATGTGTGCATTGCAAGAGGTAAGAGATGATATTATCAAAATGAAAAATGAGGAAATCACTAGGCAATTACTTCAAACAGGCGGAGAAAGAGTTGGTAAAGCTATGCACACTCTTGCTACAAATAAGATTCAACAAGAGGAAAATATACAAGAAGAAAGGGTAAATTCGCCAATAGTCCACATACGCAGTAGAAAAGATGACCGAAAGACTGCTACAAATTACAAAGACATTGGCCTACAGATCTTTCCCGAATAAGTTTTAACCAAAATGGTATAACACAGAAAGAAGCAAGATGTGGAGCGAGCATTTGGAGAAGAAAAGACCGGTTCCTGGCCTCACAAATGACCGAAGACAAAGTGGAACATTTACTCGTACCCATCGCCGCGCAATCTCTCGTGTCAGTAACTGATGATGATGAAAAATTCAACAGTGTAAGTTCTGTTACTGAAATTGGTTTGAAAATGTTTTGTCAAGTTCCCTCGATTAAACTGTCAAGAGTTTTAAATCAGACGTACCTACGTCGCATGAAACGAGATTTTATATTTTCGCATTTGGATTCTATTGTAGCCCGTATGAAACCACCTCTTCGATATGTATTGCTAACAAGCTATGTAATAAATATGATTATCTGCTTCAGCGTCTTGGATGTGTGAAGGAAACGTTGAATATATGATTCTAGTTTCGTTCTATTTTGGTTTTTTGCAATTATCAAATTTTATTCATCTGACAACTGTACAGCCTTCCTCTAAACTGGGAGTTTATCCACCAATTCCCTCATTCACTTTCCGTAATCTACTTCAAGCTCCTCTACTCCTATCCATTCCAAATTGAAGTTTCACCTCTTCAAGAATTCCTACCATAATCCATGCGATCATCTGCCTTCTCTCGTGCTCAACAAAAACCGCTTGACAAACATGCAATGCTCGTTATGTTTGATATGGATGAAGAATGGTTTCTTCAGCAGAAAATTGCCGGGGAAACAAGACCTTTGTTTATGAGACTGTCGTTGCACTGAAAGTTAGTTTAATTAAGTTCAGAAAAGTATCTAGGACTTAAATTTAATTTTCAATGTTGTCGTTCAGAACGAACCGAGTGGAATTCGAAGGTCATCAGCACTTTAACAACGACCTGCGTTGTTATTATTCTAGCTTACCAATGAGCTGAGACATAGGCAAATATTTTCATGTTTTGGCGGCCATATGGCCGACATCTTGGATAGTTGTATTTCCACACTATTGATACTACAAGAAATCGAGTCCCTGACCGTGAAAATATTACATTCGACACATAATTTTTGATTGTATCTTACATAATGAGCTGACATATACATATTTTTATGTTTTTGGTGGCCAAAAAAGCCGCCATCTTGGATACTAGTATTCCAACCCTATTTCACCTACAATAAATCGATTCCTTGACCTTGTTTATCATTAAAATCCATACATTTTTGATTTGTTCACCTATGAGCTGAGATATTAAAATCTTTTGGGGTAAAATATTACCCTTCTCCGTCATCCGTGTATTGTAAAATTAATGTCTCCGCCTTGCAAAGGTTAACAAAGACCTGCGTTAGTTTCCCAGCCAATTACGTGGACGCTCATCGCTAAAGTGTCACACAGATTTTCAAGTCCAAAATCGGCTTCAAATCGATGATATACGGTGGCTCTTATTTTATTTACGCCTGAACTAGATAACTAGTTCAGCGTAAGCAAGAGTTACTTGAGCAATCTAGGACTCTTGGTCATCGGATGATTAGGCTACTCATTGTTGGTTTGGTCCCATAATATCTCAGGAAGCTCTTTGACTATGTATTGAACCAGACGGGTTGACGAAAGCCGTGTCTGCAGCACGTAGGCGACTGGTGTTTCAGTGCTCCCTTGCAATTTTTCGAAAGCAGGCCCGTCAAATTTTGGTAGAAATCACTTGTCAGACTATGCTTATTTGTAAAGTTGTTACTTTACTAACCTATGTTCACATTTACAGTTTTGTTAATTCGCCCATTCAATGAAAAGGTTATTTGCGCTGATGATACCATTTCCTGGTAACTGTGTATTTGTACAACGTTCGATTACAACATGCTAGTATGAGACGTGTGAGTGGATGATTTAACTTAATTAACAACTGAGTTTGAGGTAACTCATTTTGAATAGCTGTTCAAAAGACGGGGAATCTCCAGGAAGATAGTGATAGCGGATCAAATATGCAGATGACTGCCATCTTTTCTTATGACCGATAAGACCTATGACCGGTAGGCCATCTGACCGATAGTCCCATGACCAATCGTCCATATGACTGATCATTCTATGACAAATCGACCTATGACCAATCGTCCTTATACCGTACAGACACCTATTATCTTTCATCGTAGGCTACTTATCACTTTACGACATCATCAATCAAGCAGAATAGGTTATCTGTGTGATAAAAGCATACAAGTAGGCTATTGTGTTGTTAATGCAAGTGTTCGACTTCATGAAGCCCTCTCCAAAATGCTCCATGATTATTAATTGACATTACCTGGCTGCACGATAAAAATAAAACACTTTTGAACGTTAGCTATTATCTGTCTGAACTAAGGCACAATTCTACTGAGTATGGGCCTAATCTTTGTCATTATCAGTACAGTCTGCTACTGGTCAATGACTTTACTTGAAATATTGCTCTACTTGTGTCGCTTTGAACTGATAATAAACACGAATATTAATATATATATATATATATACGCTCATCAAACAGACTTGAGCTTCTAGTATACCTCATACTACAACAGCTATGGCTCAGTCCCGGTCCTTTACCTCAATTGGTCCCTCTATTTGGAATGCGCTCTCTCCATCTACTCGCTCTCGAATTCTAGCTAGTAACCTCTCTTCCACCTTTGCTTTTCTCAAAAGCTTTTTCTTCTCTTTGGCCTTGCGCACTGGGAGCGCCTCTGAATGGTTCACCCTATGAGAGGCGCTTTATAAATGTTTTTAATACAATACAATACAATATATATATATATATATATATATATATACGTGCGTGTGCAGCAAAATAAAATATCTTGCGGATTTTCTAAAGTAGGCTACACAGAAATCAGCTTCTCATTATGATTACAGTGTAAATTGAATGTAAAAGTTAAAGCCAGTTTATATGGCTGGGTAACCGCCAACAGCTGGCAAAACTTGACATAAATCTTCTTGCAGTTGAATTTCTCTAATTTCATTCTCTACCTCTGTGCGAGACCTCGGTGTCATCCTTGATCAGGAACTAACCTTTACTAAACACCTCTCCTCTTTGTCTCGCTCCTGCTTTTACCATCTTCGTCAGCTTAGGGTCGATGCACGCTCTCTTGCAACCTCTGTGATACTTGTTCATCATTTGTCTTTCTTTCTCACTCTGTGTGCTTGTTACAATCGAACCAATAAAAGAAATATCTCACACAGAGCAAGAGGTACCGAGTTCGAGCCCCGTAGGGCGGATATGCTTTGTAGGCTGCTATTAGCGCCGTGTATTGCAGGCTGTCTGTTCTGTTAGTAGTTAAGATTTAAATTGCATAACATGTAAATGTACAGCGCAGTGCGTTTGTCAGGCGCTTCAATAAAGAACAGATTATTATTATTATTATTATTATTATTATTATTATTATTATTATTATTATTATTATTATTATTATTATTATTATTATTATTATTATTATTATTATTATTATTATTATTATTATTATTATTATTATTATTATTATTATTATTATTATTATTATTATTATTATTATTATTAGGCCTATTACAATCGCACCAATAAAAGAAATATCTCACACAAGCATACAAACTGCCTCATGCCCTCCTGGTATTACTGACTTCGTTATAATTACCAATTATAGGCATGAGCCTAACAGTCAACACAGCACTGTCAAACTTCTCTGTATCTATGCACACGAGACCTTTAAAAATTTCGTATAATTTTCCAGTGCAAGTTACACACTGTAAAGAAGCAGGGTTAAACCGTATTTTACGTTTCTAAATTATTTGATATTGTCACTTTAAAATGGAAGCTGGATTGATAAAATATTGTTTCCCTAAATGAGAGTGCGATTGTTGAAAACATTCATGTGTTTACATAGAAGCTGGATTGATCGAAATAACTTTTACTGTAAATAGAAGCTGGATGGATGAAAATGAGTTTTCGATTCAATAGAAGTTGGATTGATGAAAATAACTGTTTCCGTAACTAGAAGCTGGATCCATGATAATATTTCTTTGCTTAAATAAAAGTTCCATTGATGAAAAATAGTTTTTTTTAGCTATATAGAAGTTGGATTGATAAAAGTAGTGTTTTCCAGTTAAATGGAGGTTGGATTGATGAACAAATATCTTCATGCACGTAGGTAGACTAGGCTACTTACCAAGGAAAATTATGGCATTGAAGACATTAGAATAATTTAGCAACGTAAAATACGGTTTTACCAGAAACAGCGAGCTCGAAATTTCCAGTGACCTATACAATTCTACTTCATATAATTATATAAACTTCCGATGCATTTCAGAACATTTAGGCTATGCATATGTACCTTTACTAACATAACCAGAAGCAGAGCATATTTTTTACACAAAGTCGATAAAATACAAAGACGAATGATGCCACTCTGTTTAGAAACTCTTTCCTCCTTCAGTCCTACCGACCGTCCTCTTCTCTATGCGTCCTTCAGCTTCATTTCACGTTCAGCGACTTGTACTGTTTTTGGAAATATCAGACTAGTTTCAATATTTTGTTAAACCATCAATCATTACCTTTAACCTCGGTTCTTCTCTTCGGCGATATGTCTGCCAAAAAACTTAAATTAATGAAAGTACTTACTCTTCCTCTAAACTTCCTCTAGACTTCCTCTAATCGGCCTATCCTCTTGTTCGTGTGCACTAACCGTCCATCCTTTCATACACAATTACACACTCTAAATCAGGTACGCTAGTCCTCAGATAAGGCATCCAAACTTTAGGTAATTTTGTGACAGACATGGTACCTCATAGGCCTATATAAGATAGTGAAGTCACCCTTTGTGGACAGAAAATAGGACACTCAGACGCTGTTGTGTAACCTGTGTAACCGCCATGTAAATAAAAATTCCGAGGACAAACAATACTAATAATGTGCTAAATATGCCATGACATTGTGGTTTGCTGACACTACTGGCCAAATCCGCCAAAGTTCTATATTAACGACGAGTCCTCAAATAATTATCTATCAAACTAAAATCGTCAAAGCTTGCCACACAAAAGCGACGTTACTGCGAAAATCGATTTAAAGGATATAATATAATAACAGCTTCAAGAAGTAGGCCTATGCGCATAACGACTAACGATGTTAACCCTAGGGCTACCAAGCTTTTTTTGTAACACTGGCTACCAAGGGGGGGTAACCACCCCCTGGATTTCGTGTTTGGTTTCACATATCATAACTTGTAACATAGCAATGGATTCAGCATTCATTTCTGCACAGAATGGTATATTTAGTTGTACATTATGTGAATGCACCTCGAAATTACATCACTTTTAACAACGGAACCCATTAATTTGCAATATTTTATATTATTGCGTATATTTTGTACTTTTTGGATAAACAAATATAAGATTATGTGTGTTTTGAAACTAATCTATGTATAAAAGATACACACAATCATCCCTACATATGTTTATATAATATAAATGTACATCCATATATATATATCCATACATATATATCGGTTTACGTTGTAATGCTGTATTCAGCCATTTTCACACAGATTACGCGTATTATTATTTATTTTGATCACTTCCGGTATTCAAAAGACAAAGACGTAGGTATGCAAATGAAGCCCTACATTCCCTCTAAAGAATGGTATCTTTGTTTCTCTTCCAGGAAGACAAATGAATACGCTACAGACAAAAAACTAAGGGGGAGTGCTTCCATTCAGCCATTTTTCACGCATATTACGCGGTATAATAGTTTCTCTTCTGAGAAGAATAGTCAATAAGCTATAGTCGAAAAACTAAGGGGGGTGGTATCCACCCCTCCTGGTGCCTCGGGTATATCAGGTATAACTTTTGAATGGCGTGGGCTACCACCATGACGTTTACCTCAAAATGTGTGCCAATGAATCTGCTACAGCTATCTAAAATGCAAAAATTATATTCCATATGGGAAATAAATTATGCATAAAAACGTAGGGGGAGGGGGTGGCAACCACCAACCCCTTGGTAGCCCGAGGGTTAAAGCAGTCCATGTGTGCCTACAATTGCAAAAGAAGAATGCTCGAACTCTCGAATTTTGCAAGCGTTTGTTAAAATAAATATTTGAACTTTTTTTCACGAGGATGTCGACCTTGCCTCATCTTAATAAGGAAATTAATTTTAATGCCAGGTTTGTCCTGCACCTAGCGAGAGACATGGGAACTCGTCACCTGTCGAAAATATCAGGAACGTGATAGAAATTGTCGCTGCGTAAGGGAGCAAGCATTCATTAGTGTGAAGTATTTATAACGAATTTCTCTTATTGACCTCGACACATGACGGCAGATGAACAGTCCTTTCATTTGTCTTCTTTGCATTCAGTCGACAGCGTCTAGAGTCTAGACCAGTGGTTCTTAAGTTTTCCAAGGAAGCCGAACCCCAAGAGAAATCCATGAACCCCTCAAGTTTGAACAATAATTTTTTAACTAATGGGAACAAAGGGAAATTTTAAAAATGTACCAAAATGTGAGACAATATTAATACATTCAATACATGAACTACTAACAGTTAACTATTTTATTAAATAAAAGTCGAAAAATAATAATAAAATAGCAAATGATTTTTCACTCACACTCATTGACCCTGAATATGTACAGTATATATTTCAGAGGACCTCTGCCGAACCCCTGGCACTGGCTCACCGAACCCCAGGGGTTCGGTCGAACACTGGTTAAGAAACACTGGTCTAGACGATATGCTCGTTTTAAAGATTAGTTCGCTAGGGGCGCTAGTGGTACAGAAATCTTGAAACTATATCTACTTTGCATATGTCTTAATGCAAACGAATTCTTCAAATATCAGCAGCAGTAAGGCGAGTACGCCAAACGCACATGAGAGAGAAACAGATATACATACATGTACATAGACACACACACAGATACACAGAGACACCGGCAATGAGACAGAGAGACAGATACAGAGAACGCGGAAAGATAGACCACAATGCAGATGATGGAGCATGAAGTCCAGATTCGAATAAAAGTCAACCTCACCTGTTGCTCTCTCTCCACAGGTCTTTCACTCAAAACAGAAGACACTGCTTTTTCACAAATCCTACCAGGATTCTTTCTCATCCCCTCACATACATACATACATACATACATACATACATACATACATACATACATACATACATACATGCATTACATACATACATACATGCATGCATACATACATTATACATCGTGCATGCATGCATGCATACATACATACATACATATACATACATACATACATTACATACATACATACATACATACATACATACATACATACATACATACATGCATACATACATTCATACATACATACATACATACATTCATACATACATGCATGCACAAATACTTCATAATAAGCATACCTACACAGACAAAGACACATGCCTCTTGAAAACGATTATGATTTGTAAGTAAGTAAGTAAGCCATTTATCGACAGAGAATGCGACAGAGAATTGCTATTTGGAGAAGCAATAGCTTGGTTCTAAGACACTGTTGAAGTGTGTAAAGAAGCAATTAGGAGCACAGATAAGATTCTGTAGGGTATTCCATTAAAATGTCAAACTAGAAGTTACGGACGGAAGGTCAAACAGGACAGTGGAAAAGAGGGTTGATGTGCCTCACGGATAAGATTATTACTGTACTGCCCTCCAAAGCCAAAACGCAGTAACTCGAAAAAACTTTTTTTTCACTTTTTTACATTTTTCCACTTAAGATGTAACTATCTTCGTGTTAAAAAATTGTCGAAGCTGTATTATCACTGGTTTCCGAGATTTAGTGTTGCCAAAACGCAGTAAGTCGGATATTTTTCACTCGATGCCAAGCCAAAACGTAGTACTGCGTTATAACCACAGTATTCTGCTGTTCCTACAAACGAATACCAAGCCAAAACGCAGTGCTGCGTTATGGCTTAGTAATAAGTCATCGTTTAGGCATTCTGTTTCCGGTTTTGTTTACAATTAATGAGCGTGAAACAAATTTATCAATCCGAATTAATCTGAAGTAAGTTATATAAAGCGTTTTTAATTGTAAAAGTATTTAATTGTTGCAGTCGTGAATTATAATTACGGATTGTAAAACAGTCTGTTAATTAATATTTTCTATATTTTAGACGATGCTTGTATCACGGTTACTTGGGTTTGACTAATACACGGATGGGACAGATGGTTACTGAATTATTAGGTTTTTCTTTTACCTGAAGTTTTAAGATATTTTACTCTAAGTAGTAGCCTAAGTCGAATTGTAGGCATGTTACAGACGCCCTGTTTTAAGTCATAAATTCAGACACCAATATCGCTTGATCAATTTAAAATGTAGGTATCCAAGTCGAACTTCACATGTAGGCCCTATTAATTATACAAAGAGCATTAAGGCACTCTTCTCCGAGAACCATTGGTTTAAATTCCCTGCTTGTTTATCAATAACTGAATGAGATATTTCGCTAAGAGATTTGTATTAATAAACTTATACTATGCCCTCATCTACCCCTACCTCATTTACTGCAACTTGATTTGGGCATCGACGTACGAATCAAGGCTGCATAAACTAGTTCTTTTACAGAAGAGGGTTGTTCGTACAATTGCGGATATTCGAAAATGGGAGCACACTGGCCCATCCTTTAGCGAGTTCAAACTCTTGAAAATACACCAGATAAAAGATCTTCAAATTGGTTAATTCTTTTTTCGCCTTGAGCATGGCCTCCTTCCACCTGCATTTAAGGATTTCCTCCCACATGCCTCCGACATTCACACGCACTTCACTAGGAATTTAGCACCTTATCGTCCTGTCAAAGCTCATTCAAACACTCGAAGCTTTACTATTAAATCACATACGGCACTATTATAGTATGGAACGCTTTACCAATAGAAATCCGTTCCTCTAATACTCTGCAGGTTTTCAAAAAAGATTACGTGCATTTCTTCTTTCCTCAATTTAAACAGCTATACCATCACTAGAAGTGCATATTACCGCGTTTATTTAAGGATTTAGTTAAGTTCATAGTTAAGATCGTGTTTTACTTGTTTCTAAATAATAATTATTCAACTCTTGTTGTATCTAGTCACCTCCTGGATCAGTTTCTGTTTTTATTGGCTAACTTGGAATTTTTGTTTGTAATTAGTTGCTATCTGGGTGACCCTCCTTAGCGGGATCTCCGTCCGTTTTGGGCCTCCCTTTGTCGCCAATGCATTTTGTTAATTTACATTCTCTGGCATTATTGTAATGTTTTGGTTTCAATAAAACAACTTGATTGATTGATTGATTGATTGATTGATTGATTGATTGATAATACTTTTAACAAGAAGAAACAAGAATAAATAGGCTAACGCTGCGTTAGCCTATTTATTCTTGTTTCTTCTTGTGAAAAGTATTAGCGCATATTTCAATGATTTAATGACGAATGTCATCAATCCACCTTTTATTTACGCAATTATCATTATGATCAAGCCGACATCTAGTTTAAGAGGAAACTACTTTCATAAATACAATTTCCATTTCAAAGCAAACTTTCTTTTCATCAATCAACTTCCATTTTAAGGCATATTTTTTCATCAAATCCAACTTCTATTTGCACAGTGAATTCTTTTCATCAATGCAGCTTCTAGTTTCACAATCCAACTTCCATTTCAACGCAAAGAATTCTTGTCATCAATCCAACTTCTATTTACGCATAAATGATGTTTTAATAAAACTTCCATTTCACAGCCATAAATCATAAAATACGTTAAAATGCAGGTTTATCCAATGGATTCGATCCTTGATTTTTGTCGATAGTCTTTTAGAGTTATCAACACAGTCAAAAATCTTCTACGGATATTGACCATTACAGCGTACAAGACGAACAATAATCCTCAAAATAGTGACTAAGCCTAACTTCAACGTATAAATACTGCGTATTATTTATAATTCTGCTACGGGGTAACTGTCTGACTGCGCAGACTGTTACTATCATCGACCGATCTGCTCTCCGAACTATCTGTCTGTCGACTATCTCACTTCAACGACTACTAACTCTCTTATTCTTGTTCTCCTCTCAAGACTGTCCCTTCCATTCTCTCTTTTAAATAACCCTTGAAGATCAAACATCTCGATACAATCTTACAATCTTACAGTAGTAAGCACAAGATTAATGATGGCCGTTTCTTTACTATAGAAATGTTTGCTCAAAATTCATCCGATTTATGTCAGCGACTTGCAAATAAACTAAGTATTTGCAGCATCTGAACTTAAGAGCTAAACTGCCCCTTTTTTGGCGTCTCTATTCTCAAAACTTAATCAAAGTACTGGAGGCTCAAATCTTAGGCGCTGCAATTAACGTGTTTCTACCATTCGATAAGCATGACACTATTTCAAATCTTAAGCGCTGCTATTGCGTAATTCCACCTTGCGATTTAATCCTAAATTTGAACAGATTGTTTGTCTGCAAAATGTTCACATATAAAACAAATGCATTGTCTTTGAGTCTTGGACATTACCTCTTGGACATTACCCCGTGTCATTACCCCTGAAATTGCCCCATAGCATTATTATTTTCCTTGCCAAATGCAATGTCTATGAGGCTAGGTCATTACCTGCTGAACATTGCCCCTGTCATTGCCACCTGCCAGTAACCCATAGGATATTTCCCTTGCCATTATCCACGCCCAAAAGCAACTGCCAAAATGGTGAAAATTTCCTATTATTTGATAGTGGTGTCCGCGATTATAACAGAATCTGTAGGACAGATCGTAACTACTGGCAGTCTCAGAGCTGGTTTTCGGGTATTATGTTTAACACGATTCATCCACTTATCAATGGTGACGTCAACTGTTGCCTTTATTGCTTCATGCCGAACAAACCACAGCAGAATAATCAATTAATGGTTACGGAGGTCTTTGATGACACGAACATTCCGAAACTTTTTATTCGATTTTTCACTCTATACCTATGAATGAATCAAACGCGCTAACTTCAGTTAGAAAAAAGATATTTTCATTCTGTAAAAAGTATTTTGAAGCAAATTAATTGTAGAATATGACTTAATAAAAAGTCAGAAACCGACATGTGACGCGTTACCCCTGGCGTCAGGGGCGCAACCATGGTCCAGAAGTTTGGGGGGGACCTACTAGAATGTGTGAGTGGGTGGGGGGATTGCGAGCGCCGAAGGCGCGAAGCTGCGATTGCCGAAGGCAAGAAGCCCCTAACGACTAGGGGTATGGGGGAGCGTCGTAAGCTTCCCCATCGGGGTCTGGGGCGGAGCCCCAGAAGCCGACGCAATTTTGAGCATTTGATGCCAAATGGAGTACATTTTGGGCTTTTATTTACCTTAAATTTTTCACCGATGATTTCGATATAAAAGTACCTAATCCATCCAGATCTGTGAAAAATATGACTTTATTATATGAATAAACTGGAAGTGACAAGGGTTTAAGAGAATTGAACGGAAAAGAGTAGAATAAGCTCTAGAATAGTGTTTGTCAAAACTAGGAAAATCGGCAGGGAGGAAGCCTGGACGGGTCATTTTTCTCAGAATACCGTTAAGGCGTTTATGTTCCCCTACAGTGTCAAATCCCCACCAAACAGAGGAGGCATAACGTAGCCGTGCGAGGATAGTAGCTCTAACAATGTCAAAGAGACGTTCACAGTGGTAACCGTGGGCGACCAAAACACGTAGCGCGAACATGGATTTTCGGGGTTTGCAGCATATTTTGTCCATGTGTGCCCCAAAGCCAATCCGATCAGAGATAGTGACGCCCAAAATAACCATCTCCTGGACCCGCTCGATGCCAGGGATGAGAGGAGGGAGGGCAATAGGTTTGGACCTCGGTTGTTTGACAACCATTTCTCTGGTCATATATCATGGTTTAATTTAAGATTGCTAATGGATGCCCATTGCCCACTTAGAGATATATGGTCAAGTTCAGAGAGTGCTGTCAATGCAAGAAGCAGGGACCAGCTTAAGTAGCTATCGTCGGCATATTTAGGGAGACGGTTTCTACTGTATATATTTAGAAATGGCTTTGACAATATCAGTAGGTCCAAGGCCAGAGCCTTGTAGTATACTGGCATTAATGGTACACAGGGGAGAGATTGCAGAAGGCAAGAAGTTCCTAACGACTATAGGCGGTATGTGAAGCGTCGTAAGTACCCTCCCATCGGGGTCTGGGGCGGAGCCCCAGAAGCCGACGCAATTTTGAGCATTTGATACCAAATGGTGTGCAGTGCTTTTTGGCTCTTGTTTGCCTCACAATTTTCAAAAGTTGGAGGGGACCGTCCCAACCTGTTCGAAAGTTGGGGGGACGCGTCCATGGCCGTCCCAACCTGTTCGAAAGTTGGGGGGGACGCGTCCCACGGGTCCCATAGGGTGGTTGCGCCTATGCCTGGCGTCACAATTATGTTTTCAGAGGTGAAAGCTCTGTCTCCATATGCCCAATCTGCCACAATCATACAAAGTCAGACAACAAGCCCCGTCAAATTTCTCTGCCATTTAGGACTACGCCCTTGATAACCGCAATGTGTGTGATACCATACCCATACGAGGTGGTCCCTGCAGAGTGCCCGGAGAAGAGCTTGCGAAGACCGACGACGACCTACCTGTTCCCTCTCTCCCTCGACGGCTGGCGAAGAAGACGTTCAACCACGCGACCATAATTGACGCGATTACTCTCACGTCAGACTAACTACATGTATTCTCGACCTGTGTCCGCTCCCTGATTGCTACGTGTTCAGATCGCGCTCCTATAAGATTATAGTCTGTGTGCTGCAGGGGAAGGGCGTGAAGTGTTGCAAGGCAGTGCACTGAGTGCAGCGCTGTAAGGCATATGGCCTGGCGGCTGCAACAGGGTGTGAAACTGCAATGGCCGTGGTCAAGCATATGAATGAGTCAGGGTCTGCAACAGGCGCATCAAGGCAGTGCAGCGCTGCAAGGGTGCTGCGAGGATGTTGTAATGCAGAGCTGTAAGACAGTGCAGCGCTGCTGGGCAAGAGGCAAAGGGAAGGGACGATGACGATGAAGAGGAGACAAAACGGCATAGGGACCAAAATCGCCACAATATGAAGAACACGAAACAATTATATTAGATTGCTTCATACCTGTGACTGTGAGAATGGAGAATAACTTATTTTGTGTTTCTGCACAACCATAGACACCGGCTTGATCCATGGTTAAGTTGAAAACGATTAGGTTGCATGTTGTTCCTCCTCCCAACGACTCCACGTCATAATGATCACCGAATGGAGAGTTGACCGAACAACCTGGACCAACGATTGTCAGCATACCAGTGTCAGTTCCGTCTTTCGAGAAAACCCAATAACCTATTGGCGTTTCAGCAGTGCAGGTTAGAATCACTTCTTTTCCAATCTCTCCCACTGCGTTTGACGGCCCTTCAGTTATAGTCTTTATCCCTATAATAAATGACAGTTCATTCAAATAACGTGTTTGGAACTTTAATTTTAATTATTTTACAGAAATAGTAGTCTGAAGCGGTGTGCAAGGCAGTGTTAAAGACACTGTGCACTAGGAAATTGAATATAAACAAACTTCCTCTGAATACTTCTTCTTCTTCTGGGGCGAACATAGCCGATCGTTCCCGTGCAAAAGGTGTTTACGCATAAAATTGCGAGCTGAAAATAGTCGCGTTGACCTAGATATATAGACATACATGTATCGCTAAGGCAGGCAGATAAGCAGATAGGCAGATAGACAGATAGAATATAATTATGGGGATAGTCACTCGTTCAGTCACTCGGTCGAACGGAGAATAACTTATTTTGTGTTTCTGCACATCCATAGACACCGCCTTGATCCATGGTTATATTGAAAACGATTAGGTTGCATGTTGTTCCTCCTCCCAACGACTCCACTCATAATGATCACCGAATGGAGAGTTGACCGAACAACCGGGACCAACGATTGTCAGCATACCAGTGTCAGTTCCGTCTTTCGAGAAAACCCAATAACCAATTGGTGTTTCAGCCGTGCAGGTTAGAATCACTTAGTTTCCAATCTCTCCCACTGCGTTTGATGGCCCTTGAGTTATAGTCTTTATCCCTACAAATGACAGTTCATCCTCAAATAACGTGTTTTGAACTTTCTTTAATTATTTTTACAGAACTCAGTCTGAGTTAGTGTTAAATCAATCGCCTAGGATTTGAATATAAACAAACTTCAATGAACACTTCTTCTTCTGGGGCGAAGTCACTTGATCGTCCCCGTGCAAAAGGTGCGACGCGGTGGTGTTAGGGGGCACTGTTTGGTGCCTTCTGCAGCATGAAGGTGGAGGGTTTATCAGGTTCGAATCTCAGCTCAATAATGTACGCGTAGGGACTACCTGGGCTTACTCCTTCACTCGCAATTGGACATGTCTGTCGATCCGTAATCAACTTACAGTCAATCAGACCACACCATTTAGTCATAAGTCAATCCGTTATTCAATCGTTTTTAAGTGTCGTTGTAAATCAATTTTCAATCACTCCGTTATCAGTAGTTGTCCCATGCGTTACCGAATAAACCGTTAACGCCAATCACAGGTAACGGAGTCGATTTCAATCAATTGGTTGCAGCACGGTAAAAATCACTCATACACATCGCTAATTTTCAGTCCACATTTTCAGTCGGTCGTTGTCTATCATTATTTTGCTTACTTACAAATAATCGTTGGACATTAATTGTGTTTATTCAGAAAACAGAATCAATGCAAATTGCAACAGTAACGGAGAGGCTGTATAATAAAAAACAAATCGGTTTTTAAACAAATGATCACAATTTACCGTTAGAAATTTGTCGCGACCAATTCGGCCTACTTTGTTGAAGATATAAATAGCTTAGACAGATCTTCACAGAAGAGATTAGTCAATTTGCACGACCACAAAATGGTAATGGTTAATAAGATCTACAAGATTATTTCTACATGGTAACGGAGTATACATAAATCCCGGGGACAAGTTTAAAAATTTCTTCTAATTACATTGAATGGCAGGTTCTTAAAACATGCACGAATATTTTACAAATACAATTTTAGAAAAACGTGAATTTTTGGCTGGGGGCGGACGACACAAATATTCATTTTTAGAAATTTGTTGACATTAGCAAAGGACTTTATAAGTACCACCCTAGCCTGAGCTGAATTTTGACTTCATACATTTACCGGAAAATGACTCACCTATGAGCCGGGCAGAATTGCTAAAGATGGATTGAAGCTCAGATGCATTTATGGAGGATAGGTCAATGTAGATATCGCATTCCCATACTCAATCCTTAATAGCGCAGATCAAAGCATAGACCAAAGTCGTGATAGCATGTAGAGGAAGTGTTTTGCGGATGACACGGAGTTGTTTTAAGTAGTAGAAACACGAGAGGGAGACATCACTGACATGATCACAAATGAGAACAATGATAGCAACGAACTTACTATCTAATTTCCAAATTTAACTTGTACCTGGATGCGGTGTGAATCCCGAATAATCAATAAACGAAGATATATATTATCAACAGAGAGAGGATTGGATCGAGAATGAATCCAAGATCGCGGAGAGAGGCATAAAGATGCACATTGGAGAGTGAATAATCAATAAACGAAGATATATGATCAGACAGAGAGAGGATTGGATCGAGAATGAATCCAAGATCGCGGAGAGAGGAATAAAGGTGCACATTGGAGAGTGAAGGTCAAGGTTGTGGACCAGTTGAACAGAGACACATTTCTCGTTCGTGGGTAGAACAGTCTGCACATAGTTACTTTTTTGTCCGAACAACGAAAAATATGTTTTAGAACGAGTTGGCGTTGAATTTTTATGCTTCGACATTTCGCAATTATCCACCTTCAAAATGGAATATTCGTAGCACTCAATTCATAGACAAAATGCTCATTCAGGTTAAATTAAAACAGAATCAATGAATGATTGCAACAAAACTATACTATAAATGTATAAAAATTTTAAACAAATGTGTACTTTTAAACAATCCCGCATCACAATCTACCGTTAGAAAGGCTGAAGCGAATAATATTGGCCTACTATGGGCTGAGCACATCTCGAAGGATAAAAAAGTTACTAGCGTTAAACCGTTTTCAGGTTTAGCGACATGTCAACGAACCAGAGGAAATGGTAAAAAGTTAATAACTTCTACAAATATGGGCATACTCTGAAAATTAATATATCATTTAATTTTATTCCGTTTTAAGAGCTCTTTCCAACGGCCATATTGAGATGGCAGTTAATTAGTTTTCAATTAGAATATTTTACAAGAAAACCTGCAATTTTCTCGAAAGAACGTTATTTTTCGTAACTTTGGCCCTCTGGGTGGGGGCGGACGACATAAATATTTATTTTTTTCAATTTTTAGACAGTATTTGACCCCATGCCATTAGCAACTTTTGGTCGGTATTACTTTTCGAATTTCTAACTTTCGTGTTTTTTACTCCACCCTATTATCGATTGCATAGGCTACATTTTACGAATACCTGATATTTACCGTCAAGGAGCAATTTTACTTTGCTGCCATTATCAATTAAGAAGTACAAAATGATTAACAGTATTACCATATTTCTCTTTGAAGTCGTCTTGTTGTGCAGAACATGATATCGCTAACAGAATCAATGTAGTCAGCAGTTTCAGACACATACTGCTTCCCTGTAATGAAAGAGTCCACAATAAATTATGCGAACCATGCAGACCATGACGTTTAAATGCCCAAATGTTGTCATTACCTAAAATGTTTGAATCTATATCGAGACGAAAACAGTTAAACTTTTTAAGGCTGTAGAGTGTATGCAATCGTGTTTCAGCGCCGAATAGAGTTTCTAGTAGGCGCAATGCTGATAATTGAGATACACATCACCATGCACGATCACGCACCAGTCCTGCATACATGCATGCGTACGCCGTACATACATACATACGTTTACACTGCTTTTAGAAAGAGCAGTTCTGACGTAGGCCTACCCAAAGTTACACCTCACTGTACCGCAACAATTCCAATAATATTGTCTATGTCCAAGACAGTCTACACAAACTTTTCAGTGAGAGCACATACAATTATTATGAGCAGAAAATGGTGCAGAATTTCTTCCCAGCTAGACAACCGCGAGCTTTTTGAGAATTCATGGAAAGAATGGGTTTCAAGTTTCTTATGATTTTATTTCGTCATTGTAATGATTATGGAATATTTTTAGAGACCCCTACAAGTAAAATCTAGACCCAAATGGTGGTTCTGATATAATCAGTCACTCTTTGACAAATGGCTGTAATACAGACATAATTCTCGGCATTTTGTCTCCTTTTCTAAGTTTAAATCAGTTGTTAGCAATTTTCCAATTTTAATATTTTTGGGTACCCGCTATAAATGCCATAAAGAATACCCTTAAAACCTTATGTACTCTTATGTCCAAGATCTGCAACAAAATTCGGAAACTTTATAACTTAATAATTTCCCTTTTCATAATGAGACGTCTAACGATTTATCATAAGCAAAAACTTATTGTCATCAGAAAATAAGTAGGTTTGAAGTGCAGATATAAGTTATGTAAATATTGACAAGTTTGTATTCCAATATCGAGACTTGAGGAACTCCACATTCAATGCTCCTTACTCGAGATCTTAATACAATTAGCAGCGCGTCTTGCCTTCTGTCGTATAAGAAATTGAATTAGCAAAAATCGTTATTGTAGCCAGTCGAAGCTAGTCCTGTAATTATATTCCAGAGCATTCTGATTTATAAAATGAAGGAACGTGTCAGATCTTTCAACCAAGTGCACCTCGATAATAACAAAAACAGGTTGAAATAAACATTCTGAGAATTCCATAAAAACTCACCATTTCGATTGGCTAAGTGACGTTTAGGCTTCAACGATCTCAACACTTGCTGAGGACACTGTTGAAAACGTTCCTTTGATATCAGCGCTTTATACTTTTCAGGTTATCAGTCAACAGGCAGTAGTGCTATCGGCCCGTGTGCAGAAGGACGGCCTAGCTGATAGTCCTAAAGTAGGTATACCTACCAATGGTCACAGGCTTATTGGTCATAGGCTCATTAGTCATATGGACGATTCGTCATAGGGAGCATTGGTTATAGGCTTTTTGGTCATAGGCTTATTGGTCATAATTTATGGCGATTCGTCATAGGGAGCATGGTCATAGGATTATTGGTCATAGGCTTATTGGTCACAATAATTGACGGATAACCTATCGGTCACTATCGCGTAGGCCTACTGAAGGAGCGTGTAATGCAAGCTGTTGCGACACTAAGGCCAAAAAGACATTTTAACATATCTCCGTACTTTGGCGATTAGTCATAGGCTGATTAGCATTGGTCATAGGCTTATTGGTCATAGGCTTATTAGTCACACTAATTGACGGGTAACTTATCGGTCACTAATTCAAAGTAAATATTATAAATAAAGTAAATAATAAATTAAGTAATCGTTGTCAATTAGCCGTATGCAACATTCCAATGCAGCCTCCCAACGATGTGGAAGTTTTTGTTAGGATTAGAGAACGATAGCACCAAACAAAAAGCTGCATTCTTCCAGGGTGTAACTGGTGTGGAACAACGCAGCGTCAAGCGATATCGCGTAGGCCTACTGAAGGAGCGTGTAATGCGAGCTGTTGTGACATTATGGCCAAAAAGACATTTTAACATTATCTCCGTGCTTTGGCTTTCATTTCTTTTAAGTAACCATCTGTACGTCTGATTTAAAACTCTAGACAGTTAATCGAGGGAACTTGACAAAACATTTTAAACCACTTTCAAACCACTTTCAGTTACAGAACTTGCATTGTTAAATTTTTCATCATTATCAGTTACTGACTCCAGAGATTGCACGGCGATGGGTACGAGTGAATGTTCCGCTTTGTCCTCGGTCATTTGTGAGGCTAGGAACCGATCTCTTCTTCTCCAAATGCTCTCTCCACTCCTGCTTCTTTCTGTGTTATACGATTTTTAAAAAACGTATCGGGGAAAGATCTGTAGGCCAATGCCTCTGTAATAATTATTTGTGGCAGTCTTTCGAATTTGGACTTGAAAATCTGTGTGACACTTTAGCGATGAGCGTGCACGTAATTGGCTGGGAAACTAACTAACGCAGGTCGTTGTTAACCTTCGCAAGATGGACACATTATTTTTACAACACACGGATGACGGAGAAGGGTAACATTTTACCCCAAAGATATTTTTAATATCTCAGCTCATAGGTAAGGTACAATAAAAAATGAAGTATCGATTTTAATAGATCCAAGGTCAAGGAGTGGATTTATTGTAGGAGCAATAGGGTGGAATACTAGTATCCAAGATGGCGGCTTATATGGCCGCCAAAACATAAAAATAAGTATATGTCAGCTCATAGGTAAGATACAATAACAAATTATGTGTCGATTGTAATATTTTAAAGGTCAAGGAATCGATTTCTTGTAGTGTCAATAGTGTGGAAATACTACTATCCAAGATGTCGGCCAATATGGCCGCCAAAACACGAAAATATGTAGGCCTATGTCTCGGCTCATTGGCAAGCTAGAATAATAATAACGCAGGTCGTTGTTAAAGTGCTGATGACCTTCGGATTCCACTCGGTTCGTTCTGAACGACAACACTAAAAATTAAATTCAAGTCCTAGATACTTTTCTGAACTTAATTAAACTAACTTTCAGTGCAACGACAGTCTCATAAAGAGAAGGCTTATCGATGCCTCCCTTCATGTTACCCGTACTATTGTCAATTCTCTGCTGAAGAAACCATCCTTCATCCATTTCAAACATAACGAGCATTGCATGTTTGTCAAGCGGTTTTCGTTGAGGACGGGAGCTTAGAAGGCAGATGATCGCATGGATTGTTGTAGGAATTCTTGAAGAGGTGAAACTTCAATTTGAAGTGGATAGGAGTAGAGCACCTTGAAGTAGATTACGGTAAGTGAATGAGGGTATTGGTGGATAAACTCCAAGTTTAGAGGAAGGCTGTACAGTTGTCAGATGAATAAAATTTGATAATTGCAAAAAAATAAAAAAATTGAACGAAACTAGAATCATATATTCAACGTTTCCTTCTCACATCCAAGCCTCTGAAACAGATAATCATATTTATTGCATAGTTTGTTAGTAATACATATCGAAGAGGTGGTTTCATACGGGCTAGAATAGAATCTAAATGCGAAAATATAAAATCTCGTTTCATGCGACGTAGGTACGTCTGATTTAAAACTCTTGACAGTTAATCGAGGGAACTTGACAAAACATTTGCAAACCAATTTCAGTAACAGAACTTACACTGTTAAATTTTTCATCATCATCAGTTACTGAATCGAGAGATTGCGCGGCGTTGGGTACGAGTAAATGTTCAACTTTAGTATCGGTCATTTGTGAGGCTAGGAACCGATCTCTTCTTCTCCAAATGCTCTCTCCACTCTTGCTTCTTTCTGTTATACCATTTTTTTAAAAACGTATCCGGGAAAGATCTGTAGGGCAATGCCACTGTAATTTGTAGCAGTCTTTCATACATAGGGCCTACATGTTTTCTATTGCATATGTGGACTATTGTCGAATTTACTCTTTCTTCTGGTATATCTTCCTCTTGTTGAATCTTATGTGTAGCAAGAGTACGCATAGCTTTAGCAACTCTTTCTCCGCCTGTTTGAAGTATAATTCCCTAGTGATTTCCTCATTTTGCATTTTGCTAATTATCATCTTTTACCTCTTGCAATGCACACATTTGCATCTGCTTTATTTGATTTTTTTAAAATGTTTATGTGAATAAAATTTTGCATAGTTCAGGTGTGTTACAAATCGCTGCTAGACATAAAAGCATCCATCCATATGATACATGCATGCATGCATACATACGCGTTGCAAATAAGTGCGGAAACTAAAATGAAAAGAATTAGGCCAATCACAAAGTGTTCGACATTTGTGTTTGACAGGGCAAGTTTTGACCTGAACGCTTGATTCATTGATATCGCTTGATAGTATTGTTTTAAACACTTAAGCAAGACAATGATATCTGATACATCTGATACAATGGCTTTGAAAAGCAACTTATCAGTTTGACCATCGACCTCTGCCTCAAACAGAACGCAACATCTGACGCATGCGTCAGTAATAGTTGAATCATTTCTGCAGGATAAAAACAAAGGTCGTGTTATGTAATTTATGTTCAACTGGCACGTTATCGTACCACTTGTGGCTGAAATACATACATTATATACATTTTACTTACTTACAAACGATCTCTTTCGGTTTAAATATCAGTTGAATTACCATTTGCGCTGACAGTAGAACTGTTCTGTGCAGAGTCCTAGAAATAGCCTGATAAAACGACGCAACATAAATCGTCGCAATTACAATTACAAAATAACAATTGCATATAGATAGACACATGCATAGATTCATACATACATACATACATACATACATACATACATACATACATACATACATACATACATACATACATACATACATACATACATACATACATACATACATACATACATACATACATACATACATACATACATACATACATACATACATACATACATACATACATACAGGGGAGTACATTCTATAACCAGATTTTTACTTTTTTGGAAAAGTGCTATATTTGCATTGTGTCAATATCAAACACAATTCATACAAACATGCATACATACATACATACATACATACAACCATATACACAATAGATAATGTTTATAACATTCCCACATAACATGAATAAATAGAAAATTGTATACCCACCGTGAAATTGTTTCTGGTTATTTCAGTACCTCATCGGGTACGTAAATAACCAGGGTTGTACCAAAATAACAACTGCAAAGGTAGATACAGCTTAATCCGTGTTACAAAATCCACTCTTAAACTATTTCAGTTATTTCATAAGATCTAGCTTGAACAAAGCCATTGAAATAAAGATGCATAACAATGTTCTTCATAGTTAGCTACTGTGTACCATTTGCCTTAAATATAAGTTTGCGCTTCTTTGTGGTGCGCCCGGGGGCTTGAGTCCCTCTGCGCCCTTCGTTGGTTCGCCTATAATATTAAATTATTAAATATTAAATTGGCAATATTAACACACAATAGAAACCATTTAGGTTAGGCTATTATAACACGATATGATTCACAGCAGTTTATCGGTTAGGCCTACGTTATTTGGTTAATTATCACCATCATTTTTTGTAGGCCAGTTGGTTCAAAGCTACATAGGCTCAGACCTAAGATAATTGAACTAACAGACAAAAAATTTAATAACAATTATAAAGAATTCCTCATCTTTCCACATATTGAGCTCGAACTGACACAAACTAGCAGAAGAGAATCCACTCAAAAATATTGTTTGGCATGTATGCTTTCAACCAGATTTAATTGCAATAGCCTGTCATATTTATGTAATATTATTTTACATAATGACATTACAAGGCAAACTTAAATTTACATGAGTTTAAGTTTAAGATTAAGTTTAAGTTGTACTGAAATAACCAACTGTACCGAAATAACCGGTTATTTCGGTACCACAAAACCTGGTTATTTCAGTACGAGAAGCGCCATTTTTACTCAAATGTCAAGACACGATACCATGTGCGAGATTGCGGTATCGTTAATATCCCTATTATTAGAGGGACTATTCATTATTATAAATGCTAATTTACAGCAATTTTACCACTAAACTATCCTCCGAAAACTTGATAAATTTCGAAGCCCCAAAAATTACTTTTGACTACGAAAAAAAATTAAGTGCTATAAAATATTACTTCCATCATGTTTCTGTGTCGAAATTAGTTACACATATAGTATATCAATAAAGAACAAGCATCACGATTATCAGGGTCGAATACGGAGGCAGATGGAGGCTTACATTCGTTGGTTATTTCAGTACATGCTTATTTCGGTACCGATCTCCCCTACATTACATTGATACATACATACATACATACATACATACATACATACATACATACATACAACATACATACATACATACATACATACATACATACATACATACATACATACATACATACATACGCTACATACATACATACATACATACATATATAAATACGTACATACGTACATACGTACATACGTACACTCTTAAATTTGCAAAGGTATAGATCAGCTTAATCCGCGGTCAAAATAACTATAATTCGTAGTTAAAAATTAGCTTCCTAAGCCTTGATCTGATGCAAGTAATTCTTCATAGTTATCAGAATGTAGGTAATTTGCCTTCAAATATCAAGCTGATTCTTCTTTGATTATGTTGGTGACTTGAGTAAGCGCATCTGTGGTTCGCCTATAGAAATTTCTGAAAGAAGTTGGCACACACATATATCAGCTAAGAAGGCTAACTTATCTCAAGTAAATGCTTCCGTGCGTTGACTATGCGCTCTTAGTTAAATCACCGAGGCATTGTACGTTCAACCTGGCCTATGTGTGACTCACCATCACGTGCCTAGTTGGATCTCCTAGGCTGGTTCAACGATGCTGCGTTGTTGAGTCAGCTATGCTGCGTTGTTGAGTGGAATGAATAATAAGGTTACTAGATAATTCCAGATGGGGACCTGGCAGGTAAAAGGCTCCCCAACCCTAGTATTCCGTCATTTACTTCTCTATTACATTTTTTCTCTCATCTACTAACAATATTTTATGATAGCTATAAGAAATCTTTATAATTTCCATACCATGACCGCAGTATTGTAAATAGTTTTGACGACATTAAGTCAAGCTGGCAAGGAAATGTAGAGGGTGAGATGGATGTGGATGAGCCACGTATTATTGTTACTCTGGTAGTTTCGTGAGCATCTGGACTTTAATCTTTGACTTCAAGGCAGAAGAGAGACGAGGAAAGACCCAAAGAGAAAGACAGACAGAAATGTACACAAGAAGGACAATTGCCAGGCGCATGCATACACCCATATACATATGTGATTAGATTTACAGGAAGCAGAGTAATCCTAATCGCAATTGCAATATAGTCAAAGGAGTTGTCCAGAGACACTGGTCACTTGGAGGTCAAAGTCCACAGATGATTAGCATCACTCTCATGCTTCACTCACAATTGCTCAGTGCATCATCGATTGATACCACTTTACTCTTTCTCGTTGCAAAATTAGACAGAGGATAAGTTACATAAAATGTTCAGTGATGGGCACTAACTAATATTTTATTTAAACTATAACTAGGCCTATTTTTTAGTTAAAGAGTCTCAACTAAACAATTTAGTTTAAAAAAGTTTGCAACTTCTTAGTTAACTTTTGCCCATCACTGAAAACGCTATATACCGCACCACAAGACTCAAAAAACTTAAAGCAGTGCATCTGAGTCCAGATCCATGGCTTGATCAGTAGTCCATAGACACAATTGATATCAGCGAATAAGAATGAGAAACGATATTCTTTTCATTGCTCTCATCACAGAAATTATTGGTGAATCATGTCAAATGTCCTTGAGCTATTGCTAGTCCTTGATCAGTTGTGGTCCTAATAAAAAGATGAAGGCTAGGTACTGAGCGGATGGAAAGAGGAATCTTATTCCAGTTTCTCGGTCCAGTACATTTTATCGAGGAGAACCTAGTGTTGGTGCGGCCAAACGGTATATAGAGAGAATTTGGGTTTCTTGAGTAGTGTAGATGGATGTTAGCATTAAGAAGGAAAACCCCTTGATACGTAGGGGGTAGCAAATTGTGGGTATAGCGATATATTAAAGTCCCTAATTGTACCTGCCTTATCTGATAAATTCTTAATATGTTATGGTCGCGGAATGCAACTTTTGTATGAGCTCTATATGGGATTTTTGGCAACAAATCTAACCGCCCGCTTCTGAAGCATGGTCAACTTAGAGAGGTTTGATTTATACGCTGATCATATTATATATATAATATACCAAGATTGCCAAAAACGTCCGTATCTTATCTAGGGTTAGGCACTGCTTGTCAAGGTACATAATGTTAAATTTATATTATGCCTTAAAATATTTCCCATGCCTTTGATATTGCAATATTATGAGGTTCTAATTATCCGAAACGTCTGAATAATATGCCGTTTTTTATCAAAAACGTGCAATTAGGTTCATATTCAATATTTACATTGACATATTCCCTGGTTATCTACAACATCACCTATATTTAAGAATCATGTTATTTGCAATCATGTGAAATGACAAGTCTTCAGATAAGTTTATTCATGTTCAAACTCCACAGGCAAGTTAAATAAGTTTATTGACCAGAGTTCAGATGTACATAGTTACAACACTAGGACGTCTGAAGGATTCCGTAGTGACAAAGCTAGGACTAGACTGAAGCAATTCTCAATCAAATGTTGTGGTCCAACATCGTGGAATTCATTCTCAATCTATCTAAAAAATAAATAGCCGCCTTTAATTCATCTAGTGTACAACCAGGACTTACTTATTAAGTGAACAGAAACCTGAATAAAATATATATCTACGTGTATGTAATTTGAGACCATTTATGGACTTATGATTCGATCACATTATGTTGTCCCGAACGTCATTTTACCATTGATCAACCATCATAGTCGTCCAGCCTTTGGATTAGCTGAATGTCATTGATGTCAGCGCCTTCGTGAGTTTCTTGTAGGGCGCTATATAAATGGCCATATACATACATGAGTGCATTAACAATGACTCGACACGAGAACCAAGATTGGATTTAGATGTTAACTACAAATCTGTTAATTCGGCGAATGCCCTGTAATTCAGGGGCCTTCAACTGGATAACCGATTCATTTCCATATACAAAAACTACAATCTTCATCGAGTAAATTGTCTTCGACATATAACGCGCTCCGTGAAGAGCACCAGGCTTGTGAACTGCTGTCGAGCTGCTCAATCCAACCATGGATGCCACGAGTTGGAGAAATTCTTAATAATCATCTCGAGGATGGCCAAGTTGAAGCTGTTCAGTAAATGAACTCCTTCAATATCTCAGCTGTTCAGTAAATCAACTCCATCAATATCTCAGACTTTTCAAAAGTATTTTGCCATCACTTACATCAAATATAAAATAAAATAGTATTTTCTTTGCGGTAAATAGAAATCTATTTTCAAAATACTTTTGTGCCAATCACTGCCAAGGACATGCCGACAATAAACGCATGGCACTGCAAGGGCTTGAAATACATAACAGCTACCACTGCTGCCTGTCCTGACCCAGAGGCAACTTTGATACACTCAAAAGTTTAGCACTTCATCAACTAGAGAAGAAATCAAGGCCGGCAATCTGTCCACATTGCCCGTGTCTACTCCAGTGATGTCAGGTGATAGCAGCTTCCCATCTGAGTGGACGAAAGATTTACAGGCTGGAAAGCCATCCTTGGTTTGCTCGGCCGTTTACTCGAAAATGTTATCGATTACGGTGAACGGTGAAAGCACTGCCGAAGATGTTAAGCTACTGTATATATTTCGCTGATTATAGAAGCTACGTGTATAATAATCGTTGACGTACGAATGCTGTGTTTGTTCGATAATACGGCAAATACTATATACAGTATTAATGCATATGCGCTTGTGTGTATACAAGAAGGTATGCATGTATGCATGTAGGTACGTAAGCATTTATATAAACAGTAAATAAAATGACTAAAATCCGTTCAAAGAATATTGAACGTCTAAATGGTGTCAGTCAGCAACATGAGGAGCAACAAAAGACTTTCACCTGAAGAAATATTAAACCGAGCTAATTTATTCCTCACTATAAGATGTGAAAGGTATACCTAGTCCTTCACTGGGTATGCGTCACCTATGAATCTCCAGGCGACATCATTCGCTTCTTCGGTGACCTTTCAATTTCTGAAAGTTTCTGCGCGCAAATATTAATAATACGAGAAATATAAAGCATATTGCTAGCGATGGTGGTAGAAGTTTTGTAAGTAGTAGTAGTAGCAGTTGTAGTAGTAGCAGAAAAAACGCTGGCAGACATCAACGGCTAACATGGGATACTACGGTTGCAGTGCTCAGCCGAATTAGCAGCATTTGAGAAGTGCGTAAAATTATACAACACACTTGCACAAAGCATGTCACTTTCTCCCATTGGCTTTTGGCAATCTCTGCCCAATTAACAGCCATGGCCTACAGAGTTGGGGCGCTATCTCTCTCTCCTATAACCGGTGACTCTTGAGAAACCAGCTCGGGGCAAAAATTAAAAAATAGCATCACAAGCACTCCATAATTATAGGCCTACAGTAGGAGATAATTATAAGCGGTGGTGCTAAGTCATGTGATTATACAAACAGCAAAGTATTACAGTTGTACTAATAGTCATAGATAGAGGGGTATCACGTAATAAACCTTTCTAAATGTACTGTAATAATGGTGTTGTACCAAATCAGAGAACTGATTTATCCCCATCATGTAAGTCGATCGTCCTTCTGAGTAGAGACGGTTGTGAGCTTCAATTGTTTTCAGAGTCTCTGCGAAGATGTTCTTCCGATACATTTCCTCCTTTGCGTCTTTGTAGGTTTTGCCTAGAAATATAAAATAAAGCGAGTTAAACGGCTTCAGCCATTGATGATGTCCTCGATCGTTGGCACCGTTTTAAGCTTCATTCTTCTTGGAGCACTTAGCCTAATATGGGACAAATGGGGACATTACCGATTTATTTTTTCTGCCTGCTTTTGTCAATTGAAAACTTCTAGGATGAAGTGATACATCCGCGTTATAGGCCTATGTCAATTATTATGCCGAAGAATCTGCAAGCTTTATTTATATAACAACCGCATACCCGCAAGTAATCAAAATGAATTCACGCAGAATCCCTGGAAATATTTCCAAATGAAACACATACTTGGATTTTCATTTGAGTGTAAATTTCGATCCGCTCGAGCTCGACATATTTGGTTAAAGAAAAAAATGCAGTGCACGTACGTTTTTCAAAGACATTTCTAAATTTTTTTTTCAAATTACCGCTGGAAACATAGAGCAGAATCAAAAATATTTTGAACACCGTTACCATTAACATGTTGGCAACTGTTCATCAATATTAGAAAATGTCAGTTGAAACTTTTCTATATGGGCCTATACTTTCACTCCACCTTATTAGACATATCACTTGGCTGTTTAATTAATTACGGATAAATTGCCTATGTGAAATTAGAGGTCTTCGTAAATAAAGTGTAAACAATATTAATAGAACTAGTAATATTATAAACCGGGTTTCACTTTAAATGAATTTTTAGGATAACTATTTCCAGCTCTAAAGAAATGTCCGTTAACATTACATGACATAATGTTCCGTTACGCTAGGTTTTGTTACCTTACATCGCATGCATCAGTTTACACAAGTAACTTCACATTCACTTTGCGTATACCACTCGCAGGAACATCACTACACATGCAGCACTTCAAATATATCTATTATGCAAAGGCTCCCAATATTATATCGCCTCAACTATTTCAAATTGCTTTTATTTACTTCACATATATCACTACGCAGGCATCACTTCCCATAATCACTTCACATTGTCACTTCACGTACGTATATCACCTAACACATATCCCTGTTTCACTTCAAATAATCTCAGAGCATATTTTTGCATCATTTCACATCACTTCAAACCACTCAAGTCACTTCACATAGCTTTACTTAAGAGTGCATTGCATCACAAAATGTGCCTGTTCTGACTACAGAATAAAAGTAGTTACCAAAATTGATTTTGAAAGTCTTCCACGACTCTTCGAGTCTCTTAGACGAATAAAGCTCGACCTTTTCGTCATTCGAACTTGGATCCACCAAACCGTTTGGTGCAGCAGTGACCAAAGCCACCAGACACAATGCAAACAGAAGACTCGAATTCATGTTGCTTCACTCTGAAATAAAAGCAGACGTTCAGAAACGGTGCAGGCAATACAATACAATACAATGCAATACAACTGTATTTGACATTGTCCTTTCAAAGATCAGAAGTGAACACGACAGAACAAGTGTCAGTGATGGACGTGCTCCAGGACCCCACAAGGTAACTTCCAAAGGTTGGGTTCGAATCTGTCAGGGAGCTGGAATCAGGACTACGATTCCAGACTAATTACGAAGACAGCAGCCTTGTAATTAGCAACTTCTATAACGCCGGTATCAATAAATCACGAAACGAATCAATCCGCAGTCAGCCGATACCAAGTTCAGACCGTAGTAAATTAAATAACGGTTCTGGACGTCAAGTCTTAGGCTGAAAAATCCAACAAGATAATTCGCAATCTCTGAAAGCTTTAGAGACAGACAGACATAATAATTATTATATGTCGTTTCAATTTTGAGCGTTTCTTGGAGGTCTTGTGCATCACAAGTAAGTAGGTAAGTAAGTGAGTAGGCCTACACTGAGTAGCCTTCAGTTGCATCTGACAAGCGTTCATAACCGACTCTGCCTAAATGCAACAAAGACTCGGTTGATCTGGTTTGGGACTAGACAACAGCTTTCCAAACTTGACTTTCAATTGCTGACCGAGAAATTCCCTGCCTACACATACTCTTCTAGTGTCCGTGACCTGGGTGTCACGCTTGACTCCTCCCTCACATTCACGGAGCACATATCTAACCTGACTCGCTCCTGCTTCTTTCAACTGAGGCGTCTCAGAGCCATCAGACGATCGGTCTCTCCTTCTGTCTTTACCACCATAGTTCATGCCTTTATCTGTTCCCGACTTGACTACTGCAACTCACTTCTTATGGGCCTCCCGAAACAGCATCTTTCTCAACTTCAATCGGTCTTAAATGCTTCAGCTAGGCTTATAGCCCGACTCCCTCGCTTTTCGCATATCTCTATATATATGCTTGATGTCTTGCACTGGCTTCCTATCACTGCGCGCATCCATTTTAAGATCCTCTTTCTAGTCTCAAAGGCGCAGCTGAGCAGTGCCCCAAAGTATCTTTCTCACTACATGCGAAAGCCGTTATCTGCGACCGCATCTCGTTCCTTGCGCTCTGCTGATTGGCTAGATCTTTTTGTTCCTAGGACAAGGACTACCTTGGCTCAACGCCGGGCATTTGCTGTGGTTGGTCCGTCTACTTGGAATGTCCTTGCCCCATCATTAAGGGCTAAACTAATGACTAGTTTTTCCTCTTTGGTTTCTCGTTCTTTAAAGACGTTTCTTTTCCTCCGGGGTTTTCGTGCTGAGAGCGCTTCTGAATAGTTATTCTGAGAGAGGCGCTATATAAATCTTTAGATACAATACAATACAATACAATACAATTTCATTACTACGAATAGGCCTACGTATCGTTTTAAAGTGAACTATAACAGGAGCAGATAAAGCGACACACGCACAACTTAATATGTATATCAATGATATTAATAATTGTACTAACAAGCTTCTGTCCTACTTATTTGCAGACGACACCACTGGTTTTATCACTGCTGATAATGAACAAGACTTATATGACACCATGAATTCTGAACTGTTTCAATTGACCAATTGGCTTCATGCTAACCTGCTGTCACTCAATATTAAAAAGACTAATTATACTATCTTCTCTAGTTCCAGAAGAAAGGTCCAGGATGATCCTAGCAAAACCATTAGTATTAATAACATCCCCATAAAGGGGGTACCTCAAGTCAAGTTTCTAGGCATAATTATGGATGAACACCTAAAATTGCATGCCCTCAACCTTTATTTTACCAACGTTCCATTTTTGGAACATAATTTGTAATGTTTAAAAACATAATTTTGCCTTGGTAAATTTATTATATTTGCATGTCAAATGAAAGATCTAAGAATGGAGAATGTAAAACAGTGGTAATTTTCTGATTGACTTTATTTATTTTTGTGCTGCAGTTGCGTAATTTTGACGAATTTTGTGATTTTTGAAAAAAATCTTTTAGGAAGTTGAAATAAATATTTGTGTCATAATTTTATAGGTGAGACACGTTGTATTTTGTTGATTGTTATCTAAAGTCAGTGATAAAAATCAAAAATACCGAAAAAGAAGCAAAACTCTAAAAGAAAAACCCAGTTTTGAAGCATGTTCCATTTTTGGAACGTTGGTGCACTCTCATTAGTATAATTCCAATATGAGGTGCTTGTGTTCCTTGTTCATAATTTGCCAGTATATATACTGTTGGATTGTTGCATGTATCATTAATTTGTTTTTAATATTATGTTTCATTTAATTTATTTTTAACCAGGGGCGTAGCCAGGAAAAAATTTCGGGGGGGGGTAAGTTTTCTGGGGTTTCCATTGGAAATGGTCGAAAAAGTTCAGTTTTTTGTATTTCGCATATAATTGCATAGAAAAAATATCGGCAATTTATTTAGGGTGACCCCACCCCATAAAACCCCTTATATATGCCTATGTTTTAACACTGATTTTGTAATGATTACTACATATTTTAAATTGGAGTTTTTAGAAAATAACGCAATAACTGCAACACAGTTGAGTACCTGATGCAGTCTAATAGCAACTGCGATGTCTAAATCCATGAAAGGAGGATGTATACTGCCAAGGGGCATGCAGATGACAAGAGATCTCTCTAGAATGACAGAGTGTGCACTATATGATCAGTAACACAAATCTTTGCAATTTGGAATTGTTCATATCAAACTTAGCATTTATGAGTCGGTGGGTGCCTAACTATGGACATCATGGGTTAGAGATGTTTAAGCCAATCAGATTTAGTTATAAGATCTGGATGTCTTATTCATGAATAGGATGTTCATCCATTTCAAGCAACAGTTTATTGTAGGCGACACGCATAAACCATTTTTGGTGAGCGCGTTGTCATGAATTTTGCCTAACTCATCAAAGGAAACCATATCACATGCTATACTTTGCCAATCTCTTTACTAGTTAGTCTTCTGTCTGAGCTGAGGTGTGGAGCAGCAGCCATTCAGAGGTGCTGTTGCAGTTCGACCATCACGTGATGGTCAAACTAGAACAGCACCTCTGAATGACAAGAAAGTGTGTGCAAAACAAGAAAGAGGTACATTTGAATACACATATCATGCTAAAATTGTTCTTGTTAGGTGGTCAAATAACAACGTAGTAACATGTTCCAGTATAATGAATTCTGTAAATCCTGTGAAAAAGTGCTCAGGCACATCAAAGTTTGTCATGACACATTGCGATGAGATACATTACTTACATTAGTCAGGATCGTTTTTTTCATTTTTTGAAGAAAAACACTACCAAAAAATGCGTCTGATGCCTCAAGATACTTCGAGTGAACTGTTTTGAAAGTTTTCATACCTTAAAATAAACTGGTTTTCAATAAATTGTGCACAAGCCAATATTGTATCGTTGATTCATGTTAAACTGCCATTATAAAAAAATGCTAGTGGGAATGACCCAACGTTCCATTTTTGGAACATCCCAAAAATGACCTTAAAAGTGAAATATCACTAAAAACTTATCATTTCTGTCTTAATACCATCAAAATACAACACATATCTAAGAGTCATCTCAAAATTTTACCTAAAAGGCATAGTGGGAAAATAAAGGTTAACTTAGTTAAAAATAAGATAGCCAAGTCTATAGGGGCTATCAGAAGACTTAAAGCTACTCTTCCCTCTAATACTCTCAGAGCTTTGCATAATGCTGTCATTTTACCCTACTTTCATTATGGTGCTATAATATGGACAGGCGGATATAAAACTCCACTCCAATACGAACATTGCCCTTATGCAACCGCCAGTGTGCGGTAGGAGCACTCATTGCAGCTGAGTTGGCTAGGAGCACAGAAGGTCTGGAGTAAACATCTCGAACCAAATTTCTGCCCTTGTGGATATTTGAACCCCCTACCTCTCGATTGAGCGTTCATATTGGACATTTATTTTGTACGCACACAAGGTCATAACTTTCAAACTGCGTGTTATAATGTCGTACAGCATGAAGGCTAATCCAGAAAATACGACAAACGTAATCAGCTGAGCAAAAAGTAAGTAAGCAAATATATTCTTTATTTGTCCAACTGCATAACCGCACTTTTGTTTACATGAAATTATACATTATAAAGCATTCTTGTTAAGAACGTTTTTCTCATTACGTTCTCAGCCTGTGCGACAATTCTGTCATGCGGTCGTGGACGCATGGAATAGGGAGTGTCTTTACAGGAGGGAGAAGCGGGTTCAGAACATGGCCTGGGTTCGCAAAGACAGCAGTTAAGAGGTTCCCATCTGCCGTTCTATACAGCTACAGTTCACCGCTACAGTTTTAGACCATTCCCATGATTAATAATAACAGAGGCAGGGATAATAAAAATAATAAAAATCATGCTAATAATCAGAATTGTAATAGTAGCTATTACTTAAATAGCTAACCGATGCGAGTCAAAGCGTTTTCTTCTGCGTTGGTTTCTGATGATTCTCCGAAGTCAGGAAATGTTCGTCTCCCCGTCTATTGGTCTACATGTCATGGGCTGCTATACCTCGTATATAAGCGAATTCAGAGGGTCCTTGATTAATTGGATTCACACACTCAGGCAATCTCTCGATCCTTGTCCTTCAGTAGAAAACACCTGCCACATGCAAACTATCTATTCTAGTGCTTATCAAAGAAGAAATTTAAATTTTGTACCCGAATTACCCTTTTGTGATTTACGGATGACATTATAGAACTTCTGCACGCAATGTTATGCAGCGATCGATATCAGAAAAAGCCACGTATTCGGTTATTGATGTCTTATTTTCTTCTTGCATAAACTGCAGATCACCTGCATGACAAAGTCATTCATCTTCGCGTTTAGAGACGTTTGGCTTTAGTTACAGGGACCTATGCATACGCATAATTATGCGCCTTTGAATTGTCTATGCTGCGAGAGGCGCTCTACAAATTTTTAGATACGATACGATAGATACGATACGATTCCTAGTAATGAAGCAGCCTGAAGTATATTTTTAACTGAAGGGAAACGGATCAAATTAAAACTCTGTTTCCTTGTGTGAGTGTGTGTGTGTTTGTGTGTGTGTGTGTGTGTGTGTGTGTGAGTGAGAGAGAGAGAGAGAGAGAGAGAGAGAGAGAGAGAGAGAGAGAGAGAGTGCGTGTGTGCGTGTGCGTGTGCGTGTGCGTGTGTGCGTGTTGTCAGCCTTATTCAGTTAGCTTAGTCGCCGACAATAGAGTATCGAAGTGACAAAGCCGTTTAACCTTCGTAGGCCGAAGCTCCGTTTCGAGAAACGGAGGACGAAGTGGGGTAGTTTTCTACCCCTAAGAAATATGTAATATCTCAGCTCACAGGTAAGCTACAATGACAAATGAAGAATCGATTATAATATTTCCAAGGTCAAGAAATCGAGAAAAAGAGATAGAACAGTTACTGCCAAGTCACGTGCTTATGCGTAGGTGCCTAAATCAATAACTATTATTAGACTTGTTCCAAGGGAACAATTGAATCAATAATCACGCAATGACTTTACTCAATGTAATATAATGCTGTACCAAGTCTGAAAATCGATGTATTCCCATCGTGAAAGTCTTGAGTCCTTTTGAGTAGAGACGGTTGTGAGCTTCAATTGCTTCCAAATGCTCAGCGAAGATTTTCTTCCGATGTATTTCCTCCTCTGCGTCTTTGTAGGCTTTGTCTAGAAACGAGATGCATTGCGAGTTAGACGGCTCTTGATATAAACCTATCAGTTTTTGAATGATTTAAATATTCTAGGTTCCACTCAAATCCATTTGAAAGCTGATGGGGCACGGTGCCCGACTGGTTAGAATGCTCGGACTGTAATGCGGAAAGTACGGGTTCGAGACTCGCCTGAGACAGTTACTGCGTAGGGACCTTGAGTAAGTCCTGCGCTCTCAGTTTCTCTGAACTTATTGTTTTTGCGATCGCATGGTCGTGTGTGCACTTCTGAACTTTGTAAGGAGGGCAATATCAAAGTACAATAGGCCTAATTTTGTATTGTATTTTATTTTGTTAATCTGTTGTTCTTCCTAAAAGTATTCAGCTTTTAAAGGGGTTGGGTATAGAATAAATGGCAACAGCACTGGCTTGAAGATCAGAACATCAAATAGGAAGAGGGATCGATACCCGACCTGCCTTTCCGATGCTGGACAGATTATTGGCTACATAACATTATGTTCATCTCCGAGTAATCAGGACTCATCCGAGGTTTCACAACAATCTGGACAACAATCGTGTATTATTTGTTTCTCTGTGGGTGTTTCTGGCCTCCAGTTTTACAAAACTTTAACAGTTCAATCATTTTAACCACCTTTCTGATGTTGGCATGACATCCGTGGCTCTTCTTATCATAATATATGACTCAACAACGCTAACTATCACTTAACCTCATATCAGTTCACTTCACATCATCTAATGACCGTAGCAGGCGAAGAGAAGTAACCGAGGCCGGCAGCCGGATAAGGTTTTTGTGCTTACTGAGCAAATGGTTTATTATAAATCGACTCAATGACAGCTTCGTCAATGCTTTTATGAGCAACCGAAAGAAGCGCTATGACTGTTGCAGAGAGATGGAACAGCTATAATTGCTATAAGCTTAAAGCGATTTTCAAATGTAAGTGAGTGTACTTCAGCGTTGACCTAAATAAGGCCAAAGAACCGGCTGAGTAAAGAGAAGAGAGAGAGAGAGAGAGAGAGAGAGAGAGACAGACAGACAGACAGACAGACAGACAGAGAGAGAGAGAGAGAAATCAGAGTCTATCTCCGGTAACTGAGAAAGACCGGACACTTACAGCTGATTTGGTTCGGGACAGACGAGTCCAGCGCGCAAGCAAAAGGATTCTATTCTGTAGGAAGTTCATTCATTCATTCATTCATACCGAACATTTGTATAGCGCCCCTTCAAGGAAACTACTCAGAGGCGCTCCTGACTCCAGCACGGCCAAAAGAACAGTTTTAAGGTGAGAAAAGAACGTGGGAGAGAAGGTCCTAGGGACAAGGCGAAGCTCCAGAGGAAGGCCATTCCAGGTCGAGGGGCCCCCACCGAGAAAGCACGATTCTGCATAGTGGAGGTTCGAGCAAAAGGGACAAGTAGGAGTCCCTGGTCAGATGAGCGGAGGGATCGAAATCCCCTAGCACTAAGGACAGGGCAGCAGAGCTCACGAAGATAGGCAGGAGCGAAACCTAGTAAGCAGCGCCAGACTAGGGCAGCTGTTCTGTACGCAATCCGCTGCTCAGAGGGGAGCCAGTGGAGAACGTCGAGCATGTATCCAGAGATATGGCCATATTTTGGTATGCGGCCAATAAGGCGGGCAGCAGAACGCAGGATCCGATCCAAGCACCCCATTCGAACAGCCGGGAGGCCAGCATAAAGTGAACAACAGTAATCAAGTCTGGTTGTGACAAAGGCATGGACAAGAGTGGAAGCAGCAGTAGCAGTGAGTGAGCGGGCGACAGTGCGAAGCTGATGCAATTGGTAGAAGCAGTCACGGCTACGGAGGTTGATATGGGGAGCAAAGGAGAGCTCTCGGTCCAATGTGACGCCCAGGTCGCGCACAAAAGAGGAGAAGGTGAAAAAGGGAAAAGCGGCAGCGAGGGCGACCATGTCTAGCTTAGCCAGTTGCTGGCGGGTGCCCAGCCAGATGAACTGGGTTTTAGCAGCGTTTAGCCGCAGCCGGTTGGACGACATCCAGGTCTCAAGGGCTCCCATGATCGAGCTCATAGCCCGAGTGGTCGCAATAGCGTCAGAGGCAGAGCAATGCAAGTAGGCCTGGACATCGTCTGCATATAGCTGGGCCAAAGCAGAATAGGAGGCGAGCAGTGAGGCAAGGTCAGAAGTGTAGATAAGGTAGAGGAGAGGTCCCAAGACGGAGCCCTGAGGTAGCCCATAAGGGGCGGGGACCCATGGGGACCTAGTTGACCCATGGACCACACATTGGGAGCGCTGCCCAAGGAAGGACTCCAACCAGGAAAGGAAGGCACCAGATAGACCAAAAGATATTTGTAACCGATCAAAAAGTATCTCATGGTCCACAGTGTCGAATGCCGCGCTAACGTCAAAAAGCGCCAGTAAAGTGAGTTGCGATCTGTCAATCGCTCCGTAGATGTCTGAGAGGAGGCGGAGCAGCAGGGTCTCGGTAGAATGACCTTTACGAAACCCAGACTGGATCGTAGGCAGCAGGTTGTTAGTCTCGAGATATGACGAGTTAGTGCTATTATTGCAGGATGTGATGTTGCGTTATAATTTATTGGTGAGTATTCTACTCTACTGTGCACTGTTTTGCTACGTGATGTAATAGTCTAGTTGACAATGTCATTTAAAATCTAATAGGCCAGCGCAAGCAAATCGCTGTTTGGTATACCTACAAATGCGAATGGTGTCATTATCTGGGCATTATTTTCAATAATACATGTAGCTCTGACTATGCTCTGATGCATTCTACGCCATCGTACGTAGGCCTACTGTGGTAATGCCAATTCCAACCCTAGATAGAGGAGGAGGGCGGTACTAACCGTCTCTGTTAAAAGTAACTACCGGTACCCAATCCAATCTGAAGCATTCGCAATTTGCGCACTTTGGTCTCTGTAACCCTCAGTTTGTGAGTGTAACTCAATTAGAAATTGAATGGGGGAAATTAAGATGCCTAGAAACCTAATGAAAGCAATCGAAACTTGTCTTGCATTGTCCAAAAAACGTTGGCCAATTTTCGTTTGGTTGACAAATCCATTAATTAATAGGCTAAATCCAAAGACCTATTATTTTGTGAACACATATCCACTGTATAAAATATGGTTACAATTATTTATGGATAAAATTGTGAAACAAAATGGATGCAACAACGTCATTTATTCGTTTGCTTTTAACCGCATAATAATAGTTTTCTACGCAAAGGTTTTCTTAACTAAACCTAGGTTTTTCCTCATTTTATGCTTAAGCAAAGATCTTGAGTAAACAATAATTATTGTTTCTTTCATGCAATCGTATAGACTAAAATGAAATGTTTTCAAATGAGTATCGCTATGGGCTCTCTAGTTCTGTATAGATTTATGAATTCAGAAGAACGTTAGCCGCGTTTTTAGACGATTGGATAGGAGACATCTGAAGCAATTCCACAGTTGTTTCCTCTGTTCCTCGACATCCGGATATATCCAGCATTTCCCCAATCGGTTCCCCAACTGAAACATATTTAGAAACGACAGTGATACTGTAAGTCATACGTCGAGGCACGCAGCTGACTGGTTGGAGCGTTCGTCTCGCAACGGGTCGCCTGCGGACTCTAGCCTCCTCTGAGGAGATAATTCTGTATGACTCTGGAGAAAGTAGTAAGTTATCAATATAATTTACGAAACGCTCTGTCTAAGCAACAGAACGTATTTGGCTGATTTACTCTGTGTTGGCCATTGCTACTTTGCTACTCCGTCGAACAGCAACCTACAAAACTTATCTTGAATAATATTAATAATTTGTCTTCGGTCGAGAAAATGGACCACTTATTCACGTTAACGATGAGCTTTTAGAGTAAATAAGGTTCAATATTTCCGGATATTTGGTCCGAAATTTAGACGATTTTTTAATGAAAATGTTAACTGTTATTTGACGGGAAAATTTACCGTGTCTTTACCTGATCATTTGCGTTTATATCTGACTTTAACCTTAATTCATTATTTTGAAGTAATAGACTACAGTTTGTAGTACAGTGAGACCCCTTTTGCAGATGCATTGAGTAGATTCAAAAATTAAATGCTCGTGGTTTTACACACAAAAAGCCAACTAGCTAAGAGTTCGGATAAGAGATAAGAGTTCAGAAATAACATACGAGCTTGTCGCTTACTAGATCGGCTTGGCTGATCTACACTGTGTCCACGATAAAGTAGACCCCTAGACTTTGTTAAATATCTTGGTCAATTGTACTACTATAGGTACTAAATTTGGTGCACATGAACTTCAGTCTATTCTATCTAAACCCTGCAAATTTTATTACAATTGATGCAATTGGGTGGTTCAGGAACCAAGTTACCAACACGTAAAACGCATAGAATTACGTCATTTTTCTGGCTACCGCAGGGATAGGCTGTTGTTTATAAGCGTCATTTTCGGAAACAATTAGACTACGAGACCTGTTTTACGTAACAGTAACAGTAACAGTAACAGTAGTTGGTTGTAAAGAAATGGTTTTCAGTGCAGAGGACAAGATTTTAATCAAGGAGTTGAGAGAGACGAAGGGGTATGGCGTAGGAGACTCATTACAGAATTTCCAATGAAAAATTGGTCCCTAGCTGGTGTCAGCAAGCTGTTAAAAAAGATTGCCACAACCGGATCAGTTGCAAGGAAACCACGAGACGCAAACAAAACCATGGACGCAAACAAATATCAATGCTGTCGGAGAACTGGTGCTGAGTCAGGATGATCAGCCGCGCACGCATCTGTCGATGCGTTTTACGTGTTGGTAACTTGGTTCCTGAACCACCCAATTTCATAAGGGTATATCATCGTAACCGTTGCATCAATTGTAATAAAATTTGCAGGGTTTAGATAGAATAGACTGAAGTTCATGTGCACCAAATTTAGTACCTATAGTAGTACAATTGACCAAGATATTTAACAAAGTCTAGGGGTCTACTTTATCGTGGACACAGTGTAGTAAGCGACAAGCGGTCTCTTTTCTCCGTCGAGGTCACATTTAGAAAGCTACGACAACACGAAGTCAAATTAATTCGTTGCACAACTAAATGTTCTGTGTGATCAAATTTTGCTATGTTATAAAATTATTTCTAGCACATTAGGTATCTTACCACATTAATAGGGATATCCTCGCAAACTGTCGAATTGCTCATGTGCAACACTACTTTTAGAGATACAAACATTCTATAACTGGACCACACAAACAATGCAGATGCGTTGAACGACTGCCTAATACAGGTCGCGAATAAAAACACAAAAATGAAAGCAATTCGTTTCTGTTTCGCACCTGTTTTTTACAATCCAGTAATCTTTTCCATGATCGCTTCCATACCCAACAACTACGACGGAGTGGGTCAGTCGAGTTGTCTTGCAGTGTGGCTCATAGTAAACGCCTTAACAGAAAAATGCAGCTACGTTAGATTCAGAAATTGGCTAGAGAGAGTAACTGAGAATCGCGAACAGGCACATGGTCATATACAACACCTTTCTTAGGTCCCAAAAGGCGCATAATAATGATTTATGTCAGAATTGTCTTTGAGGAGCTTGTTATGAATTCAATGGCTTCGGCTGCAATTCCATTAGCGATTATAAAATAAAGTCAAAGACTAATTGATTCCTTTTACAACGCAAACACACTCAGATCTGATTATGATCGTAGGGCATTAAGTATATCATCTACAATTAATGAAAAGACATACAAAGACATACATATCTCAGCTATAAGTCATGCTTAAAATAACAAATGAAGTGTCGAATCCAATACATTCAAGGTCAGTCAACAAATCGATTTATCGTAGTGGCAATAGCGTGGGAATATTACTGTATTAGTGGCGGCCAATATAATAATAATAATAATAATAATAATAATAATAATAATAATAATAATAATAATAATAATAATAATAATAATAATAATAATAATAATAATAATAATAATAATAATAATAATAATAATAATAATAATAATAATAATAATAATAATAATAATAATAATAATAATCTTTTCTTCATTAAGCGCCCGACAAACGCACTGCACTGTACATTTACATTTTATGCAATTTAAATCTTAACTACTAACAGAACAGACAGCCGCAATACAACGGCGCTAATAGCAGCCTACAAAGCATATCCGCCAATATGTCCGCCAAAAGCAAAAACTGAGCTGAGATATAATACATGTTTGTGTTTTTGCGGTCATATTGGCCTGACATCGACTGCCTGACCTTGAAAATATTAAATTTGAAACATCATATGCTACTGTAGCCTTCCTATGAACTGATAATGATATAACTTACATATAATGCTTTGACGGCCATATTGGTCGCCATCTTGGAGCGTAACGCTCTCATACTATTGCCGCTATGATAGATCGAATCTCTGATCTTGAAAATATTAAATTCAACACTTCCTTTGTTATCCCTATGAGCTGGGATGTGCATATTTTTGTGCTCTGGCGACCATATTCGACAAGAAACTTTCCAAAATTATGCTACTATTAAAGCTCGATTCCTTGGTAGATTCAACATTTTATTTCTGATTATAGGTTACCTTTGAGCTCAGATCTGTTTAAAATATATTTTCCCAATGAACGAAATATAACGACTTCGAAGACCAAACGGGATAAATTTTTACCTCATGACACTTTGGACTCGAAAATATCTTTCCCACAACGTGATATTATGGTGGTTATGCTGTCAGAATATGTCATCGGTTGAAACTTGTAAACACGTGGAACGTCGAATTATAACTACCTACAGTTGCTCCGCAATCAACATTCAAATACCGATGGGGTAATTATCTTTCCCGCTTGTTCCTGCGAAGGTTAATGCACCTAATTTACGGCGCAATAGAGGTCGCATTAGATAAGAATGCTTTCACACTGACCACTTTTGTAGAACTGAAAGGATTTTTGACTGGCATCGATAGACACAGAGAGTGGACCGACGATGGCAACTTGTCTCTGGAGTTGGATTTCCGATAGGTGTCTGTATTGCACGTAGCGTCTGCATGTGGCTCCTCTGTAAGCACGTCTGTAGTGGCAACGTCCATCCTTTAGAGGAAATTTGAAAGAATTGCAGCCACTTAAACGCTACACCTGAGCAAGTACATGTACTTTAAAGAAACGCTTTTCGAATTGCATTAGTTTGAATTAATAAACCGGAAAACGTGTCAACTTGTTCCTAAATGATAATGTGGACAGAATGAGCTGAGCCTTCTTGATAGCTACAATCTCGAACTTTCGATTACTTTGTTCACATTTGATTAGAAATGCTAAGGTCTGCCCAGGTTGAATTCATTTACCTACAACATGTATGCCAGTTTACCAAAAACTGACCAGAAGCTCTTCCTCTAAGAATTATAATAGCCCTCCAAGACGAACATTTCGTGTTATCGCCCATGAAAGAAGTGCTATATAGATTTATAGGTTCAATCATTCATTCATTCTGGAGACTTATATAGCGCCCCTTCAAGAAATCTACTCAGGAGCGCTCCCAGCCCTGCCACGGCTAAAGAAAACCGAGCCCGGGGAAACGGGCTTGCTTGGCTGTAGGCGTTTGCTACATTCTGATAGGTGTAACAACATACAATGCAATCCAATGCCCTATACATTATCCGACATTTGGTAATGCTGCCATGGCATAATACATCGCATTAAATATTCAGAGAAAATGTCACTCTCAAGTGCGGGATCCGAGTTCCTGTTGCTGAGCTTCTCAAAAGGCGTCCTTAAACTGAGACTACCAATCTACAACTGTCTACCTCCTCTAGGTCTATCAGAATTGCAGCATGCAGTTCAAACTACTACTACCTTAATTAGATCCGTTCTTCTGTCTTCGAAGCAGTTTTATTTTAGTTCCAGTAATAATTTCTATTCCTGTTCTTATTCTATTCCTACTGTCATCATTTTAGTTCTAGTTTTAGTTCCTCTTTATAAATAAATTTTCTTCTTATTCTAGTTCCACTTCCTATTTAGAAATAATTTTAGTTCCAGTTCCAGTTCCAGAAAATTTATATTTGTAGTTCCACTTCCACTTCCAGTTCTCACAGAAATGTCTAACATGAACGATTAATGTCTATCACACTGTCACACAAAACAGTGTCTTGACCTATTTATGAGATTAGTATATTATGGACAATGTGAATGCGACTGTTAATAAAACAGTTTCTAGGCAGACACAACAAAATGTTACCAGTCCGCATAGCTATTAAAAATTAAAAAAATATTTTTATTCTATTCCGTTCTCGTCCGAGAAAAATATTGAAATTTTTATTCCTATTCTATTCTCGTTCCAGACTTGTTTTTTATTCCAGTTTCGTTCCATGGAACTAATTTAAAATAATTATTATTCCGATTCTATTCTCAGGAACTAAAATAACACTGCTTCGAAGCCTTTCTGGTCCTCGCCGCAACAGCTTCGAAGCCTCTGTCTGGTCCATCTGGCAAGCGGACTCGGACCTCCAATGGTCATCGATATCTGTTCAACCCTTCCGATACGGCGCTGCTCTTGTGAATAAGCTGGTGCTTTTCGCTTAGCTTTAGAGTAGTTGTTTAGACGTTTGGAGTTTACTATTACGATTAGCGCACACATGCCATTATACTGGTCACTGTGTTCTGTTCTTTTTCAGGCAGTATACTATTGCATGTCCTAGTATCATTAAAGGCACCTCGAAGTTGTAGGCCTACAGTCACTGACAAACGGAAATAGGAAAGACACGTAACGACTCAGCAAGAGAATCACGAAACACAATCATGCGGTAAATGATGCTTGGAACAGCTACTTTGATTGATCAAGAACAACATGCCTTCCATAAGCAGGTTCTCCATTCCATACATGTATGTGATAATATTAATATGATGTTAATGCACGACTGAAACATGTCAAGCAAAACTAACTCTCGCTGTATAGGGATAGTATTTGTCCGTGTCGACTCCACCATTTTTGGCAACGTAATCGAACGCTCTGCTTGACCAACCGCCTTTGCAACCATGATTACGTTTCGAGCAGTCGACTAGTTGTTGTTCGCTGAGCGACACAAGTCTTCCTGTTTTGCGAAAATGTTGTCCCTCAAGAGCACCGATCTAAGAGCAAATAACAGATAACAGCCGATCATCAAGACTTCAAATAATTCTTATGATTGCGCAATGCATATAGTAATTAGAGATTGTAATTGTCCGTCGAACATTTATTAAACGCCACTCTGCGATTCACAGACGCTCCCGATCCAAGGCAATGTAATCGAATAAAATGGACTTCAGGCTAGTCAGAAACAGAGGAAGACTAAGAATGAGGAGTTCACCTTTGCAGCCATGATTACGTTTCGAGCAGTCGACTAGTTGTTGTTCGCTGAGCGACACAAGTCTTCCTGTTTTGCGAAAATGTTGTCCCTCAAGAGCACCGATCTAAGAGCAAATAACAAATAACAGCCGATCATCAAGACTTCAAAGAATTCGTGTATGATTGCGCAATACATATAATTTAGAGGTTGTAATTGTAATAATATTGTAATCGAACATTAATTTCATAAGACGCCACTCTGCGATTCACAGACGCTCCCAATCCAAGGCAGTGCTATTGCTAGCAAATAAAAATGAACTTCAGGCTTTTCAGAAATAGGGGAAGAATTCCGAATACTTGAATGAGGAGTCTCGAACTAGTACTGCAATTCTTGGTTCCAACTAGACGGGCTGGTATAAGCAAACGTCTAGATTGAACAGAACAGCCACGCTCAGTCCGTAAAACTAGAAGACCTTTGGCGGCCGATGGGAGAGTGCAGCGTCCAGGATGCGAAGAGACCGAGGTACAGAAGGAGCCACCCCCAACCAAACAGTTGTGAAAAGAGACTTAGAAGTTTTGAAATGGATGCACTGGAGCATAGGAGGCCAGCGGAAGGTGTCCCGATTGAAAGCAGATATGTCAGCAAACCTCGGGAGACCACCAACAGGGCGGTCAGCAGCCTTAACTATTATTGATTGGAAAGGTTTAAATAGCATAGTTGGAGTTGCGTAAGTCAGCCCCAGTACAAATCAGCACATGGACGAGAGTGATGACCGCGGAGAGGGGGAGCGAGTGATAGAATGGTGTGGATTGGGTGTTATAATACTAAATAAACAAATTAGTTAATTAATCTTTTCAATAAGTTTTTTAATTTTATATTTATCTGTTTATCATACGGGCAAGATTAATCCACCTAAAGCTGAGGCACAACATACATTATGCTTAGGTCGATACTCATTCATTCCGAATACTCATTCATTCATTCCGAATAATCATTCATTCATTCCGAATACTCGGATCTCACCCAGAAGTCTCGAACCAGCTACTGCAGAATTACAGGTCCAACGCACTGCCTAATGGACCAATGTGTTGGTGTTAAAATGAAGCAGATAAGTAGCACAAATAAACTTGATATTATACTTACAGCGCTGAAAGCCCAACAGGATCCACAGCTGCCCTATAGATGCACACAATAAAACATCTCCCGTTAAAATTGACTCCATTCACCCGGTTTTAATAGCACTTTACGATTACATGTATTAAAAGTGACTGGGAAACCAATACAGCTCATTGCTAAAGTGTTAAGAAAGGCTTAAAAACTGTAAATACTGAAGAACTTTATGTGAACTACATGCGTACGTGTAGACTTGAAACAAAAGTAGTGTTATTGCATGACTGAAATAATAATGACATGCTATACTAGCTTTGGCTGCATAATGATAGGATTCTTATGTTTATTCTAAGGCTGTTGGATAGGCCTACAGTATGAGCGAACCTACTGCTCGACTTAGTCATGCAATTTCATTGAGACACTAATATAGTGTTGTGTCAGTTGGGTCAATTGCTCCAGAGATGCTGTAATTATGGTTGTTCTAACTCAGCTGAAAATGACCACCAAACATCAAGCATACACGACTCAAAATAATTTGCTTACACAGATAAAATACCAGCAAAATTACTGGCTAATATTAATTTTATGAACAGCATAATCAGCCGCCGCGTAGGGACCTATGGGCAAGTCCTTCACTCGCAATTGCTCATGCACTTCGGCGTGAAACTCCGATTCAGTGTCCGCGCTGTAGTCGGGAGCGCCTCTGAGTAGAAATCTTGAGGGGGCGCTATAACAAGTGCTCATACGTACACACATTATGGTGTTTTCCTAATAATTGTATTATCCATTTCCATTGGAACAGATCGTCATAGTCACGACGATAAGAAGAAGGCTTGATAAGAATACCTGGTTTTTCACTCTTGTAACGTAACCTTTGACTTCTCCAGTCAACACTTTTCGGCCAAGTAAGATTCCCGTCATCCGGAGGCAGGGTGGAGACCACGGACAGATCTTCGGGAGGTATATAGCCAGTCATCGTATTCAGAAATTCTGACTGATTCTGCAGAACAGTAATTTTTTTATTATCGTCGCTATCACCCATCGTCATCGTCATCGCCATCACCATCATCATCATCATCATCATCATCATCATCACCATCGTCGTCGTCATCATGATCATCATGATCATCATCGTCACCATCGTCATCATCATTGTCATCGGCACCATCATCCACGTCATCGGCACACCACCACCAACTTTTTATTATTGTTATTAAATTATTGAATAGATTGAGGAGTAGACTCAAAATGGGCAATAAATTGAAGTCTCTATCACATCACTTTAGGTATGTTACCATAAAATCCCATGTAAGAAAACCACTCCAGAAAAATTTCATGAGCACATTGCCTATTCGATTTACAATGTCTCAAAGAACACTATCAGTAACTTCAATTTCGGTTATTCTTCTTTTTTTCGACTTCTTCGTATAGTTACTTTTTTCATTCATCAAAATAAAAAGTGTTTTTTAATTGGAAAATTGGAAAAATATCATTATGGCCTACCATGTCATAATGGTCTGACCATGTCCATAATAGGCTTACAATGGTCTTACCATGTCAAAACGGGCTTAGGATGTCATAATGGGTTTACCATGTCATATTGGGTTTGCCGTGTCAAATAGAGGTTACCATGTCGAAATTGTGCTTACCATGTCTTATTTGGCTTGGCAAGAGGCGCTTTATAAGTCCATAAATAGAATAGAATAGAATTTCATAATGGGCTTACCATGTCAGCAAACTCATTGATCTCCATGGTAAACGTCTTCAGTCCTTTAGAGTAGAGATCGTTGTTTTCGTTGATTGCTTTCAAGTTCTCAGCGAATGTTTCCTTCCTGGCCATTTCCTCATTTTCGTCTTCGAAAGTTTTGTCTGGAATAAAAACGTAATACATTTAAAGCTGCCGACGAATTTGCTCTTTTCAGTGTAGAGAAGTTCACCACAAAATTCGCACACTACATGTACATGCACTCTGCTACATCTTTATTGCCATGCTTGTAGTGAAGACTGTTCTAAGCTCCATGGATTTTTCTCTGCTGAACTAGGGTTTTAGAATGCACTAATATGATCTGGTGTTATGGCTGAGACCATTGTTCTCTTTCAGTCCAAGACGCTTTTGTTTCAGCGTGTGCTATGTCGTTTCTTTGTAACTAACTGCTTCTTGGAATTTAACGGATTTCGTATCTCTGTTTCATGCGCCGTCGATCAATTATACCGAATGCAATGTAGCTACGATCAGGCTGGCCAGGTCATTGTGTGATAAATTGAATAACTTTTAGCAAAGAGACCCAAATTAGGCCTACCGTAATTGATTTTGAAAGCTTCCCATGCGTCTTCAAGTTCAGTCGATGGATCTGACTCAGTCGACGGATCTGACTCAGGAAGCCATTGAAGACTTTCTGATTCAGCGGATGACAAGACCACCGCACAGGTCGCAATCAGTAGACGCAGGAGCATGGTGCTTCTCTTCTGAAAGCAAAGTCAATTATATTATCAGAATTGGCATTGACGTTGCCAGTAGACTGCTAAACAAACAACTTCCGGTGTAAAATCCGCCGATGGCGCAACAAAATCAATTCATAGAGAGAAAGAGACAGACAGATAGACAGAGACAGAGACATAGATAGAGACAGACAGAGCTCTAGAGTATCTCTTTAGAAATTTGTAGATTACGATTACTATTACTATTATGCGTTACATCAGGACGTTCAGGACCAGAGAACAGCAGGACTCGAGACACATTGACAGATAGTCATACAAGAATAATTTACAATGTTTCAACACCCAGCCAGATCACTGTACTACCATACATCATAATTTTATAGAAAGAGTTGTGTTAAAGTTACCAATTCACAGCGAAAGTTGCAAGAGCTGTCACCTCTTGCAGGCTGCTTCTCCTGTGACCATACAAAGACGTCGGTTTATATAGCAAGTTCAGCAGATCCGGAAAAACAGAACACTTCATCTTTCCAGAATATGTCGCATCTGACAACTTTTATTTCCAGAAGCACAATGCATAGAACAATTAACAACAATTATAACTTGACTATTATCACAATCATAACAATTTTCTTCAATTTTCTATGTGCGGGTGACAGCTGCTGTTCTTTGTGCTGATACTTCAGATCAGCTGACCCACTACGTTACTATCATCTCGTTTACATGATCCTAGCTTTTACGCATACACAAATAAAAATACGCACATAGGCTATATATATATATATATATATATATATATATATATATATATATATATATAAACTCTACAATCGACATACACATGACTGTCATGGTTGTAACCGTTGGACTATTGCATCCCGATCCCATCTCAACTGGTCATTGTAATCCCGTTGCCAGTACGGGGTCAGTCTTCACAGGAATGTGGGCCTACCGTCTAAGCGTGGTCGAGTTGGCAGATGCAAGTGCAAACAGACTGACTGGCGCCAGATAAAGGTATAAATGGTAACCATAGAGGCAGAAAGAGCGGGCAGAGAGATCGGGATCCGGCGCTTTGGTTAGGCCGGACTCCTGTTCCGTTTGTCAACCGAGACACGGGGTTCAAGAGTGTATGACAACGTGCTCTCTCTCTCTCTCTCTCTCTCTCTCTCTCTCTCTCTCTCTCTGTCTCTCTGCCTCTCTGTCTCTCTCACTCTCTCTCACGCTCTCTCTCTCTCACTCTCTCTCTCTCTCTCTCTCTCTCTCTCTCTCTCTCTGCTCTCTCTCTCTCTCTCTCTCTCTCTCTCTGTCTGTCTGTCTGTCTGTCTGTCTGTCTGTCTGTCTGTCTGTCTGTCTGTCTGTCTGTCTCTCTCTCTCTCTCTCTCTCTCTCTCTCTCTCTCTCTCTCTCTCTCTCATACACACACTCTCTCTCTGTATCTGTCTCTCTCTGTCTCTCTCTGTCCCTCTCTCTGTCTCTGTCTCACTGTCTCTCTCTCTGCCTCTCTCTCAGTCTCTGTCTCTGTCTCTGTTTCTGTCTGTCTCTGTCTGTCTGTCTATATGTCTGTCTGTCTCTGTCTGTCTGTCTCTGTCTGTCTTAAAACTGTTCTTCTTGTGTGCGTTGGAATCGGGAGCCTCTTTGATTGGTTTCCTTGACGCTGCGCTAAATAAATTTCCGAATGAATGAATGATTGAATGAATACATACTTACATGCGCACATGTATACTAACGCTTCCTTCCCGGATGCTATGAAAATAAGCAATGTTTTCCTCGCGATCTGGCTATTTAAGTTCTTCATTTCCCCCTATGACTCGCCGTAACTCTTCCTCCCCTGTGTTTCCTTGAAATACAGTAACTTCTCTCATTCAAATCTTTGCTTGTGTATACAATTTTTTGTTTGTTTGTTTGAATGTATTAATCTAGCCATGTACAGTGCTGAGCGTTTTCTAGTGCTTCTCAATAAAGAATAAATTACACTTACTTACTTACTTACTTACTTATATATTCTTACATGCATGCACGTACGCACGTACAGATAGACATGCATGTACGATGGCATACGTTGGTATATATGCATGCATGCAAGAATACATACATACTTACTCACATACATATATCATACGGGGTTCGTGCTGAGAGCGCTTCTGAATAGTTATTCTGAGAGAGGCGCTATATAAATCTTTAGATACAATACAATACAATACAATATCGTGTTGAACAATTCAGCTGTTCAGTTGGATCCTAATAGTCTGCTCAGTTTTGAGAATTGTTTGTTCGCCCTCAGCTTTAGGTTTCTGTAAATTGTTGAATCCGACATCAAAATATAATATGCTTCTCAGGGTTTGTTTACGCCTGAAAAAGGATACTTTTTACAACAGCGTTGACACATTTCCCTGAAATCCACTGGTCTTCCTCCAACTGAGAAAAACAATCTACTACTATAATAAAATTATATGTAACTATATTAGCCTGGCTATCGAATTACATGGCGGTAGACGGCGTAGTCGCTTTTTTTGTTAGGCGTGCGTGCATGCATACATGTATGTATGTATGTATGTATGTATGTATGTATGTATGTATGTATGTATGTATGTATGTATGTATGTATGTATGTATGTATGTATGTATGTATGTATGTATGTATGTATGTATGTATGTATGTATGTATGTATGTATGTATGTATGTATGTATGTATGTATGTATGTATGTATGTATGTATGTATGTATGTATGTATGTATGTATGTATGTAATTATGTCAACAAAATAGGGGGTTTGGAAAAGTTTGACAGTTGTTGACATGGGGGAGGGGGTTCGGTACAAGTTGACGTCAACAAATTTTTCTCCAATAAATCAAGACAGACCCTTCCAAATGGTAGCGAAAACATTAAGAAATGCTAAAAATGTATAAAGTGCTTAATGTTTAATACTACTAAAAGCTGGTAATAAACTAAACTCATATATTTTGAAATTCAAGATTGCATTTTTTAGTGTAAAAATAAAAAAATGATTCTACATATATAGAGCCATTTTTTTCTTTTTTGTCGGGGGGGGGTTCTGGGATTGTTGACATAATTTGTTAGGGGTCCGTCAATGTTTGACAGTTGTTGACAAGGGGGAGGGGTCAAAAACTGCTTAAAAATTATTGACATAATTAATGGACGACCCCTATGTATGTATGTATGTATGTATGTATGTATGTATGTATGCGTGTACGTATGTATGTATGTATGTGTGTATGTGTGTATGTATGTATGTATGTATGTATGTATGTATGTATGTATGTATGTATGTATGTATGTATGTATGTATGTATGTATGTATGTATGTATGTATATGCATGCATGCATACATGTATGTATGTATACAAACATACATACATAGGCGTATGAGATAAAGATAATGTGAGATAGGTGTTTCGTGCAAAGATCAGGCCATATTTCATGCAATGTACTTGTAGTTCAAAGGCCTATTTTTAGCACTCTGTGTAATTGACCATCTCCCTCCAATACGTCTTCAAACCAGCAATCGTGTATTTTCTAACTGAGAAATGTAAAAATCCAGTCGGGTGTGGGGTCAAAAATTACCCCGGAGTGCATTTTCAAGTCATGGATCCATTTTAAAAAGTAAAATGGCTGCTGTGACTTTTCCAGCTGTGTTTGCATGCGAAATTTAGATAGACAAAATATTACAAGATATTTTTACAGCTTTGGTCATGGGTTCATTTTTGACCCCATTACCAATTGATATTTCTTCTCATTAAGCAGTCTAAAGTTGCAATATACGGTAAAAAGAAATAAGGAAATAATATTGCGTTTTATGTGTTACTCACATACATATAAACATGCATATAGATATGCATGTTTATATGTATGTGCGTAACACATGAAAACGCAATAGTATTTCCTTATTTCTTGTTACCGTATATTTACTTATGAGTGCTGCTCTCCCGCTTTTGCAATGATTCCAGTGCCATTTCTCACATTTGACGAAAAATTCGCTACATATATCGAGGTCGGAGCAAATTTGTACAATGCAAGCCGTCAAAATACGGCATCAAGTTAGGGATTTGCTGCGATGCTAAAGCCAAGTACAATGCCAGCATATATATATCGCGGCATAGAGAGCGCCGATGCAGCTCCAACCAAAGACCTGGGAGGAAACGTTGTCCGCCAGCTCATACAACCTTGAATGTGAAGGTCGCAACATTGCCACTCATAATTTTTTCACCTTGCTGGCCTTAGCTACAGATGTTCTGAGGACAAAGAAATCTACTTTGGTTGGTAATATTCGAGCTAATCGAGTAGAGTTGCCCTAAGAATTTGTGATTCCGAGAGGACGCGAGTTGTACTCATCCCTTGTCGGGTTCAATGAGACCGACGACTCGTTATTGCTTTCTTACAAGTGTAAGAAAGACAAAGTGATCGTCGTGGTCGTCGTCGACTGTGCACATCTCCAGTGGGAGTTTCGGCCAAGGAAATTTCCGGAGGTCATACACTTCTATGACTGGACAAAAGTAGGAGTCAATATTATTGTGCTGACCAGATGCTAGAAACATTCAGCACGAAGTAGCCAGACGTTGGCCGGTAGTTCTGCAACCTACTGGATATTGCGGCACTTACGCTTACGTCCTCCATGAGAAATTGAAGGTGGACAAAGCTCCAGTGGGAAAGCGTCGGCTGTTCATCAGGAAACTGGGGAAAGATCTTTGCCAACAGCTAAAGGAACAGCGATGACCTGACACATTTGGGTCGCACAGAATTGTTGTACAACTTGTGCAGTTAACATCAGGACTGGGTCTGTGTTTAAGGTTCTTATTGATCTTAAACGAGTATAAAGATTATGTTACAGGCTGTCAGCTTGACACATACATTTAGTTTACCTTCAATGTCTAGAGTACCTGCAGTAGGTATTAGGGCCACTGTGTTTAATTTCAGCTAATTGAGTCCTCCAAGCTACTCATGATACTGAAAACTCAGCCTTATTTAGTTGGCCAAGTCAACGATCCTAAAGTATCAAAGAGCCAATCAGATTAATTTGGTCTTCGACTTAAAGCATGGCATTTGATATCATACGAATGTCCTTGATATTCTAATACTTCGGACTACTTACCTTCTATTATTTCCTTCAAATACAGAATTTAGTCACAGTTGATAATTTGAAACCGCATAAGCGCTCTTCGAGTGAATTCTGAATTAAACTGATGAAGTTTATCACAAGTAATATGCAACGTAGTATAGCATTGTATAATTAAAAATAACCTGCAATCAAATGAACCACACAAATCATATATTTGACAAATATACTTAAATGTCATAAGCATCGTAAAACTTTCTTTAGCAACATATATAATTATATATATATATATATATATATATATATATATATATATATATATATATATATATAGGGTTAATTTTTGTCATAATCGAGATAAAATGTAGATACAATTCATCTGAACATCGCGCAATTTGGAATTCTAATTATTAGACATTATTTGAAACGTTCATCATTGTCAGAAGCGTAAAGAAGGTTTTCTTTCTAACGAAGCTTCATCCTTTCTTGTTTCTTTCTAGACTCGAAGTCTGAGTATTTGCATGATGCAAGGTTAGACCACAGGATAAACAGCATCGTCTGCGATTCCACATTGGTTGTTCTTGTTCCTTGACATCCAGATATAACCATTCATTCTCCATTGAGTTCCCCAACTGCAAGCACGCGTCAAGAAAGAAACTTGCAATGCCATTGCTTCAAACGCTGAGTTCTAACACTTTGGTAATTGGGTTCTAGGATCGTTTTAAAACAATCTCCTACCGGACACTAGCATATTCAGCCGTTCAGGAAATGTTTTCTGCTCGACTTAAAACACATTTTTCAGTGATTCCTACGTAGCCGTGCAGGTGCGCCCTTGTGATTTACATAATGGGGCGTAATTCAAGTTATCTGCATACACGCATACATAATTATAATACATACATCCATACATATATATTCTACATAAAATCATGCACGACATTCACGTTTTTCGGGGCAGTTGAGCAAGGTGAGTTTTAATATAAATAATCTTATTTGGCGTTCAATCTGTATGTATGTATGGCAAATATGCAGGATATAGCCTACATTTAAACTTTCTCTTGCTGGTGCGAATTTGTCAATTCAGTGAATAGAAATGAATATAAATGAGGTCTGATGAGACATACGTACATACATACAAATATACATACATACATGCATACATAGGCTACATACGCATTTTCCAGACTGATCATGATGTTTTGTTAATGAGTGAAACTCAGAATAATAATCACGATGCCGCATAGACCAGTGCATAATTATTTTAACTGTATAACTACTAGGACAAATGTCCCAGTAGTTTTAGGATTTGTCCCAGTAGTTTTAGGATTTGTCCCAGTAGTTTTAGGATTTGTCCCAGTAGTTTTAGGATTTGTCCCAGTAGTTTTAGGATTTGTCCCAGTAGTTTTAGGATTTGTCCCAGTAGTTTTAGGATTTGTCCCAGTAGTTTTAGGATTTGTCCCAGTAGTTTTAGGATTTGTCCCAGTAGTTTTAGGATTTGTCCCAGTAGTTTTAGGATTTGTCCCATTAGTTTTAGGATTTGTCCCATTAGTTTTAGGATTTGTCCCAGTAGTTTTAGGATTTGTCCCAGTAGTCTTAGGATTTGTCCCAGTAGTTTTGGTGATTTGCCCAAGATAATACTCTACTTTCAATGTTAGTTTCCAATAACATTGAAATTAGAGTAGCAGTCTTTGTCCCAGTAGTCCAAATCTATTAAAATATGCACTGGCATAGACTGTTGATAATGTGATGATGTTGACGACGATGATGACGACAATAATAATAATGAGGATGACAACGACGACGCTGGTGATGAAAACGACGATGGTGACGATGATGACAATGATGATGACGACAATGGTGATGACGTTGACGATGATGGTATTGATGTTTAAAACTATGTTCTAGTTAACTACAGAATGGGTTCCACGTCATACATTCACCAATAAACACTTTTGTTTCTACAATCACCTGTTCTTTACAATCCAGTATTGCACACCATCTGGGGTTGTCCCATATCCAACAACCAAGACAGCGTGGTCCAGATCTTTGGTAGCACTACCGCAATGAGGTTCATCGTAAACGCCTAAACAAAAATCACTTTCGCTGAAGAGGGCAAATATACATACGTATATATATAAATTATGTATAATATATTATGTTGGCCATATATGCATAGGCCTACTTAAATACATATACTACATACATATATTCAGACATGCACACAGAAATATATATATATACATGGAAATTCATTCATTCATTCATTCATTCATTAATTTATTACTTGAATTTATATAGCAAGGGAACACTCAGAGGCGCTACATATTTTAAGTTGAGAGACAATGACATTCCAGGTAGAGGGGCCACCACAGAGAACGCACGGCTATATATGTTCATAGCATGCTACAGAGCTCATGTGCAGGCAGCGCCAAACTAAGGCAGCTACTCTATACAAATGTACATATATAAGTAAGTAAGTAAGTTTGTCCTTATTTTAACAAATGAATAACCGCACTCTGACAATAATCTAGAATAAATCGTCCTTACAACAATTGTCTTACAAGCCAAATTATTTGCAGCGGGTACTATTCTGTTGTGGATTCGAGGGTGCAGTGAATAGATAGCGGGTTTAGTGGGGTTATCAACGAAATGTGTTCGGGATCTCTTCAAGCCATCATGCTGGCTTGAAGAGACAGAATCTGCGTTCTGGAAGAGTTGTTTCAAGGTCAGGTTGCAGTCTGGGAGATATAGAGAAATACGTACATATATAAATAAATTCATACATGAAGGGGAGTATGTATTACGAGAGATCACAGATTGACACTATCGGATTTAATTATTTAAATGATTTTCATGATAAAATGGTAATGAATCCAGCTTCTATTTAAGCAGTCTTTAACAAAGTTGATGATGAGCTGCCAGTATATATAAGCCTTGTCGAAGCCTTTCTCATAGCTTTTGTTCTACTAACCCCTTTTGTAGATTTGGAACGACAGCTGAGAACCATCAATGGCTACCGAGATTGGACCGATAGTAGCAACTGCAACTTGTAGCGCCGACTCTGATTGCGAGACATTCACATAATACATGCAAGTTGCTCCTACCTTATCCGGTTTGTATCTGCATGTCGAGTGGTAGCTGCATTGATCATCCTACGTAGTAACAACAAAACATCTTACACTGTATATCAGCGTAATCGTAATCTCCAAACTTCTAAAGCGCCACTCGAGAGCCAAGCGCAGGGCACCAGCTTATTCACGAGCGCTGCGTAGAGTCAGAAGGGTTGTCCGAGAGAGTAGTCGAAGGAGGTCCGAGTTCGGTTTCCAGAGGATCAGAGGGGTCAGAGTAGCTGCTAAGGTGGGTGTCGTTTAGGTCGAGAGTTGGAAGGTACATGAGCAGTTGAGTCGGGGTAAGAGTTCTTGAAGAGGAAAGACTTCGGTTTCGAGTGGAAAACCTTGGCGGTGATGGATAGAGGAGCCTGATGCGGATGATGGTGGGTGATTGGAGATGATGGCTGAGGAACCGAAAAAGTGCGGAATTCAGGAGGTAGGTCGTCCCAGAGACGTGGTGCAGTGTTGGAAATGGCTCGGATGGAGAACTTGAGATGAGTAGGGCCTAGTAACCGGAAGTCGAGAAAGAGTGAGAACGGAGGATGATCGGGTAGAGGGGGTTGGCTGGATGGTGAAGAGGTCGCTGAGATATCTGGGCTGAGAGTATTGCAGGGAGTTGTAGGTTAGCGAGAGGTGAATTCGCTCTGGGGTTTTTAACCATTGGAGTGATTTGAGGATTGGAGTGATATGATGATGCCTAGGCGTTCTGGTTCCTTTCCTTAATCTTTCGAAAATATTATTATCTATTCTTCAATAGATATTTTGTAATAAAAAGCCAGAAAAAAGCATTAGATATGCGTCAACACTCATCTTGAGTGTCTGTGGTCATGATTAAGGCATGAAGATCAAAAAGAATGCATCACTTACTTCTGCTTCCTACGGATAAGAATCCTCCGTGTCAATTCCTCCATTCACGGCAATGTAGCTTAACGCAAGGAATGGCGTGCCACCTCCGCAACCATGATTTTCTTTCGAACAGTCCACAAGTTGTTGTTCGCTGAGCGACACCAGTTTTCCTGTTTTACGGAAATGCTGTCCTTCAAGAGTTCCAGTCTAACAGCGAAAAACAACAAATCGGTACAGAAACAATTATAGTTCAAGCGATACCAAAGTTAATACTTATCTTTGGATTCATTGAGGTAAATAAGGTATGATGGCTATTCTACTCTGCGTTTTCTACGGAAAAAGTGGAACCAGCTTGGATTATTTTTGTCACCTTAGTGAATGTGAAATACTGACATTTGTGTGCATCATCCATACCAGGTCGTAGATTCATCATCCTTGCCAGTCACGGCGACCTGGTTCGAACACCACGACGCTCCAAAAAAGCGTCGCTGTGGTCTGTCTTTCATCTGGATCATCATTGCCTAACAACACCGTAATGAACTTCTTGGTCTGTCTTTGCCCTTTTTCCGCAAGCGTTTCATTCTTTTGATTATTGTATTGTATTGTATTGTATTGTATTGTATTGTATTTGAAGACTTGTTATAGCGCCTCTACTAGATTGCCCATTCAGAGGCGTCCCGTCGTCGTAGTCGTCTGATTGTCATAGTCACTCCACCGCATGAGCAATCAATGTCATGAAGGACTTACAAAGCAACCTACGCGGCGGCTTTGAGGTGGATTCGAACCCGCAACCCTCCAGCTGCAAGGCACCGAACATACCCCTATACCACCGCGCGCCAGTATATTGTGTTGTGTTGTATTGTGTTGCATTGTACTCCACGTTTATATTGCGACCGAGCCACCCGCAGTAAAGATCATGGTTTGGTGTCATCGGTCGGAAGCGCCTCTGAGGAGTTTCTCTTGAAGCGGCGCTATATACAAATTTACGATTACGATTACGACGCTGGCCGTAAGCGTTCATCATTACTCGTACAGACTTCCTGTCAAGGTCACTTCTAAGATCAATAGACTATCATCGTCCGCAACTTTCTGAAATGCATTAATGGGAAAGCAAGCCGCAAGCAAGTAAATGCCCAGAAGGCAGAGACATAATCTACGGTCGACTGCAGACCACGGATTTTAAAGTGGGAATATTATGTCAGCAATCAGATGTCATATACACTGCAGTATGATTACAATATTATTCATAATTATGAACGAATGATCACAAGTTATTACAGGAGTCAAATATTAACTGTTTGCCAGACATACAAGGCGCCCATCACGTCCTACTACACATTTAACGAATGAAATGCTGAGTCGACCTTTTGGGAGGGTAGCGGGAGGCGAACGCCGCGTCCGTTCTGATCTGCTGCTCTTCGTGCCAGAGTGTTGCCATTACCCTAATGGGAACACTCTTGCACGAACCCCTCCTTTTCTTCTTCTTCTACTTCTCCTCCTCCTTCCCCCCTTCGCACTCATCCTCCTCCTTCTCCTTCTCCGCCTCCGTCTTCGTTTTCGTTTTCGTCTTCGCCTTCCTCTTACTCTTGCTCTTCTTCTTCTTCTTTCCTTCATCTTTTCATTATTTTAAAAAATTTACGTGCAATACAAAACATTAATAATCAACTGACTAATAAATTGACTCGGAGTTATCAGTTTGCCTAAAACGTTAAGTAGATTATTGACTAGACATTACTGTTGCAACTTACGGCACCGAAAGCCCAGCAGGATCCGCAGTGCTCCGTCTGTGTAAACAAAATAAGTATTAATTGCGCAAAATGATTCTTTAATCAACAATCGAATATGGATCGTAGCGTTTAAACTGGGATATGCTGGCAGTTAATCAGTTTGCAAAGGTCTTGAACGCCTACCATGGCATGAAAGCATGTATGTATATATGAATCTATGTAAAACGCTTCAATAAAAGTCCCAGGAAGAAGGCGCAGTTCAAGGAGGAGTCCTTTTCAAACCACTGCAGGCCTACGACGGTATAAGCTCGGTCCTGCATAGCTGCAGTTAGAGCAAATGGGACTTCATGCACATAGCTGGAGATCTGACCAAATTTGGGGATTTGCCCACAAAGATGCGCTGCAGTGCGCAAGACTCGAACCAGGCACGCTATTCAACTAGATGAGAGGCCAGAGTAGAGCGACAACAGTAGTCAAGGCAAGCTGTGATGAAATATGCATTAGGTTGATGGTAGCACTAAGCTTTAGAGAACGGACGACGGTGCGTAGCTAGCGCAGCTGATAGTAGTCCCGAGCAATGCGGTGAAAGCGCACGTGGGGCAAAAGCTTCTAGTCTAATATTGGACACCAAGGTCACGGACCGTAGTTTAGAGGGTATACCATGGCAATTAAGTGGTGATAGCAGTGAGGACAAGTTTGACAGTTTGTTTCCGGTTGTCTAGCCAGATAAATTTAGTCTTGGCAGGAATTAGGCGCAGTCGGTTTGACGACATCCTTGCTTCTAGGGCAGCTAAAGTCCCGCTCATGTCCAAGACCACTGAGGTGGAGTTAGACAGCAGGCAATGCTTATGCTCGTGTTCGTTGTCAGCATATAGCTGACCCGAGACCGCATCTGTCACAAGAAGTGAGACACAGACCAGTTAGCGTCTACATGTAGAGTACATCGTGGTTTGGAATAAAGAAGTATGAAGAAAATGTATATCTAATGCATATCTAATGTATATCAAGTGTATAACTAATTTATGTATAATATGTATCCAATGTATAACATAGGTATATCTAATTATACAGCCTATATATGATGCTGTTACAACTCCTTCCTTAACTGTAAAATTTCCTAATTAATGTAAAACCTTATTAGGTAGTACAACAATCAGCTAAATATCGCACAGAACTGGCAGGTATCCGGTTAACTATGCATGAATTTCAACTAACTGGGTATTCTTTATATTTTTAATGTCGTGTTTTCATGTTTTAATAGTGTTTCGAGATAATTAAATTTGTTTCAAACATTTTAGCAGAAACTGTCATGACCCGTGACTAGAGCAGAGCACTCGAAGACAGATTGGTCTTAATGTCTTTAAATGAGACATTTAACGGAAACAAACGTGGACAAGCAACTGCTTTAAGCTTATTGCTGAATGCATAGTGTTAAAATCAGACCTGATCTTTGACTGGGGTAACGTAACCTTTGAGTCTCCAATCGACCTCATCTGGAAGCGATGAGATATCGATTTCAGGCTTAAAGGAGGAGGCGGAACGTGATTCTTCTGATGGATTTCCACGTATGTAGCAATTCATAAGTTTCACATATTCAGAATGTTCCTGTCAGCAATATAATAATAATAATATCAATAATAATAATAATAATAAAAATAATAATAATAATAATAATAAAAATAGTAATAGTAATAATAATAATAAATAATAATTATAATATTAACAACAACTTTAACAAGTGATTAACAGAACAATAACAGCAGCAAAAGTGATTGTAATAGTTGCAATAGTAAAAATACTACTACTACAACTGCTGCTGCTGCTATTGATGATGATGATGATGATGATGATGATGATGATGATGATGATGATGATGATGATGATGATGATGATGGTGGTGGTGGTGGTGGTGGTGGTAATGATGATGATGATGATGATGATGATGATGATGATGATGATGATGATGATGGATGATGTTGTTGATATGTAAAAGATAGGACAGTTAGTTCGAAGTTACGTCCTTATACATTGGTGTCTACATGTACATCAATTATAACTATTATCAGAGTCCTTCCAAGAGAAACAATTGAAGCAGTAATCACGCACTTGACTTTACTAATTGTAGTATGATGTCATACCAAGTCAGAAAATCGATTTATTCCCATCGTGAAAGTCTTGAGTCCTTCTGAGTAGAGACGGTTGTGAGCTTCAATTGCTTCCAAATGCTCAGCGAAGATTTTCTTCCGAAATATTTCCTCATTTGCGTCTTTATAGGCTTTGTCTAGAAACGAGATACAATGCGAGTTAGATGGCTCTCAGTATTTCTGTTTACTGAATTCAATATTGTAGGTTCCACTAAAATCCATATGAATACAGAGCACGGTGGCCGAAAATCCTGTAACGCGGAGAATAAGGGTTGCCTGACCCGAGGTAGTCACTTTACAGTGAACTTGAGCAAGTCCTTCGTTCACAATTCAATCAATCAATCCTTTTATTGTTTCCAGAGAATAGTTTACAAGTTGTGATCCAAAATAATCATTAATTAGCAAGCATAAGTATGGAAATTTAAAACAGACAGATCACATGATTATCTCATTAACTTTTGAGGGAAACAATCAGGCACCCAGAAGGGACTGAAGTCCCGCTAAGTTAGGGATACCCGTGTACCATGTTAGCAGAGGAATGACGGTTGAGTATACACAAATAGCATTGTCATAAAGAAAAGAAATAGGAATAACTAGGTTAACTACACGTAACAACACTTAACTAGGTCACTTAACGAATTGTGGTAGAACAATGAATAACCATATTTAGCATTGACTATTGTCAAGGAGGTAGGCTCTGACCTCTTTTTTAAATAGGGCAAGATTCGGGAGAGTGCGCACTGCGCAGTCACTTCGGTAGGTTATTCCAGGCAGGAGGACCAGCACATCTTAAGGTAAAATAACGAGTATTAATGCGGTCATACTGTATATTGCATAGGCATATTGCTATGCAATATAATTGAATCTGAGATCGTAGGCCCCTATAGTCGTGTGTGCACTTCTGAACTTTGGAAGGAGGGCACCATCAAAGTACAGTTGTATAGTATTTTATTAATCTGTTGTTCTTCCTAAAAGGTATCGGTTTAAAAGGGGTGGTGTATAGAATAAAATGGTAACATCACTGGCGTGAAGAACAGAACATCAAAATAGGAAAAGGGATCGAAACCCGACCTGCCTTCCCGAAGGTCCACTTATCCTGTCATTCGCCAGATGGCGTTGGTTAAATGAGTTGTAGGACGTGATGGGCTGCAGTTATATTCGACTCCTGTAATAACTGTTGATTATCCGTCCATACTATTAATTGCTATCATGCTGCGGTGGGTCAGTTTGCAATAATTAAGAATAATAATAATAATTATTATTATTATTATTAAACATATCTGGTAGAAACTCAATGCCATAATCTTCGTTGCGGCACATATTATTGGCTACAAAACATTCTGGCAGAATGTATCATTGTTTGTACCCGAGGAACAAAAATTAGGTTCATCTCCGAGAAATCAGGCCTCATCCGAAGTTTCACAACCATCCGGAAATGCATTATTTTTCATTATGGTTGTATCTAGCCTCAGATTTAACAATTCTGTCACCACTTAATCATTTTAGCCACCTTTCTGATGGTGGCATGACATCCGTCTCGCTTCTTGTCATAGTCTATGTGACTCAACAACGCTAAATATCACTTAACCTCATAATCACTTCACTTCGCATCATTTAACCTTAATTCTTAATTCATATTATGCGATGTTTCATATAAGCTACTTCACATAATTATATCAATTTGCATACATCATACATCATGCAGCATTATTTCAGTTCAATCACTTGAATTCACGTCACGCAATTAATAATACGTCACTCTGCTTTGCTTTGCTGCATTTTACGTAGATAGGCCCACTGGGCTGAAGAAATAAAATAGAGTTATAAACAACCTGGTATGACCATCATAATTATGACCATCGCATGACTTTTGGCCTCATTGGAACTACACGTTATATAAAAACAATTCTGGCTGATATGATGTTTTCAGAGTCTTGGATTCCAAAGAAGTATACTCAACAGAGTCATAATGAACATCATAATGCTGAGTGCATGACTGTGGTTTAGGGTCCATTGACCTGCAATGTTTAGTCTACAATAGAATAGTTTTCTTGCATTGCGAAAAACTGCTTCTTATGAATAAATTATAGATAAAATATCTTCCTTTTTTATGCCTCACGGTGTAGATGACGTAGCCTTACTGTAATTAATTTTGAAGGTTTGCCACTCCTCTTCGAGGTGTTTCGATGACTGAAACTTGATCCTTGTGTCGTGGAAACTTGGATCCTTCAAAGTCAGTCTTGAACTGTCTGGTGCGGCAGACGTCAAGACCACAAAGCAGGTCGCAATCAGAAGACTCCAATACATGTTGCTTCAGCTCTGAATTAAAATCAAAAGTATCTGCTTGAATCTTACAGAAGCTGCACAGATAATGATAGTGACAATGGAAAGGAAGGCAATTCGTGTACGTTTGGAATCTGGACTTTGAGACGGACAAACAGTGAAAGAGCTTGAACACAGAGATGGAGGCATAAACACATGCAGTGAGATACAGAATGACAGAGACAGAGCACCACAATGAAAGCCACACAGCCAGACAGACAGACAGAGTACACTCACTCACACTCGGTGACACACACACACACACACACACACACACACACACACACACACACACACATTGCAGAAATGTACAGAGGCATTATAGATATACAGCATATATATATATATATATCGATAGGTAGATATACACAGTCAAGCAGACATACAGAGGCAGACTGACAGCCATGCATACAGGAGAGACGTATAGAGTAAGGAACAGCATGATAGCAATTAAAAGAAAAGTTTAATTATAATGTATAGGAGATCTTGCGAATGATCCCTATATAACAGATGAATCTATAAGACTTTGCAAGATAAGGAATCCACTCACAATGTACTGGATCAACCACTGCAGCATATCTATACTACTACATGAAGTCTGACTAGGCTAATCATGGGAAAATATGTCTACCAATTCCTGTAACATCTACCTGATGACAGTAGAGCTCAGCCATATCATTCAGCAGTAAACATAAATTTTATGACAAAACGAGGACCTATATAATATTATCTTAAACGAGATAATATTACCCGTAATACTCTATTGAGATTCAACACAACAATTTATTTAGTTGCAAAACACGTAGATAAAGGAACACTATCCGAAATAGCAGCACATACCCAAGCTCTTCACTTCGATGGATGGCACCGCTGCTAACAACACCAGCTAAATGAAAGCTAGCTCTGCGATGAACGTTTATAGTTTAAGTTTCTTGCATAGTTTCATAAATCATACTTGTTTGACTTTTTACACATGTATGCAGCCGTGTGATTGTATGTATGTATATGTGCGCTGTATGTATGTATTTATGCACGTATTTTTATGTATGTATGCATGTATGTTAGAATGGATCAGCACTTTTTTATATAGCGTATTTTTAAGTAAGTACCCAACTAGAGCGTTTAACCTTGTCGGTGATTTCTCATAAGCAACTTTTTGCCATGAAAAAATTAAAATAGGACTAGACAGAACCCACGCTCACAGAAGATCCACAAGGTAAGATTTTTAAACGGCGGTGACCCATAGCCAAGATAATTTGCAACGGCCTCTCTCAAATGTAATGTAATGTAAATAACTGATATTTCTCACGCCACACAAAAGATCACGTCATGAAGACCAGCTTATCCACCTGGCTATAGCGTACTTAATTTACGTCGGTGTTCAAGCTGGTCACCACGACGTGACTTATGCGGGCCTGAGAAAGTTTCGAAGATTTACATTACAATGTTATCAAGTCCGTGATAGTCGAGTTGTTTAGTTCTTTCCAATGCCAGGTCAGAATCCTGGATAGTTAAGCAAGGTGCTACGGATCAGTGATTATGGCGGTCGTGGAGTGGCTCATGAGTAGAATAATTATTACGATAGGATAGATTGTAAAATTTACTTTTAAAGCATTATATGAACTGAGGAACTGAATCGTGGATCAAACCGCATTCAGGTCTAGTACCAAGGTCAGTCCGCAATGAACAGTTTGGCCACTTTCTTGTCAGCAATTCGTCAAAGACTGCAAAATTTTAGGCTGATGAATCACAGAAGTTGCCTTCCAATGATTGCTTGACAGACAGACACACAGATACACAGACACACAGACAGAGGTTATAGGCACAGCTCGAGGGCATACTGACAGAGAGACAGCCACACTTTCAGTACCGTCCGGTCAACCAGTTGCACCATGCATTCAGTACCGCGCACCAGTGGAGAAATATATCTACTGCGCCTATGTAGGTAGACTGGTAGGGTAATAGGCAGATGACAACCGCAGGTATCTCTCGTAATTAGTTTCTCGTCTTATATGAGTATCTCACACCACGCTATTGCCTTGATTTTACTATGTTTCAACACAGATTCAACAGAGGTATCCGTTTAGTAGGAAAAAGAATGGACAAATAATTTATTCTATGAAGCAAAACGTAGGCTACCTAAACACCCAAGCTCCGTATCGCACAGCTCGCACCATTAGCTAAGTTTACGTTTCAGGTAAGCTTTGAATGAATGCTGGCTATGCTAAGGGTGTTTACATAAAAACAATCTGTTAGTAGTTTCATGTGATAATTTATCGGTACACTATATTAAAAATTCATGTAATTGTTCCTAATTGTGCGTAATTTTCATGTATAAAGTAATTCTAACAGTCAAACAAATGAACTAGGCATGACATTTGGAATCAGACACCTACGTACACAACATCAGAGTCACTTGGTAATTGTTACCACGCTGCCTATTATAACACAGACAATATCATAATAGTCGCCAATTATGCAAGCTTGGAACTGTGGCTCCTTTAAAAAAAAACGCAGGTTTCAGAGTCACGATGCTATAAACGATCTGTGTGCAATGTATTGTAACTGAACATTTATATAGCGCCTGTTCAAGTTATCTACTGAGAGGCGCTCTATGCGATAGCCTATAAATTGTTATGTTAAATGTTATTTCGAACGATTATAAAACAATGCACAGTAATCTGAACTAGTCTATAGTGGCGGGTCCACGCACACACGAGCAAACCTGCGTCAACGGATTCCGTCGAAAGCCGACTATGGATGGGACAGATTCTCTAGTAACTCAAAACGAAGAGACTGAAAATCTATACAAACTTTGGGCCAACACAAAGCACCTAGAGTGGGCCGTAGCGAGGGCCGGATTTTAAGGCCACGGGTCGAAGATCAGCAAGGGCCCTTAAATAGTCATCAGTTTATAAAACAATGCACAGTAGGCTGAAAGAGTCACCAGTGGCGGACACGATGATCCAACGAACGGGTCCCCAGCTGATGATTTACGCCAGTGCAGAGTCTGGGCCAAGTCGATAGGGTAGAACGAAGACTGGCGACAGCGTTCACACACAATGACGCTGTCAAAGAGCAGTCCTTCACTGGTAGAAGATGACACAAGGGGAACGCAGGAAAGGCACTCGTCGCATGACGGTCGGTAGATTGAGGAGCCAGCAGTGACTATCAGTGGAGGTGGTTGTGCAGACATTGTAGAGCGGTTGGATGGTCCGGCAGAAGGCAGAAGAAGGTGATTGGCTTCGGCTTTTTGGCTGTCGAGCGCAAGTAGAAATTTACCGTCAGCTGCACAGAAGACTTGATTGATTGGTTGATCAGCGTCCGCGTTTGCTTCTTATTGGTTGTGTTCTGTCGGCAACATTTTTAGATGACTTTCCACCTGGAGGCATGTAGTGTTTCAGAGGTCGATTGGTTGGATGCTATCCAAACGAAGTGACGAGCAGTTCCTCACATGTCAGCTCGTCGTGTAAGGAATTGATGACATGGAGTGCGGTTGGTAATGTCGACCTTGACCTCCTGAGCGACATGCCACAACACCGGTCTGCTAAAAGCCGGTGGTCGCGTGTGTGGCCCTCGATGATCTGTCCAAGCAGCCATTTTGTCCATATCTATTGACCGCGTTTGTTCTGGGATGAACGGGTGAATGGGTCCACAACTGCCCTTAAAGTTGAAATTAACAGTATAGATTGCACTATACTCACTTACCGTCGTTGAAATGGACACTCCAAACATCTACAGCAAATGGGATAGCGAAAGTGTGCCACCTGTGTGAAGGTTGACAGGCCCCGCAAGCGAACAGAGTAGTGGTATGGGGCCGCCTGTAAGGCAAGTCGTGGCCCGGAGTGGGCGGTCTTTGACATCGTCTGGTCCTTGACATCCGGATATTTCCAGCCATTCCCCAATCGGTTCCCCAAGTGAAACAGTTTTAGAAGCGACACCGATAAGTGAAAGGTCGAGGCAGGGTATACTCGCTTGGAAAGAGCGTTCGACTCGCAACGTGTCGCCTGCGGATTCGAGCCTCCTCTGAGGACATAATTCTCAACGGGTCTTGAGAAAGTCGTATCAATATAATTTACGAAAACCTCTGTCAAAAAATGTTTGGCTGATTCACTATGTGTTGGCCACTGCTACTTTGCTACTCCATCTAACAGCAACCTACAAATCTGATATTCAATTACATTAATAATGTGTCTTCGGTCGAGGAAATGGAACACTTGTCAGGAATGGACTTATTAACGTCAATTATTAGCTTTTACCTAAAGTGAATCGGGTTGAGTATTTTAGGATATTTGGTCCAAAATTTAGACGATTTTTATAAATAAAAATGTGAACTATTATTTGACGTTGATATTGAACCTGTCTTTACCTGTTTTTGCGTCGATACTTGAATTTTACCTTAATTCGTCATTTTGCATAATACAGTTTTCCAATACAGTGAGACCCTGATGCAGTCTGCAGATGAACTAATTATATAGATTAAAAAAATAATGTTTATGTTTTTACCCAAAAAAACATATCTCTGTTGACCTAGTAAGCGATAGGCGGTCTCTTTTCTCCGCCGATATCAACTTTAGTAAGCTACGTCATCACGAAGTCTATTGGATATTGGATTCGTTGCACAATTAAATGTTCTGTGTGTTCAAATTATGTTGAGTTAGCAATTTCTAGCACATTAAGTACTTTTCCACATTGATAGAAATTGAAGAATTGCCAATGTGCAACACAACTGTTAGAAATACCTGCATTATAATATCTGGACCACACGAACAATAGGCTACAGGCGTGTTGAAAGTCTGCCTAACCCTTATCATACTTGGTGGGTCTTTAACGACCCCACCCGTTAGATTGCTGTATAAATAAGATTTTAGCCATTAAATATTTTTCAAACAATTTTAGGAATTTGCCACATATCTTTCCAGCTCAAACGAGAACCTAGAGGAATGGGTGGCGTATTGACGCCCACAAGATATCCACGACAGAATGTTGGGGTCGTAAATGACCCCAAGAAATTTTCAATTTGAAACATCACTTTACCCATCAATATGCCAGATTTTACAAAAGCAAATTAGCAGTTTTGGTGTTGGGGACACGTGGCAAGTGAATTAAGTTTTCCTGTCACTTTATCTAATATTACGATATTTGCCTTTACGTTTATCCTACAGTCTTAACGTTTCTAGCTTCCGGTTCATAGTGATGTGAACACAGTGGCGTAACGAAGGGTTTCAGCGCCCGGGGACAAGGGTTGATGACTGCGCCCCCTTTTAATTGTCGTGTTGACTTTTAATCCTTCTTGGCATAGTACTGTGTAACACCGAGAGCTAATTTTGCACCCTTCTGGTGCTGCGCCCGGGGGCGGCTGCCCCTCTGCCCCCCTTCGTTACGCCACTGTGTGAACAGTAATGTGAATTGCAGTAAATGGCTTGTTTAGCTGTTACTTTCCTTAAGTAATGCTCCTTGTTCTTTTTCGGAGCATAGGCCTATGTTGAAGCAGGTTGGAGGCTTGACATATGCGTTTAGTTAACCTTCTAGGTCTAAAGTGTCTGGCGTAGGCATTAGGGCCCTGTCAGAGAGGCTTTAGTGTTGAATGGCATCTGTGTAAATCTATTATAATGTGCGACGATGGTACTGTTTCATACTCGCTACGCCCCAGAACCCACAATAGAATAATACCTAAGGCAAACTCTCTATCTCGTAAAACATTTGTCACACGGATGCTTTATACGTAATTTTTTTTTTTATATATTTGATGATCTTTGTACACCAAAATGCGGTTAGCAGTTGGTTTTTCAATAAAGGATATACTTACTTACTTACTTACTTACTTACAGTAATAATAGCGAGGTGATGGACTTAGACAGTGACAGCGATCGTTAGTTTAACCCTCAATGGGTCCTTGGGGTGCAATTGCACCCCATGGCCGATTCTATGGCTACTCACGTGTTATTATTAAAATTTCAGCAGTTATCTTCTAGGACATTGTAAGTGAACCATTTTTTCATATACTCATGCATAAAACGATAAAAAAAAAGTTGACGTCAATTTTTGCCAGCACAGATTCATCGGGGGTGCAAATGCACCCCAAAATTATAACGTTGATATTATGAACAAATTCAGGTAATTGGTGCTAATTAGGCCTACTGCAATAATTTGTTATGTTATTATCAATTATGTTAGAACATTCCTGATATTAGTTGGACCTTTTTAGAAGTCAGACATTTTGTTTTGCTTACATTTTCAGTATTAGAAAATAAATAACACGATGGCTAGGTATACCACAGCTCAAGCTCTTCGACTGATTATGGAAGAGGATTCAGAACCTGATGAAGACAGTGTAGCTGAAGGTGATGCCGATGATAGTGAAGATGGAGATTATTTGCCTGAAGTTGGTACTGCCTCTGATAACGAAGATCATGTGTCCGAGGAATCCGACGAATCAGAAGATGTCAGTGCGTCTGACGAAGAGCGCGTAAAGGAACCATCTACTACACGGAATACAAGAGGAAGAGCTCGTGTAAGTACTGCAAGAGGAATTACAAGAGGTACACGTGGGGCACGCCGTGGTTTTTCTCATGGACGAGGCGCGCACTATACTCCAGATCCGACACAACCCACCGCTGCGGAGCAGCTCATTGGTTGCACAAACACGATTGTGGATCGAACAGGCAGACATTGGACTACTGAGCCACCTGTAATTCACCGTCGGCAAGTTCAGGACATTATCCGGCAACAACCCGGCGTAACATCCGAGGGACGCATTCCTATTCTTTGACATGCTTGACACAGCTGCCATTGCCAGTTTCGTGATCTGGATGTGCAATAACCCTGACTGGAATAAGTCGTCCAAAGCGATACGTCGTCGCCAATTCGTCATCAGTCTCGGGGAGTCTCTTGCCGAGCCACTTATAAGAAGACGTTTGGACAAGCCAGCCCTGCTCAGAGGACCGATCATGGACGCAATCCAACTTATAGAACTGGACTCTGGAGAATTTGAAGCAGGAACTGAGATACCAGCTAAAGTGAAGAGGACACAGGGACGTTGTCATCTGTGCCCGCGCGAGTGTGACAGGAAGACGCGCAAATTCTGCGATAAGTGCTCTAGGCCTGCTTGTCCGGCACACTCTGTCAATAATTTACTGTGTGACAAATGTACGATTTAGATAATTATGTCATTTGTTAACTGGTGTAATATGTTGGCCGTATGGCATATCTTACCATCGACTAGTCCAGCGCAGAGAGCGCCTCTGAGTCGGTTTATTTCCTGAAGGGGCGCTATATAAATGTGTTGAATAAATAAATAAATAAATAAAACATTGAACAGTATGTTTATATAAAATACATGGTATTCGATTACCGGTAGACAGAGCGTATCGTTGATTTATATTCTCAAACACTTAGGGGTGCATTTGAACCCCAAGGACCTGGAACGTAACTTTCTGACAAGGACCCATTGAGGGTTAAGCGATTCGAGTCCTCCAAGCTACACATGGCAGACTCATCCTTATTTAGTTAGCGTAGTCAACGACACTAAGGTATCAAAGAGCCATGCATCATGCAAGCAGAGTTACTGGGTTTTCGTCTTCTAGCATGGCATTTGATAGCAACAGACTGTCCTAACGATGCAAATATTTCTGACTATTTATCTTCTAATATTTCTTACAACAACACAATTTAGTTTATTCATAGCTGACAGTTTTAAACCGCATAAGGGCTCCTCGAGAACATTCTGAATTGAACTCCTGAAGTAAATCACCAGTAATAAGCAGGTAGACCAACGTAGTAAAACTTTTAACTTTTTAATAATTAAAAAGAGTCAGTAACCTTCAACCGAATGAGCCACGCAAATTATATCTTGACAAATAGGGCCTGCATTTAAATGTCAGAAGTAGGCCTATAGTATTAGTATCTTGAATAAAGGCCTATAGTATTATTATTATCTTGAATAAAATAGCGGGTTAATTTTTTGACATAAGATAGTTAAAATTAGATACAAATCTTATGAACATAACGAAATTTGGAATTCCAAATTTTAGACATTATTTGAAACGTGCATCTTTTCAACAGCGTAAAAAAACTTTTCTTTCTAACGAAGCGTCATCATTTCTTGCTCCTTTCTAAATTCATAGACTCATAATATTTGTAACACGCAGGTTAGTTAGACAACAGGATAACAAGCCGTGTTAGCGATTCCACATTGGTTGTTCTTGTTCCTTGACATAAGGATATAGCCATCCATTCCAAATCCAGTTCCATGGCTGCAAACACGACAGAGACAGTTGCAATGCGACAGCTTCAAATTCTAACGGTGATTCTAAATAACACTTTGGGAATTGGGTTCTATGCGTCGTTTTAATGCAATCTGCTACAAGACAATAGCATATTTGACAGTTCACGAAACGTTTTCTGCTGAGCGTAAGAAGCATATGTTCAGTTATTCCATTGTGAGTTAATTATAAGGCGGAATGAAAGTTCTCTGATACATACATACATAGATAGTTACAGATGTATGTATGTATGTATGTATGTATGTATGTATGTATGTATGTATGCATGTATGTATGTATTAGCACTTGTTATTGCGCCACTTCAAGACTTCTACTCAGAGGCACTCCCGACTACTGCGCGGACGCTGAATCGGAGTCTCACGCCGAAGCGCATGAGCAATTATTGCGAGTGAAGGACTTGCCCAGGGTCCCTACGCGGCGGCTTTGAGGTGGATTCGAACCCGCAACCCTCCAGCTGCAAGGCACCGAACATACCCCTACACCACCGCCCCCCAGTTGTATGTGTTGTATTTTTAAATTTCATTAGGCCTAGTTGTATTTTTTATTTTTTTATTTTTATATGTAAGTTGTATTGCAATTGCGAGTGAAGGACTTGCACAGGGTCCCTACGCCGCGGCATGACCTACACACATACGTACATACATAGGTTATGTATGCATCTGCGCTTTTCACGCCTTTTGGGGCAGTTGAACAAGGAAGGTTTTAAAAAAAATTATTCAGCGTGTAACCTTTATGTGTCTAAAGCTTTCTCTTGCTGGTGGGATTTTGACAATTCAGTGACAAGAAAGGAACATCAGCAGACACAAGTATTATGCTATGGACATCGTCTTTTCGAGACTGATAATATTTGTGACGAATAGCAGATATATATATATATATATAGTGGTTGGACCCTGAAGGAACAATTAGGCCCTTTGCACCTGCAAATAGGCACTTTTGAGTGCGCGCCTAGATGGGGGCTATATATGTAGGCCTAGGTCTAATTGTGACCAATTACTGATCACGGCAGGTGGTCCACCGGAAGTGTGGGCGGTGGGACAGGCGGGAAGAAGCTCAGTTTAAGCGGGGGAGTGAATGTTTAGCTCTTGTGCGAGTAAGAGGGTTCGACGCGGTGATCTGCGATGTTACGTCTCGACGGACTGAGACTAACCAACGTGTGTATAGATCTATAGTGTAAATAGTTGACTGTTGTAAGATTTCGTTAATGTACGTTATTGAATCTTCATTTGTTCAATTAAAATTCGGAAAAATCTTCACAATTGGCGAGCCTGCCAGGAGTCTACAAGAGTTAAAAGAAGATTTTGGGTCGAGTTTTGAATGTTACTTCAAGCGAAACTGTTGCTATGTCGGCGATGAAAGATTTGATGGCCTTCGGCAAAGAATGCGGACTATCCGGCAAAGAGCTATTGGAGTGGGTTACACAGAAGCAGGCCGAGGAAAGAGAAGATAGAGAACGGAACCGTGTTGCGGAAAAAGAGCGGGTTGATAACCAAAAAGAACTGGAAGAGATAGCTTTGGAGCGCGCAAAAGTGGAACGAGAGACAAAGGTTCTGCAGTTGAAGATCTCGGAAACTCATGAATTATCGGCCAGTGAGGATGAGTCTGGGGCAGAGAACATAACGGACTTCATTACTTCGGAAACCAGAGCAAAGACCTCAAAAGTTACAGGTATAAAAGGACCAAAGATGCCACCGTTCGAGGAAGAAAGAGACGAATTGGATAGTTACATTTTTCGTTTCGAAAGGTACGCTCTACTACAGAATTGGAAAAAATCGGATTGGGCTGTGTACCTATCGGCATTGCTGAAGGGCAGGGCTTTGGAGGTATATGCTCGTTTGCCAATAGAAGAAGCGCTGGATTATGACAGTCTGAAACAGGCGTTGTTAAAAAGGTTTAACCTTACTGAGGACGGATTTCGAAACAAATTCAGAGGCGCACGGCAGGACAAAGGAGAATCACCTCGACAGTTCGTCACGAGATTGGGATCTTATCTAGACAGATGGCTGGAGATGGCTGACAAAAAGCACACCTTCGAGGATTTGAAAATGCTTGTCGTGCGGGAACAATATGTGAATACCTGTTCGAATGATCTGGCAGTTTTCCTCAAAGAAAGAAGACCCGAAACATTGGAGGAACTCGCGGAGATTGCTGAATACTATCTGGATGCACATCCGGATAGAGTTTACAGCAAAAGCGGAAGCTCATCGCAAGAAGAACCAGCCAAGACCGATCGGAAATTCAGCGATAAGATGAAAGAAGCGGTAAGACGTTGCTTCATCTGCGACAGCCCGCGGCATTTGGCGCGCGACTGTATAAAGAAAGTACCTGTGGCCAGCCTGGACTGCAAAGGTTACGGATATGCAGAGCCAAGGAACCGGAAGCCCTGGAAGAAGAGGGACAGCCGACGACTCTCTTCAGTGACGAGCCATGAGTTTGACTACGATAGCCGTCAACAGAAGCTGCTGTCCGCTTCACCGACAACCAAGCTGAAACAACCTAAACTGGAGCAGAGTAGAGGGAGTCAAAAGTGTCGCGCGCACGCCAGACATCAATGTGATGACTGTCTGATGACCGACGACTGGGAAGTTGGACCGATATGCAACGCAATGCTGTCTGATAGTGTCGAGCTCCGCTGTGGCTGCACGTTGCCAATCATTGCCGACGCCTGTCGAGACCTGGAATCTGCAGCGTCGATGCCCACTGCCGAAGGTTGGGTCGGGCAACAGAAGGTGCTAGTTCTACGAGACACGGGTTGTTCGACTGTCGTTGTCAGAAGGGACCTGGTGTCAGACGAGGCCCTTACAGGTACTACGAAGACCTGTGTAATGATCGATGGAACGATTCGTCGAGTACCAGTGGCCGAAATAGAGATCAACACGCCTTTCTTCAGAGGGAAGGTAAAGGCCATCTGCATGAGAAGGCCACTGTATGGACTGGTTATCGGCAACATTCCTGGCGTCTTTTGCAACTTAGTTACCTAATTTAAAAGTGCTCTGTAATTATCTGATAATTATTGCTGGATTTGAAGAGCGTGTTGTATTGTTAAAGTAGGCTATGTTGCACGGACTGAGACAAGTCGTTTCTAGTTTAATTATTGCATAATAGTATTTAGTTTTGCCTAGCTGGTGCACTTTGTATAGGCCTGCTATTGTCGCTATTCGTCTTGTTTAAGAGTGAGAATTCTTGTCTCGAATGTTCACTCTTCGAAAAGGGGGAGTCTTGTGACGAATAGCAGATATATATATATATATATATATAGTGGTTGGACCCTGAAGGAACAATTAGGCCCTTTGCACCTGCAAATAGGCACTTTTGAGTGCGCGCCTAGATGGGGGCTATATATGTAGGCCTAGGTCTAATTGTGACCAATTACTGATCACGGCAGGTGGTCCACCGGAAGTGTGGGCGGTGGGACAGGCGGGAAGAAGCTCAGTTTAAGCGGGGGAGTGAATGTTTAGCTCTTGTGCGAGTAAGAGGGTTCGACGCGGTGATCTGCGATGTTACGTCTCGACGGACTGAGACTAACCAACGTGTGTATAGATCTATAGTGTAAATAGTTGACTGTTGTAAGATTTCGTTAATGTACGTTATTGAATCTTCATTTGTTCAATTAAAATTCGGAAAAATCTTCACAATTGTCAAATGTTAATGACTGAAAGTCTGAATGATGATAATGATGATGATAATAATAATAATAATAATAATAATAATAATAATAATAATAATAATAATAATAATAATAATAATAATAATAATAATAATAATAATAACAATAATAATGATGATGATGATGATGATGATGATGATGATGATGATGATGATAATAATAATAATAATAATAATAATAATAATAATAATAATAATAATAATAATAATAATAATAATAATGATATAAACAACTAGCATGATGACGCTGCTGCTGATGATGATGATAATGATGATGATAATAATAATTATAATGAGCACGATGATAATTATCGCGCTTATTTTCGTGATAATGATGATGACGACGATGAAGGCGATGACAAATAACATGAAAACAAACACGACGACGACCATGATAATGATGATGATAACGACGATGACGACGACGATGATGATGATGATGATGATGATGATGATGATGATGAAGATGATTATGGTAATGATGATTAACAACAACAGAAAATACACAGAAATCAAAACAAACTTAACTAAGCGATGGCAACACAGCAATTTGAACAATTACACATTTAATAATAAGAGCTCGCATGGATTTTTAAAATAAATTCAAGTTAGGCAGGTGACGAGTGCTGACAGGGATATTGTTCCAGACTGATGGTCCTGTAGACCTTAAGGCGAATAACCTTGTATTAGTGCGTGCAAATATTCCTCTATAAGATTCAACTTGACGATGATGATGATGATGATGATGATGATGATGATGATGATGATGATGATGATGATGTGATGATGATGATGATGATGATGATGGTGATGATGGTGATGATGATGATGATGATGATGATGATGATGATGATGATGATGATGATGATGATGATGATGATGATGATGATGATGATGATGATGATGATGATGATGATGATGATGATGATGATGATGATAATATGATGATGAATAGACATTGATATTTTACGAATAAACACGTGTATTTCTAAATTCACCTGTTCTTTACAATCCAGTATTGCGTTCCATTTGGGGTTGTCCCATATCCAACAACCAAGACAGCGTGGTTCGCTGTAGTATCATTGCAACCAGGGTCATCGTAAACGCCTAAAAATAAATAACATTGGCTGAAGAATGAAAAATACATACGTAAATAGACATATACGTAGATAAATGCATAAATGCATACATACTGTAATACATCCCTCCATCCATACATACATACATACATACATACATACATACATACATACATACATACATACATACATACATAATACAATATAATTAGTCAAGAATAAATTATGCAACTTCTGTACTCTACTCCTTTACTGCAAGGGCCTCTTTGCGATCTTCGACTCGAGACTTAATGGTTGTTCAGCGCATGCGCTCTGCTACGGCCCACTCTAGGTGCTTTGCCCGTGTTGGCCCATCAGCTAGAACTGTCTTCGCCAGTCTCTTCGCCTTGAGTTACTAGCCCTATCACCTTCTCAGTTCCGTAGATGCCTTAAGACTTTCTTGTTTGATGAGGCAAGCAACTGAAGTGTGTTTAGAACTGATTTATGCGCCTCTATATATACATGTTCGACTACAATTACAGACGTGCATGCATAATATAGGCCTACATGCGTGATTTTCGGAAAAACAAAGAATTCATTTTATCATTCAATAATATATATTAATTGATTCTGGCAAGATAGTTTAAGGCAATAGTAATAAGCTTCGTTTAATTTCAAACTGACACAACGCAGGAAGATTGCAAATCAGTATGAACGGATGATCACAAGTTATTACAGGAGTCGAAATTAACTGTTGGCGGTAGCCATGCAAGGCGCCCATCACGTCCTACATCTCCATCTCGCGTGGACCTTTGGGAGGGTTGAGGGAAGAGATCCCGCTTCCTACTTCTCTTCATTGTAACTGTAATTGTAATTGTAATTACGACCATTTATTATATAGCGTCGTTGGTAGCAAGCTACTTCTAGGACGCTTCACAAAACAGTCTACTGTCAGCGTAAATGTTAGTGCTCGTGGTTACGTAATAGATGCATTTTAAACTGTTTTTTAAAAGTGTAAACTTTTGGTGTCCTGAATGGGTGCAGGAAGACTGTTCCAGGCACGTGGACCAGCGACCCGAAAGGCTCGATCACCCGCTTTGGTTTTAGTGGCTGGCACAAAAACATCGGCGTATGGACCCCCTGGGCCTTAACGACAGACGAGAGTGAGGTCTTTTGTGTTAAATTTGCATATTTTTATCCATTGCTGTTAATGTGGGCTGATTCAAATGAATATGACGCGAGCCGTATTTGGTGACCTGTATCGTTGCCAAGACAAAATCAAACGGATTAAGTCAAGGAGAAAGCACGGTGCTGCCGTGGAAGTTTTAAATGTTGGTGGCCATAGTATGGATAATGAGCGGACACAGGATATACAGCGGCGATTCATTCAGACCATTTGTATAGCACTTCTCCAAGATGACTGACTACTAGCAGTCTATCCTACTAGTAGTCATATATTTGTCACGTTTCTACAGGACCTTCAATTGCAAATAACCACGAACATTCTTCATTTCCGAAGTCTTTGCTTCTCCATTTTATCATTAAAGAAAATAGCTGAATTAATGTTTTAAATTTCAAGTTCAAGCTTCATTTCGTCCTTCAAGTGTTCTTGTCGACCTCCTCCTCCACCTGACATCCCGAAGTAAAGAGGACACCAGCGGCAAAACAGCAGGAAGGATGGGCGAACGTGACAATAGTCAGTGGTAAAAGTGTAAAATCATGGGCCCCGGATCTTTAAATAACCTATTCGGGCCCCCATAAATTTGTGATGGGCCCTCCGCAAAGTTATATCTTGTTAATTATTGATAATAATTACTAAAAAAATGAAAAGCGCAATGCAAGTGAATATTATTGCATTATTATTGCATACAATTTTGACCATATAACAATATTTAAAGCGATTTAATTGATTGAACTTGAAGTGATTATCTTATTAGGAAATTTTTGTGCTAACTTAAAATGAACTTTACAACAGAAAAGAAGACGAAAACACTTTAAGCACGTTAGTCACAGTGTCAAAGATATCACAAATAATATTACAGTATTTCAAATTAGCATGCATTGATTAAACAGCTGTAGTCGTATTGTATTAAGACATGAATTCTACACACAGTACACTGTAGATCTGCATGACATAAAAAAATCTGCAAGTTACTACAATGCTAACGCAGGGCTGAAACTGACATTTTAAACCTCAAAACCATTAATGTGTTTTAAAAAAATATTCAAAAAAGTAACCATTTGTGCAGAAATAAAAGTACAGAAAATATGACACAATTCCAGTGACTACGGCTTGTTGACGCATTGACGCTTGTATCAATTACAGAGAAGCTTCAATTACGTGGAAACTGTTTGTAATTGATTCATTGATAACTGCTGAAATATCTGCCTGGAAGAAACAAAGATGTACAAATAGCAACTTTTACTTTTTGAAATACTAAACATTAGTTGTTTATGAGAAAATACTGTTCAGAAACATTGAAAAAGCATGTGTTTTAGAACTGATTCCAAATGGACATCATTAATTTGTTACAAGCAACTTGCTCTGCCTTCTTCGGACATTGACCACAAGTGGCATCTCTGCGGTTTGAGGCAAGCCAGGATTTGACATATGGTAATGGCTGCCATAGTTTGAGAGGAGGACCTGTCAGAGAAATAAACATTAATGAACTCAAATGTGAAGCTAATAAACGTGAACGTAAAGGGGTACACACTAGGTTCATCTTGCTAAAACCTCTTTCACACTCAGCCGTACTCACTGGAATTGTGTTTACACGATTACACAATGACTGCAAAGAATTACACTTCCAAATACCACCATTTTCTTTAAAAATGCGAAAGAACACCTTAACTTCTGAAAATATTACACCAAATTTGTCACAAATTCGCCTCAAGTCTTCTTCACCGTACTCTGGTGACATTTCCGAAGGCCAGGTACTGGGATCAAGAATTGCCAGTGAAGAACAGAATTTCTGTTCCGATGCTGGCAAAAGTCTAGCTGACATTGAATCTGCTAAAGATTGATAAAACTGACCCTTCTTAATTGCTTTCTCCTTTCCTGTGCCACTACCAATTGGAACACCGTGAAACTCTCCATTAGCAACAGCTTCACACGCTTCACGATAAAATACAGAATTGCTTTCTTTCCTAGCAAGAAAAATCTCTATTTGTCTGGATATTAGTCTGTGTGCAATTGGCAAAGTAATATCCGCCTTTTGCAAACTCAACGACAAATGCGATAGTTCTTCCAGCGCATCATACATAAGCCCTAAATTTCTTAAGAAAATGGGATTCTCAAGTTTTTTGGCAAAGCCTGCAAATTTTGCTCTTTCTTTGCTATCTGCATGATTATTATCAGCCTTCTTGCAAAAGTGTTTATGCAGTGCAGCATAACATTGCCATACTGCCTTCACACTTCGACAACTCGACGCCACCCACCTCACGCTCAGCACTCGGCCTATACGACTTATTTCAGTTTCAAGTTCTTTAGCACACTCCGCTAATTCGCGCTGACACTTCGGAGACATGCTATAAAGTGCATAAAGAGAATCCATAAAAGATTTGAAATGGTTAATTTCAGTACATGTCTTAATTGCGTCGTTAACTGAGAGCTCCAGCCTGTGATTAAAGCAATGCCAACCAATTAATTGTGGAAACTTATTTTTTAGTCGTATTGCTAAACCAGTCTTGTTACCAAGCATAACAGATGCCCCGTCTACCCCTAAACCAATCCAACAATCTTTCAAGAAATCTAAATTAAAGCCATTTTCTGTTAAACACTTCAGAAGAGCCAATTCAATGCCTTCTGCAGTAGTGTTGGTCAACTCAACAATGTCAAGGAAAAATGTTACTGGACCAATTGTCTGATCAAACGTTGCTCTTAAATACACAACCAAGCAGGACAATCGTCCTACACTTGTGCTCTCATCTATCAAAACAGATATTAAAGGCTTCTGTTCTAATATTCTCTTAACTAGAGTTCGCTTCATTTCCGTTGAAATATGATCAATGATATCAGTGCAGCTCGGAATGCTATGCAAAACCCGCCCCCCATTGACACCGTTTAATTCCTGCAGTTCGATTAATCCTGGATGATCTGAGTAGGGCCTATCACACTTGGCAATGTAATACGCGGTTCGGAAAATATTGCTGGTTTCTGGGGTCATATTGGGAGATGCGGGGAGATCCGGATCTCATAAAAATCACTATGGGGCCCCGGATCTAAATTTTTACACATTCAAGGGCCCCGGATCGGAAATCCGGGGAGATCCGTCTCACTTTTTACACTGACAATAGTCCTGGTGGAAAAGTAGCTTCAGCTTGTATGTTCAGCTTGATAGTTGATATGGGAACATGAGAGAATCGGTGCAGTTCTTTGTGGGTTCGCTTCAAAGAGCAGTGAACCCTGCAGCGTAAACATTTCTTTAAACGCGCCAAATGACCCAAACCTGATTTATTTCTCGTTGTAATGCTAGCAATGCAAACGTCTTCTCGGAGAGTCTGAGTTTTGTCGGGGGTTTATCTTGGGTGTGAGTATTGATCTGATTTCTGTTGTAAATAGTGTAAATACATTTTTACCAATATTGTGAAAAGTCTTCATTTCTTGTCATTTCTTCATATCATTCTTACTTGTTTTTCACCTTCAGACTAACAAGCTAGCGATATATATATATATATATATATATATATATATAACAGAAGGGAAATATATACAACAGAAGGGAAAAGTCCAAATAGACACTACTGACATCCCACAAGTAAAATCTGTAAAATTCTTAGGAGTCTACGTAGACCAACATCTTACATGGAACTATCATATTGAGCAAATAGCATTAAAAATAGCAAAAACTATAGGAATACTAACACGAATATCTTACCTGTTACCAACAAACATTATGCTCACTTTATACTATTATTATCCATACATTGCCTATTGCAACATGATATGGGCATCAAACTACAATTCTCGACTCCACAGAATAAATGTTTTGCAAAAAAGAGTCGTTAGATTAAATAGCTGTTTCCCCTTTATAATTCTCACACTAAGCAATTATTCATGCAGCTCGGTATTCTAAAAATTGCACAATTCAAACAACTGCAGATTAATGAATTCATGCATCGATATACTTACAACCCACTGCCTAGCTCCCATGCCAACTTCTATAGCCTAGCCTCGAACATTCACTCACATAATACAAGAATCTTAGCCTCATACAGAAGTGAATTTGCACGTACAAACACTCGTAAATCCTCGATCAGATGTGTTGGCCCAGAGGAATGGAACAGAGTACCCCAAGACCTTCGCAGTATCTCAAATTTAAAGCTATTTAAACATCAGTTACGCCTATGGTTGACTCATCAAAACGATTAGTTGGGTTCTAACCCCTCATTCTGTTTTTTGTTTTTTTCTTAGTTAAGCTTTAATGCCTTGTACTAGTACGTTAATAATTGTATATGTAGCCTACTACATGTTTATATTTTGAATGCACTGTACTAGATAACCTCTGCTAACAATCTAGCAACTGACTGCGTATATAGGTGGCCCTAACCAGCGGGACCCTGGTCCCTTCTGGGTTCCCTTTTGTGACCAACAGATCTTTGTTCTTTGTACAACGAAATGTTACTTTATCAATGTTTGGAGTAATAAATTGATGGTTATGGTTATGGTTATATATAGTAAAACAGAAAGCTATTTGATAAGCTTTCAGAGAAGCTTATATATATAAAACAGAAGCTATTTGATAGGCTTTAAGAAGGCTTATATATAATATTATATTATACATATATATATAAGCCTTCTGAAAGCCTATCAAATAGCTTCTGTTTTACTAACCACTCTTGTATTCCTGAAACAACGGTCGAGAGTAGCATCAATGGCAACCGCGATTGGACCGATGGTAGCAACTGCTTCCTGTAGTGCCGACTCTGAATTCGAGACACTCACATGACCCTTGCAAGTTGCTCCTACATTCGACTGGTTGTATCTGCATGTTCCATTCTATGAAACACAATAAAAATCTTATTAATGCATTCATTCATTATGTTATAAGGTTTTAGTGATATGCTTGTAAGGAAGACTTTTAATAATAATAATAATAGTAATAATAATAATAATAATAATAATAATAATAATAATAATAATAATAATAATAATAATAATAATAATAATAATAATAATAATAATAATAATAATAATAATAATAATAATAATAATAATAATAATAATAATAATAATAATATAATAATAATAATAAAATTATATATTAATAATTATAATAATAATAATAATAATAATAATAATAATAATAATAATAATAATAATAATAATAATAATAATAATAATAATAATAATAATAATTATAATAATAATAATAATAACAATAATAATAATAATAATAATAATAATAATAATAATAATAATAATAATAATAATAATAATAATAATAATAATAACAATAATAATTATAATAATAATAATAATAATAATAATAATAATAATAATAATAATAATAATAATAATAATAATAATAATAATAATAATAATAATAATAATAATAACATTAATAATAATAATGATGATGACGATGATGATGATCTCCATGGCGATGGCGATCTCGACGGCGATGGGTATGGCGATGACGATGATCATGACGATGATGATGATTACGACAATCTATATGGCGCCGTTACAAGGTAGCCTTACAAAATAGCAGATAAACTATGTGTGAGAAAAAGCCTAAAAAGTCATTAGATATGCGTCAGCATTCATGTAGAGTGTCAGTGGTCAAGTGAAAGATGTTTGGTTTTTGTTTAACACTTTAATGACCATCTTATACTTAAAGCGAGTTGGATATCAATCCAGCTCATCGTCAAGTATGCAAATAAGGAATAACGCAAGCCAGTCAGTATGTAAATTAGTGAGTGAATGAGTGTATAAGTGAGACATTTTTTGATACAACGCAGACGCCCACACATTGCACCAAGTTGAATACATTTGGGATTTTCGTTACTTATTTACTTATTCTTTTACACGCTTATTGTCATACTCTTTGCGCTACAGAAATGCACAGGTGAAGAGCAGGAAGAATGCATCACTCACTCTGGCTTCATACGGATAAGAATCTTCCGTGTCAATTCCTCCATTCGAGGCAATGTCGCTTAGCGCCCATTCTGGCCTACCACCGTTGCAACCACCATTTTGTTTCGAACAGTCCACAAGTTGTTGTTCGCTGAGCGACACCAGTTTTCCTGATTTACGGAAATGCTGTCCCTCAAGAGTACCAGTCTAACAGCGAAAAAAATCGATATTGAAGCAATAATAGATCAAACTTAATATTTATCTATAAAATTATATTCATTGATTGATTTTTAGAGCTCAGATTGAGCAAGTTCAGTAAATTAGAGTGGTTGATCATCGCCATCGTTGCTGTCATCATATCATCATTATCATCATCATCGACATCGTCATCGTCATCATCATCATCATCGACATCATCATCGACATCGTCATCGTCATCATCATCGTCATCGTCATCATAATATCATCATCTTCATCATCATCATAATCATCATCATCATTATCATCATCATCATCATCATCATCATCATCATCATCATCATCATCATCATCTTCTTCTTCTTCTTCTTCTTCTTCTTCTTCTGAAAATTTGCATGCAATACAGAACAAATATTACTAATCAACTGACTAATAAATGGACTCGGAGTTACTGCTATCAGTTTTCCACAAAATGTTAAGTAGATTTCTGACAAGACATGACTGTTGCAACTTACGGCACCGAAAGCCCAGCAGGCTCCGCATTCCTTCTGCACAAACAAAATCAGTATTAATTACACAAAAATGATTCTTTAATGAACAATCGTACCGTTTAAACTGGGATATACAGGCAATTAATCAGTTGGCAAAGGTCTTGAACGCCTACCATGGCATGAAAAAGTTTTAAGATTATTATATGTAACTATGTATGTATATCAGGAATGGGCAAATTACTGAGAAAAATGTAATTGAATTACAAATTACTTTGGGACTTGAAATGTAATTTAAAATTACAAAATACATGGGTAATATAATTGAATTACAAATTAACAAATTACAAATTGAGTAATTTCAAGTAATTTCAATTACGTACGGTAATTTCAATTATTGCCCATCCCTGATGTACAGTATATACGAATCTATGTAAAAACGCTTCAATAAAAGTCTAAGGAGGCGCAGTTCAAGGGGAGCTCGTTCCAGACCACTGGGCCCACCTACGGCAAAAGCAAATGGGACCAGAATCACCCCAACTCTGCGGAATACCTGAAGCTTGCCCATTTGACATCACCACACTGTGTACTGTACTAAGCATGCTGCCGGATGAGGAGCCAGTTTAGAATCTCCTGCAGGTAGCTGGACTAGATATTTCTCTATCAAAACAACTGCTATAGACCTAAGTCCTTATCTTAGGTAAGCAATCCGATTAGCTAATAATTATAAACATGTGTCGTAAGTCTTTCGTAATGCGGCTTACTATTACTCAATTACTAAAGCTAAAGTTACGGGAATTGGGATGGACTAATCGTGCGATTTAAATTCCGCCTTCCACCAGTAGCCCATATAAGACAATATTCATTCCGATATGGGTCTCATATGTCTTACACACGGTCCCATATTGTAGGGCATAGAGAGAACCCCTATAGGAATAATCAATTGGGGATTTGCCCAACAAACCGCGCTGCAGTGCACAAGACTCGAACCAGGCACGCTTTTCAACTAGATGAGAGGCCAGAGTGGAGTGAAGAACAGTAGTCAAGGCACGCTGTGATGAAATAATGCGCTAGGGTGATGGTGGCACTAGGTGCTACAGAACGGAAGACGGTGCGTAGCTAGGGCAGCTGATAGTAGTCCCGAGCAAGGCGGTGAATGTGTGGCGCAAAAGACTTAGTGATCTCCTGGTCTAATTGGACACCAAGGTCACGGACCGTAGTTTAGAAGGTAGAACCTGGCAATTAATTGGTGATAGCAGTGAAAAGAAGTGGTTAACAGCATCCCGGACCGCTGAGGTGGCGTTAGAAAGCAGACAATGCTTATACGCTTGTACTTCGTCAGCATTATAGCTGACTCGAGACCGCATCTGTCACAAGAAATGAGGCACAGACCAGGCATGTAAATAGCACAAAGAGGACAAAGCCCTTGGGCAAACCATATTGAGCAGGGACCCATGGGAACATAGTGGAGCAATGGACCACACAAAGGGAAAGGTCATGCAGAAAAGTTGTTTTCCGTTCAAGAAACCACCATCAAAACCAAACGAAACGTGCAATCACTTTAACACAATCAAATCAAATCTTTTTTAATGTTACCACACACATACAAGTCAAAGCAGATAGGCCTACAACTGAAATTTCAAGAACAAACCAAATGAAAGGCCAAAAGGGAAATAATGCCGCTACTAGGGACACCTATTGTTACTAGGCCTATCTACTAGATTATTTTCTGAGTTAAGCAGAAGAGTTGACGACTACATGTAGAGTACATTATGGTTTGACTAAACAGCCTTGGAATAATGAAGTATGAAGAAAATGGTGTCACCACAATTCGTCTACAGACTTTTCGTCTACGACACTTCGCCTACAGACATTTCGTCTACAAACATTTTGTCTACGAAGTTATTTGATATTGTCACTTTAAAATGGAAGCTGGATTGATGAAAAAACTGTTTCCGGAAATGGAAGTGGGATTGATGAAAGCATTCCTGATTGATCGAAATAATTGTTACCCCTCAAAATAGAAGCTGCATGTATGGATGAAACTAAGTTTTCGATTCAATAGAAGTTGGATTGATGAAAACAATCGTTTCAATAATAAGATGTTGGATTCCTGAAAATATTTGTGGACGTTTGCGTGTAAAGAGTCCTGATTGTCCATTTTAGTTTCAGATAAAACAGTGCCTAAAGTGGTTTGGGTTAGAATTTGTGATTTTTCTATTATTATCTAATTACATTATCCATTCAACGTACTTAACCTATAAGGTTCAATGTCATTGAAATAAAAGTTTTTCATGACAAAATGGTGTGTTTCTTTAAAAAGTTTCAATTAGTTGTTTTCTGTACAGTAGGCATATTGTAGGCCGATTTCACGACTAAACTAATTATTTGTCAGATAATTCATTGGCAGACTGGCAGTAACATATTAGTGAAGCTTACGGGAAATGGTTTCTAATGATATTATAGCACTCCATAGCAATGCAGTAGTAGTTGCAAAACCTTAAGAACCTACAACTTCAGGTTACTGTTGGCCCTATTCTTTAATCGTAAATTACTCAAAATGATTATTTTCTGGGTTGTTCTGTTTACCAGTCTCTACAATAACCAGACATATGCTGGGCAGTATGCAGATTTATTCTTTATTTCACTCTCATTCTGAACATTTTAGAAATGCCAATAACTCCAAACCGACAATCTGGTCCCTTATCACGTCAATGTCCACATTTTAGCACGTTTAAGCTAAACTATTAGAAAGCGGCCTCTGTTGATTAGCCCTAAAGGGTACAGATACACTCGTAGGCGAGATGTCTGGTGTCCGGACAATTCGAAGCCGGACAATTCGGAGTGGATAGAATAGCGTCGGGCTCTTTCGTATTTTTTAATGGCATCAAAGGCCTAAGGCGATGCAAAGCTGGGGCGTTTACGGCTTTCTAACCATGATTGCCATGTAGTATTTATTCTATGCCAACAAACAAATCGTTCTCCGATCTTCCACTCACTGTGAAAGAATTACATAAAAGGCCTATGGCGATGCAAAACTGGGGCTCTTTCAGAGTTCAAACCATGATCGCCAGTTAGTAGCCTATTTATTTGGTGGTAACAAATAAATCGTTCTCTGACTTCTGATCTCTTGTGTGGTTTTAGATTATCAATTACAAACTTACAAAATTATTATATTTCACTGCAATAAAATTTGATTTACATTTTTTAATAGTCGTTTGATTGTCTACGGAGAATTGGCCGCTCCGAATTGCCCGGATCCGAATTACCCTGCTCGAAATTGTCCGCTCAGATTTATCCGCTCCGAATTGACCGGCTCCGAATTGTCCGCTCCTAAATGTCCGCTCCCAATTATCCGGCTCCGAGTTGCCCTAGAACCAAATGTCTGTAGACGAAGTGTCGTAGACAAAAAGCCTGTAGACGAGTTGTCGCGGAACCGAAGAAAATATATATCTAATGAATATCTGATGTATATCAAGTGTATAACTAATTTATGTCTAATATGTATCCAATGTATAGCTTATGTATATCTAATACAGCCTATAATAATTTTTATATGATGCTGTTACAACTCCATCTTTAACTTCAAAGTTTCCTTATGAATGTAAACATTAGTAACTAGTACAACTGCAATCGGCTAAATATCGCATAGAACTGGCAGGTATCCGGTTAAGAAATCATGCATGAATTTCAACTATTCGTCTATATGTATTTTAATGTCGTATCTTCATGTTTTCACAATGTGTCGAGATAGGCTGATTTAATTTGTTTGACACTTCTTAGAAGAAACTTTCATAACCTGTGGATAGAGGAGAGCCACTCGAAGACAGGTTGGTGTTAATGTCTTAAAATGGGATTTTTAGCCGAACAAACGCAAGACAAACTGCTGAATGCATAGTGTGAAAATTATACAAACGTGAGACAAGCGACTGTTTATATGCTGAATGTATAGGGCCTAATGCGAAAATTATACCTGACTTTTCACTGGGGTAACGTAACCTTTAGGTCTCCAATCGACCTCATCTGGAAGCGATGAGATATTGATTTCAGGCTTAAAGGAGGAAGTGGAACGTGGTTCTTCCGATGGATTTCCACGTTTGTAGCAATTCATAAGTTTCGCATATTCAGAATTTTCCTGTGAGCAATATAATTTTAATGACAACCTTAACAAGTGATTAACAGAACAACAGCAGCAAAAGTAATTGTAATAGTTGCAATAGAAAAAACTACAACTACAACTTCTGCTGCTGCTGCTGGGGGAGTGGTGGTGGTGGTGGTGGTGATGTGGATGGTGATGATGATGATGATGATGATGATGATGATGATGATGATGATGATGATGATGATGATGATGATGATGATGATGATGATGATGATGATGATGATGATGATGATGATGATGATGATGATGATGATGATGATGATGTGGATGGTGATGATGATGATGATGATGATGATGATGATGATGATGATGATGATGATGATGATGATGATGATGATGATGATGATGATGATGATGATGATGATGATGATGATGATGATATATAAATAATAAGAATAAGATAATAAAAACAATAAATATAATACTAATTATAATATTAATAGCAACATCAATTTGTGATTAATGGAATAACAACAAGTCCAAAAGTAATTGCAATAGTTGTAATGGGCATTTCCACGTCAAATCAACACACTTTAGGAAAAAAATGAACGTCACCGTCTCCAATTTTTTAAAATTTGGTGTGGTGATAAACCACTGTGAAAAACTTTCAAAACCAGAATTTTAGATTTTTGGGTCAACCAGTGTCCGAGATATGGGTCAATGAAATTGACCAAAATGGGTCATTTCCACTGACCGGCCAATGTTCAAACTGCTGTATCTCGGCTTCTATTGCACCTAGAGACACAATTAAAATACCAAATTGAAGCGTATTAAATAGCTCTATCTGAGCAAAGCACTCAGACACGTTCATATTTAGAAAAAAAAATGTATGAGCAACTGTAACCTAATAACACTGACCTAGGTCATTTTGTCCACTCAGAATTTTATCATTTTTTTTCTTGCAAAGCTTTCATTGTTCTTAACAATTGATGAAATTTTCAGAGTGGGCACTCTGGTAGTTTTTTTACAGTGATTTTTTAAAGGTACAGTCATAGTCACAATTCGTGACCGATGATATTCCTTCAATGTTGGACTGCTGAATCCCAGCTGTTAACACCAATGTACAATTTGATGTTCTAGCATTATCTCACACAGCATGCAGAACAAAATTTAGGCTTACTTACATGCTTACTTATTTACTTATTAAAATGAAATCTTGTTTAAATTCTGGATTTCATAGTAGACCTTTTTCCAACATTGAAGGAATATCATCGGTCACGAATTGTGACTATGACTGTACCTTTAAAAAATCACTATAAAAAAACTACCAGAGTGCCCACTCTGAAATTTTCATCAATTGTTAAGAACAATGAAAGCTTTGCATGGAAAAAAAATGATAAAATTCTGAGTGGACAAAATGACCTAGGTCAGTGTTATTAGGTTACAGTTGCTCATAATGTTTTTACTAAATATGAACGTGTCTGAGTGCTTTGCTCAGATAGAGCTATTTAATACCTTCAATTTGGTATTTTAATTGTGTCTCTAGGTGCAATAGAAGCTGAGATACAGCAGTTTGAACATTGGTCGGTCAGCGGAAATTGACCCATTTTGGTCAATTTCATTGACCCATATCTCGGACACCGGTTGACCCAAAAATCTAAAATTCTGGTTTTGAAAGTTTTTCATAGTGGTTTATCACCACACCAAATTTTAAAAAAATTGGAGACGGTGACGTTCATTTTTTTCCTAAAGTGTGTTGATTTGACGTGGAAATGCCCATTACAACTATTGCAATTACTTTTGGACTTGTTGTTATTCCATTAATCACAAATTGATGTTGCTATTAATATTATAATTATTATTATATTTATTGTTTTTATTATTCTTATTATTATTCTATCTCTATCATCATCATCATCATCATCACTACTACTAATAATAATAAAATTATAAGAATGATGATAATGATAATAATAATAGTAATAATAATAATAGTAATAATAATAATAATAATAATAATAATAATAATAATAATAATAATAATAATAATAATAATAATACCCTGGGGAATGAAGTACCTCAGAAACAAATAAAAATAATACACACACATTAATAATAATAATAATAATAATAATAATCATTATTATTATTATTATTATTATTATTATTATTATTATTATTAATATTATTAATATATTATTATTATTATTATTATTATTATAAAAAGATATAGAAGAGTTTGTGCTTATACATAGGTGCCTATGTATATTGTATAAGCACAAACAATGAAGCAATAATCACTCAATAGAATAGTATGCCTTCGTACCAAGTCGGAAAATTGATTTATCCCAATCGTGAAAGTCTTGAGTCCCTTTGAGTAGAGATGGCTGTGAGCTTCAATTGCTTCCAAATGCTCAGCGAAGATTTTCTTCCGAAATATTTCCTCCTTTGCGTCTTTATAGGCTTTGTCTAGAAACGAGATACAATGCAAGTTAGACTGCTCTCATTGTCGTTGTTGACTGAATTCAATATTGTGGGTTCCACTAATATCCACATGACTATATTGTATTTTATTTATCTGTTGTTCTTCCTAAAAGGTATCAGTTTTAAAGGAGGGGGTATAGAATAAATGGTAACATCACTGGCGTGAAGAACAGACCATCAAAATAGGAAGAGGGATCGAAACTCGACCTGCCTTCCCGAAGGTCCATTTAGCCTGTCATTCGCCAGATGGCGTTGGTAAAATGAGTATTAGGACGTGATGGGCGTCTTGCATGGCTACAGTTATATTCGACTCCTGTAATATCTGTTGATTATCCGTGCATACTATGAATTGTTATCATGCTGCGGTGGGTCAATTCGTAATAATTGAGAAGAATGTTATTATAACATATCTGCTAGAAACTCAATGCCATCATACTCGCTACTGCACAGATTATTGGCAGTGATGGGCAAAATACTTTTCAAAAATGTATTTTGAAAATACAAAATAAAATACTTTTCAAAAGTATTTTGAAAATACTTTTACAAAATACTTTTCAAAAGTATTTTTTAAAATACAAAATAAAATAGTATTTTGAAAATACTTTTGAAAATAGTTTTTCAAAATACTTTTGCGAAATCAACATTTTCTACTTTTATTGCTACTCACTAATGTGTACCGTTGCATCGCATTAGTGTGCTTGACAGTGATCTGTAGTTTCTAATGACTTGAAGCATTGAAATAACTGTCATTGCAACTAGTAACTTATATTGTGCCGGTGTTTAATGCACAAGGAATAGACCAATGGCACACCAAAATCAAGCTGTAATCAGGTCAATATCCAGAAGCTAAGTCCTTAACATTAAAACAGATAGGCAGCCTACATGATGGTGGATAAGCGGTTTCAAAGAGACAATTTTTAAGTTGAGAACGAAATAACACAAGCCACTGATCAGAGCGCACATACGTAGGAAGGGAGTTCCAAAACTTAAGTCTAGCAATGGAAAACGCTCGTTCACCAAGAACAGTTCTTGATATAGTTATTTATATATAATGCAAAGAAAAGAAGACCAACACAGAAACCTGATATATATATCCTGATACAACAAACTCACAAGTAGTTGATGTGGCCAGAAGATTATTAATTAAGCATTTTTACATTAAAATAATAATTTTGGCATAAGTTTTGTAAGATTTATTTATGAAAAGTACTTTATATAAGTATTTTGGAAAGTATTTTGGAAAAGTATTTTGAATTCTCCAAAATAATTTTATAAACTATTTTGAAAATACTTTTACAAAATACTTTTCAAAAGTATTTTGAAAATAGAAAATAAAATAGTATTTTCTATTTTGAAAATAGAAAAGTATTTTCAAAATACAATTGTGCCCATCACTCATTATTGGCTACATAACATTCTTGCAGGATGTATTATTGTTTGCACCCGAGGTAGAAATGATCCCTCAGGAACAAAAATAATGTTTGGTGAAAAAAGTTCGTCTCCGAGAAATCAGGCCTCGCCCCAGATTTCACAACCATCCGAAAATATATTATTGTTTCTTTATGGGTGTTTCTAGCCTCACATTTTTCAAAACTTTAACCCTTTGGAGGTGAGGTGAAGCGTTGTAACGTTTGAGGTGAGGTGGGGTCTGACATACCCCAATACATATAATTACGGTACTTGTCGGTTTTACGACCCCCAAAAATTCTTTATATCGTCACTTTAAAATGGAAGCTGGATTGATGAAAAAATTGTTTCCCGATATGGAAGTGAGATTGATGAAAACATTCCTGTCTTTAAACAGAAGCTGGATTGATATAAATAATTTTTCCCGTAAATAGAAGCTGGATGAATGAAACTAAGTTTTCGATTGAATATATCCTGTATTTTAGCGTATTTTATTATTTATCGTGTCTGCCTGCCTAAATGGAAGTTGGATTGATGAAAATAATTCTTTGCGTAAATAGTAGCCTAGTTGGATTGATGGATATGAGGAATTTTAAATCACGTAATATATGAAGAATTTTGGGGGTCGTAAAACCGACAAGTACCATAATTACTTGCAAGTCGCAAAATCAACTACATAACATAAATTGTGAGCTAAACTATAGTTAGGTAACCAATTATCGGCTAAACTGGTGATTTTCAGGAACAAATAACAGTTTTCAATCATAATTGATATGGCCAGCGTGGTGGCGCTCAAAATCAAAGCGGCCCTCGAAACATGTAACATTTTGGAACACGTGACATAATACCCGTAATAATGGATCAATTTTGCATCGATGCAACACTGTATGCAGTAATATCTTATAACCACAAAATTTTTCGGCACTGTGCCGTTAGTACTTTTAATTCATTAAAATCAATATGTATACGAAAAATTATAATTTCACTTTAATATGCAAGAAATAAAAAAATGGCGTCCAAAAGTACCTGAAAGTGTCCTGGTGTCACGACAACTCGTCGAACGACATTTCGTCTACGACACTTCGTCGAGCGACAATTCGTCGAACGACATTTCGTCTACTAAGTTATTTGATATTGTCACTTTAAAATGGAAGCTGGATTGATGAAAAAACTGTTTCCGAAATGGAAGTGGGATTGATGAAACATTCCTGTGTTGAAATAGAAGCTGAATTGATCGAAATAATTTTTCACGTAAAAATAAGCTGGAAATCAACCTGGATGCATGGATGAAAATAGGTTTCCATTCAACAGAAGCTGGATTGATGAAAATAATCTTGTCAGTAATTAGAAGCTGGATTCCTGAGAATATATAGCACGTTTTAGCGAAACTATAAGAAAGCGGCCTCTGTTGATTAGCCGTAATGGATACAGATACACTAGTAGACGAAATGTCGTTAGACGAATTGTCGTAGACGAAGTGTCGTTATACGAAATGTCGTTCGACGAGTTGTCGCGGAACCGTGTCCAAAGTGTCCGTATTTCACATTCACTAAGGTAGACAAAAATAATCCAAGCTGGTTCTACGTTTTCCGTATAAAAAGCAGCGTAGAATAGCTAGGCAGCATAGCAATTATGACCTCGCATAGGGTTAACCATTTGATCATTTTCTGATGGCGGCATGTCGTCCGTGGCGCATCATATCATATGTAAAGGCAACTTTTTATTGAGAAGCACTAGCAAACGCACAGCACTGTACACAGCAAAGATTAATACATTCAAACAAATAAAAAAAATTATATATGCAACCAATGAATTGAATGAGAAGCTTTATTGTAGCCTACATCACGGGGTACATAGAGGAAGAAGAGATAGGGCTAGTCATAGGGGAAGATGAAGGGTTTAAATAGACAGGTCTAAGGGAAAACATGGTTTATTTGTATAGCATCCGGGCAAGGAAGCATTTCTGCGACAGGTTGTCAAACACGTGACTCAATAACGCCAAATAATCACTTAGCCTCAGCTGTATCACTCCACATCATGTAACCTTAATTCTTAACTTATATTATGCATTGTATCACATAAGCTACTTCACATAATTATATCACTTTACATACATCATCTAGCACTGTTTGTTCTATAATAGGCGACTAGTTCATTCGGCATGTAATTTTCTCCAGGATATTTTCTGGTGTTACGTAGTTGAGCACTTTCTTTATGACCCTGAACTCGCCGGCATCTTGAACGGTAAATTTAGTTGCATAAATGACCTTTACAAAAAATTTCGCAGTCTCTGCGTTTAACTTATGTTTCTTCAGGTTTGTGCATGTATGTTGTGACGTTTGATTTGTTTCTGCCTTTTGGCGTAATAAAGTACTGATTATTACACATCAATCACTTGAATTCACGTCACTTAATTTATAACACGTCAATCCGTTGCTTTTCTACATTTTATGTAGCTGTGCATTGCATTTCGAAATACTCCTGAATATAGATAAAATAGCCTTACTGTAATTAATTTTGAAGTTTTGCCATTCCTCTTCGAGGTGTTTAGATGAATGAAACTTGATCCTTGTGTCGTGCAAACTTGGATCCTTCAAACTCAGTCTTGGACTGTCTGGTGAAGCAGACGCCAAGACCACCAAGCAGGTGGCAATCAGAAGACTCCAATACATGTTGCTTCGCCTCTGAATTTAAAGCAAAAGTATCTGCTTGGATCTTACATTTATTTATTTATTTATTTATTTATTTATTTATTTATTTATTTATTTATTTATTTATTTATTTATTTATTTATTTATTTATTTATTTATTTATTTATTTATTTATTTATTGCGTCAGAAAACAGAACAGATAACAGTACACATCATGACAGAAACAGATCAGTCACTGCGCAACAGAAAGCCAGGAAAAAGCTAAAAGCTTATACCACCCTGGCCCCTAGTACCTGGTTAACATTTGGAGATGGCCGATCACTGCTGCTGCTGCTGTTGCTTACAGAAGCTGCACATTATAATGGAAAGGAAGGCAAAATTCGTGTACATTTGGAAGCTGTACTTTTAAGTACTCTATCTGCATTGTGATTTCCCTGCGCTAGTATTCCATCAACGAAAATACCGAAAAAGTGTAACCAGCAACTTCACTAGCGTCATTATCTAATGAAGAATCAATCTGGTACGCTTTGCCAGAAATAAGAGACTGTTCGTTAAAGACTGCAATAGGTCAAAGAATTCGACATACTCGCAGTCGACTTACAGTTAGGTATGGCTTCAGAGACGGACAGACAGTGAAAGAGCTTGAACACAGATATGGAGGCATAAACACAATCATGCAGAGAGATACAGAATGACCGAGACAGAGTACCAAAATGAAAGCCACACAGACAAACAAAGTCACACACTCACTCACGCACTCACACACACACACAAATTACACACACACATAATTTTATGCATACATATATATACCGACAGGTAGATATACACAGGGAAGCAAACATACAGAGACAGACTGACAGCCATGCAGTGAAGAGAGAGGTGCAGGTAAGGAAGACTGCAAGAAAATTTTAATTCTGATAAAGGAGATCTTGCGAATCATGTATTACAGATGAATCTATAAGACTGCAAGATAAGGAAAACCACTCAAAATGTTCAGCAGGTTGCGTCAGGGCCATGGGATTTATTCAGCAGGTCGAAGAAATTAATGTTTGAGTTTGACGCATCAAGCAGCATAACTTTTATATATAAATGATATATATATATATATATATATCTAATATTATGTATATAATTTTATATGTATATATAACGAAGAAAAATTATTATTGGACGCTTATATAATAGACCAATTGTTTTAGCACATTCAAATAAATTCAAAAGAGTTTAGGATTAAAACGTTAAACTTTAGTTACTTTACTAGATTTGGAAGTATGCCTAATGATCAGCTACTCAAAACATCATGAACTTGCATGTTAATAAGAAGCACGAGTCGCAAGACCCACGTTTTCAACATTTACAGACACATCGTTTACATCCTACAAGTCGCTAGCATCATTTTCGTTTAGAACTACAACAACGTCGGCATTAATAGTCATATCATTCTGTTTAATGCGATTTCCGCAAGATTTATTTCCGAAGAAATCTTCAATGTTGCAGCACCTCATTGTTATTTATTAATTTCTTTGGTAATGTATATATAACGTTGATGCAATTCGTAAACAACTTAAATAGGTTAGTTTCGCGAAGTTATCGACGACTCATTTATGTATTTATTTCCACAAATTTTTTGACGCGATGACGGTGGCAAAGAATACTTAAGCATTTCAGTTTCAGAATTTACAACATAGACTTCTATAATGACATACTAGATGAAACGCAAAAAAGTCGTTTAGATCTAAATAATTGCAATTAGTGACCTCTTAGGACAGATGTTGATGTTTGAAATATAAAGAAGATATTAAAAATTCCAAAGAATTTTTAGGCAGGTCATAAGGCAGGTCGGGAGCAAAATCGCCGCCACTGTGTAACATCACGAGATGAGAGTAGAGCTCCGTCCATAGCATTCAGCAGTTATAGTAGACATAATTATGACAAAACGCAAACCTATATCTATTAAGTGAAATAATATTACTCGTGAGACTCTATTGGGATCCCACACAGACATTCAGTTAGTTGCGAAATACATACTTAAAATAACACTTTATTCGAAATAACAGCACATACCCCAGCTCTTCACTTCAATAGATGGCACAGCTCCTAACAACACCAGCTACTTGAAAGCTAGCGCTTTTATAGTTTAAGTTTCTTGCAATTATAGTTTCATGTGATAGGCTACTTGCTTGACTTTGTGTGTGTATGTGTTTGTATGCATCCGTGTGAATGTATTTATGTATGTATGTGTGATGCATGTATGAATTTATGTATGTATTTTTATGTATCTATGCATATAATGTCAGAATGTATTAGAACGCTTTGATATAACGTATTTTTGGGGACCCTACTAGAGCGTTTAACCTTGTCGGTGAATTCTCATAAGCAAATTATTGCCATGAAAAAAATTAACATAGGACTAGACACAACCCACGCGCACACACACACACACACACACAAAAGCTTCACAAGGAAACATTTTTTAACCGCGGTGACCCATAGCTAAGATAATTAGCGTCGGCCTCTCTCAAATGTAATGTTATGCAAATATCTGAGATTTCTCAGCGCAACACAAAAGATCACGTCATGGAGTCCAGCTTATCCACCTGGCTATAGCTTACTTAATTTGATTTAGCGTCATGGAGTCGGGATTCAAACTGGTAAGCACGACGTGACTATTGCGAGCCTGAGAAAGTTTCAAAGATTCACAGTACATTACATATCAAGTCCGCGATAGCCGAGTTGTTTAGTCCTTTCCAATGCCAGGTCAGAATCCGGGATAGTTAAGCAAAGTGCTACGGATCAGTAATAATGGCTGTCGTGTAGTGGCGAAGGAGTAGAAAAAAATTATTACGATAGGATAGATTGTAATGTTTACTTTTCAAGCATCAGACCATGAGGAACTGAATCACGGATCAGGCTGCATTCAAGTCTATACCAAGGTCAGTCCTACGGAGCTCGTGTTGGCGCTTCAGTTGGCCCTGCAGTGTACGGAGCTCGTGTTGGCTCTGCAGTTGGCCCTGCAGTGGAGCTCGTGTTGGCGCTTCAGTTGGTCTGGAGTGTTGGCGCTTCAGTTGGCCCTGCAGTGTACGGAGCTCGTGTTGGCGCTTGGCTCTGCAGTTGGCCCTGCAGTGTACGGAGCTCGTGTTGGCCCTTCAGTGGCGATGGAGTTGGCCCTGCAGTGTACGGAGCTCGTGTTGGCGCTTCAGTTGGCCCTGCAGTATACGGAGCATCGTGTTGGCACTGCAGTTGGCCCGGCAGTGCATCAGTTGGCCTCGTGTTGGCTCTTTGGCCCTGCAGTATACGGAGCTTGTGTTGGCCCAGTTGATGGAGTTGGCCCTGCAGTGTACGGAGCTCGTGTTGGCTCTGCAGTTGGTCCTGCAGTATACGGAGCATGTGTTGGCACTGCAGTTGGCCCTGCAGTGTGCACAGTTGAGCTGCAGTTGGCTCTGGAGTTGGCCCTGCAGTTACGGAGCTTGTGTTGGCCCTGCAGTTGGCCCTGCAGTGTATTGAGCTCGTGTTGTGCTTCCATTCCTGATTTCTTTGCTAAGCTCCGCATAGTGGTCTGGTTGGTCCACCGACTCGAACGTCCGCGGCCCACGTTGGACGTTTTGCTGTTGTCGGCTCGGCTTTCTGGAGCAACCTGTGATTTAATCGTCTTGGCTTTCTTTGCCTCATACTTCGGGCACTTGAAAAAATATTTTATTAGATCGCGGTCTTGTGTTGTCAGATCCTAATAGCATGTGAATTGCTTTTTGCAGTAGAGCTATAAAAATTTGCGATTATTATAGTAGCAATTTTTACGTAGCAATCTCAACCCATTTAATAACTAACTGTCAGAGCTGAGACAATTTTTCCTATATTTTTACAAGTTGCGACCTGTCAGCTTGATGTTGAGAATAAACGAAATTGATTTATTGATTGAATTACAATAATTACAACATGTTAATCATCTAATCTGTTAATGCTAGCATATTATGATAGAAGTCATTAGATTAGACTAAATCTAGTATCTGAATGACAACAGTTACTGCTAAGTTAGATTTAGATATAGTTCTTAGCGCATCTTCAAATTTGGATCACCAAATTTCAGCAGTTAATGGGTCAATCCCCGTCGACGTGGCCCTTTGACAATCTCTCGTTTGCTTGATTGCTCGACGTTCTTCCTCTTATTCGAACATCAGAACAATTTTCACTGCACGCCAATACCGTTGACCATTCTTCTGGTGCAACCGACCAACAGTATTGGCGCGTTACATGTTCCACAGGCATGCAAACCTCAATCCAATGAAAGGTTGTGCCTCTATGGGTATCTACGGTGGTTAGCTATTTCCATTGTTCACTTCTTTTGCGATTTTTATCAACAAAGTAATTAATATCTATTTAATTTTGGGAAATTTCTCCAAGATATTACCACGATTTAAGCATTTACTCTACATACAATTTCTAACTCTAGATACTGTAGCAATTCAGAGAGACCGGGCAACTCAACCGTGATGTCGCTAAGGTTTTGACGTCAAATCGGAGTCTTAGTGTAACCGATTAATGATTCCTGTAAAATAATAGACATCAATGATGTGACATTTACCCCTTTGAGGTCATATTCAGATCTTTCGCTACAATCACCACCGCTCCCATCTTCCGATCTGCATACCTTTGGTCTTCAGCGTTTATCCAGTGCTTTATTATAGTTCTCCTCAAAACGTTTGTCACCTATAATCGGCAGCTGGTCGCAACAAGAGACCTTAACATGCCCTTGGATGACCCGCAATGCCCTTGGACAGAGCAGCCGAGACTACGCATTGACTACTCATACTTCGGTATTAACCAGCATGTACCAAGTACGTAAAGGCATGCACGTCGATTGTCATCACGCGAAATGAATGGACTGCAGTTCGGTCGCAATCGCGTTTAACCTCCTTCATTTTACTAGCATTGCCTACCAATCTTGCAACATTTCATACCTCCACGTCTGACCGCACAGAAGAGGTCACAAGTTCGAGGCTTGAAGCCTTTCGTCAGATGCGAATGGAGCATCTGTTCTACTTCCACTGATTTTATCCCTCGCGTCTGGCATATTTATTTTGACGTTGATTGACTAAAATCGACTTTCTCTTTCTTAACCCTTGAACGGTAACCTGGGGGTAATTTCTACCCCCAGACTGTTATAACTGCTGCTATTAAAGGAAGTACTAGAAATTTTTACAATCGCTTTGGTGACTTTTCCTGACATTGACTATGCTTCAAATTATGTAAAAAACATTGTGCATACTGTCACCATATTTAACATATTTTCAATATGGCGGCGAAAAACGAGATGTTATGAAGAAAAAATAATTGCATAATACTATTTCAAGCAAAGGAGAATCTGAAATTCGTTAGTCCACATCCAAACAAATAACATAATGCTATCTATAAACCTATAACATACGAAATAAAAGCTCAGGTAATGTTATCTTTTATGTACACTACATGTCAGCAACCATAAATGTAACAGCATGCTTTTCATCTTCTACTGACTGTCTTCTAAGACGTCTTCAATTGTAGGCCTACATCTCTTACATATTACAGTAGCTTCTTTTCAGCATGCTGCTGACAAACAAATTGTTCACATTCAGTTTTTCAACTTTTATATCTTTTTTTCTGGGGCACGCATGACATCGACCACGCTTTCTCGACTTCTGCGACTCCGGTGTGATATTGTTGGCACATTGGCACGCATTTCTATGAAAGGACGAATTAGTTTGGAAGCAGTGGCTTGCGCTGCATTGAGCCGTCTGGGTCTTGCAGCCATGACCAGAAAAAATTGTAGTAGTAATAGTTATGCTAAATGGTAACAGTAACGCAAACACATTCAATAAACAAGAAATATTAGCAAAACCGACTGTTGGTTTTATTATAACGACGCAATGACGTCATTATAGTAATGACGTCAGTCATCTGCATAGAATATCCGTGTTAAATACAAAGAATATTGTCAAACTATGATGTACTGTATCGTTGTAATTAGAAAAATTCGTTCCTACTTCACAAACAACAGTAGTTACCCCGGGGGTAGAAAACACCCCCAGGTTACCGAGGACCGGTGTAAAAAAAAGGTTACCGTTCAAGGGTTAACTTGAGAGATCCTATTCAACATGCATGAGATAGCGGTGTGTCTACCTGCTTCAGTACTATTAAACGAATATATCGTCATAAATCCGGGACTGGATCAGAACAATATCACCAACTGCAGGCTAATCTGAAACCTTATATTCTAGTCAAAGATTATGAGGAAGATTGTGGCTCGACTGGTGGTATGCTAACTCATGCTGAGGCCACATTCGGACATTCTACGGCACTTCTCAGCCTAGCCTCGGACACGTGTGACGCCACTTATTGTGGATGTTTAAATGTCCATGTTCACCGTGATCTAAGTGCGATGTTCCTCGATGTCGATCATAATCTACCGATGAAGTATCTCAGTTAAGTAAGTAAGAATATTCTTTATTTGACTACCAGCAAACGCACAGTAGCTTACAGAAGAAAGAAATAATACAAGCATTTATGCAGTCATATAACATTCTCACAATAAAACTTCTTTTTTGCAAAGGCATCAATTCTAGGTATGGTGAGATTATATGGCATGGGTCGCGTAAGAACTTGGTGGACGACCAAAGGCTTAAGTCGTCTCTGAACAGGCGTTTAATAATGGCCACTTGTTCGATTGGGTAGTAGGGCCTACAGTTTGGGCTCCAGTACCGAACAGAACAGTGGTATGCCGCTGGGATCTGTGGTTGTAGTCCATCTGCTACTGTAGATAGTGTACACAGTTGACCTCACTAAGATCATCAGTGCTCTGGAAGCTCGGGCTGACTCCGCCATAATTTTCATGGGCAATAAATTGGACATGGGGCTGTGTACGAGTCCCGTGTGGAAATATAGGCCCTACAGCTGCATCTGTATACCATAGTGCGGCACCAAAGTCTATTCGGTAACGGTTTGTGTCTGTACTTCAACGACCACGGCTTCGACCTTGAGGTTCTCCATGTGACGTTCCTAGGCAAGTTGTTGGTGGCTCTGATTCATACGCATTGACCTTCCACACGCAATCAATTTGCTATAAATGAATAAATCAAGCTCAAATACTATTTTGCAACACCTGAGATAGAATTTTCCAAGTTTTATTCACTTTTTATTCAAAGAACTCATGCATCGCCTACCTGTAATTGTTGTTGTTGTTGTCAGAACTGTAAATAAAAATAAGCAACAGCTGAATATATAGACGAGCATCCATTTGCATTTAACTAAATTGGTGACACTAAATACAATTGATTGAAAAACCTAAATAAATGTTAGCTCTGCCGTTATTCAGTAGCACAAGAGTTAGAATATTCCACGTTGCATACACCTACATGTATGCGTACAATGAAACCCATCGATAACGTACCTGTACAATGAAACCCATGCCTAACCTACCTGTAGGTGTTGTTCCCAATGACGTATCTGTAAATAACACAAAAGAAACGGACGCGTATTCAGACGAGTACTCCTTTACATTTAACTAAATTGTAGGCACTAATATTACAATGTGGTTAATGATAAGTGAACAACTTTCTCAATAGATTCTGCTTCTACTAACTGCGTCGAAATAAAATTTCATAGCAAAATTTAACTTTCGACTTTTATATCCACTTTCCCCTCTGAAACTTACGTTTTATGGACATTTTAAAACTTACCTATTTGCCTGGTCTGGAGTTGGAAGTCCTTATAAATTATAGTTATCTTGAAGGAGCGCTAGGCCTATATACATTTTTTAATGACTAAATGACTCCGCTATAAGGAGTACACCGTTGGTAAAGGAAAAGGCGAGGGAGAATACTGGTAACCCGTCTTTACGTAAAGAACGTCTATGAAAAAGCTTCTTTTTCGAACCCCTGTAGCCTATACCTCTCTTTCTCCGCATAATTTATGGTACACCAACCTTAGCTTAATAAAGCCTAAAATAAGGTTATTGTCAATTTTCCGATAATCGCAGGCATTTAGGATCTGTTAGTAACTTTATGGCAAAGTAATGTCCTAAAGTTGAATTCACTCGTAAGTACCTGCTAATTAAGTCATTCATTCATCTTAGTTAATGATTTACTTAATTAATTTGTTTCATTTATATCTTCATCAATTCATTGTTCATAAAGACCATCTATGTTGCTCCATTTTCAGATATCACATCCTGCTAAGCCGAGATGAGAGTCTAAACATTTTTCAAGTATCAATAAAAAAGTGCATAGGTGTCTTTGGTAAGAATGATTCACAGTTATTGGATAAGACGATTCCAGATAGACGATCAAAGTTCTGAATAATTTTGAAGTTGCATTGTCGAAATGCGTCCATTTCTATTCCATCGGTGACTTTATATAGGGCCTACTCGGAGAGAGGAATGACTCGAATTAGCCATAAATTAACCGTTATTGAAGAGGCACTATATAAATTGCTCGAATGATACACATTTGAATTTACAGAAGTCCGTGACATACATGTGCAGTTCTCTTCATCCGTATTGTCACCATAGCCGCAGTCATTTTTCCCATCGCACATGAAGTACGGCGGAATACAATGACGGTTGGCGCAGGGTATGTAGTCCGGATGGTAACAGGCCGCTGAAGAAAACAAAACATCACAAATGTATTTATCAACTCTCAATAAATGTGACATTATTAAGTACAAATTTAATTGTATTCTAACCTAATGTATAACATTACATTGGATTTTATTGTACTATACTGGACTGTCTTGCATTGCACTGTGTGTGCTTCCCTGAACTGCGAACACTACACTTTACTGTACGGAAATGTGCTTCATTGCAGTGTTTTAACATAGCATGACAAGGGTTCTAAGTGGTTCAGAAGACGTGTAGTCTGTGTTAGAACCACTACAAGTTAACCTGAAACGTTTAGTAGCCTAATGTATTTATGCATGAGCACTTGTTATAGCGCCCCTTCAATATTTCTACTCAGAGGCGCCCCCGACTACATCGCGGTCACTGAATCGGAGTTTCACGCCGAAGCGCATGAGCAATTGCGAATGAAGGACTTGCCCAGGATCCCTACGCGGCAATGTTCCTAACTTCCTCTTGAAAACTGTTATAGTGTCCACTGAGACCTACATCTGTAACCCTTGCACTACCCTAACGTTCCTTTCGGATTTTTAAATCATGTATACATGTGTCTCCAAGTTGCCTTGTTTAGTGATAAAGTTCAAAGAACCTCTCATAATTATTGTTGTGCTTCCTTCACATTGATAATCTTATAAGCTTCGATTAGATCGCCTCTGCTCTTCTTTCTCTGTAATCTGTTAGTCAACGCCTTTTCAACCTTTCTTTTTAGCTCAATTACTTGCAGTCCCGAATCAATTGTGTAGCTGTTCTTTGCATCTCTCTAGTTTTCTATGTCCTTGGGTATGGATTTCATACCTGGATGCAGTATTCTAACTGTGGTCTAACCAGTGATTTGTATGACCTCAGAGGTCTTAGTAAAATGGCAATTTGGTCCCTCACCCGAAAAGGTTGGACAATTTTAAATCCGTCTGTTACATAACTCTTAGAATAGCGTTCACAGGTGACATTGTTAGAGCATCCTAAAAGTAGTTCGATCATGATGACGCTAGGAGTTGTCGTTATTGCATTATTTTACATTAAATCAGGGTCTACTCATTCTGTACGAGTGTCTTATGCATCCGACAATTCCCAGTCTTCTCTCTAACGCCAAACTTATATAACGGCCGAATGCTCTGTTAACTTAAAGGTTAGACCGACGACAACGTCTCCAGCGACCGCAAGACGTCGTTCAAAACTGGCTAACATCCGCCTCATATACAGTATATGTATACAGTATATATATATACAGTATATATATATATATAATACAGAAAAACTATAATTTGACAATGCCCTCTTAACAAAGTCCGATTGCAAGAAATGTGTAGAATACAATAAAGAGAATGGAAGTGGTAAGTTTTCAGTTCTAAGCGAAAGATGGTCTCAAAAGCAGAGTGGAGAAGAAGAGGTTGAACATTTCAGAGAGAAGTCCATCAACTCTCTATCTCTAGTTCATCATGTTCGCAACTCTCCTGCTATCTTTTGATCTGAAGTTATTATCGGACTATTTATTATTCGTTCACTTATTAACGCAACAAATGTATGACCATTGTAAATCTGGATATACATTTGCTTTTATTAGTGAGTGAGGAATCGATGTGGTGGATTGCATCACACGTCCAGTTACTTACAGCAGCCTTTCTCGTCCGATCCATCGTCACAGTCATTATAGCCATCACATATGAAATTCTTTGTTATGCATTTGTTATCTCCGTAGCACACGAATGCATCATGTGGACAATAGTGATCTGTCAACAGAAACAATGAAATCAAAAGAAACAATGAAATCAAAAGAAACAATGAAATCAATCGATGTATCTAATTATAGTAAAACGATGTTTTCTCACCTAATAAACCCGATTTAAGACAACAATTCGTTGACTATCTAATCCATTCATTCGTGTATTTGAAACATTTATGGAGCTCCTCAAGATGTCTATGCAGAAACCCATGACCCGTTGGTCATGTAGTGCGATAAATTATGACTCATTATTATAAGGGTACATAGAGTAGTGGTAACATCACTGGCGTGAAGGTCCACGCAGCCAATTCATTCGCGAGATGGCGCGTTAGTAAATTAAGATGTAGGACGTGATGGGCGCCTTGCATGGCCTACAGTTAAATTCGACTCCTGTAATAACTTGTGATCATCCGTTCATACTGATTTATAATCATCCTGCGTTGTGTCAGTTTGAAATTAAACGAAGATTATTATTATGTATCTGGGTTTGGTACAGCGCCTTCATATAGCGCTACATAAATTGGATCTAGCCAGATATGTCTTCGCAAAACAGCAATATATATATATATATATATATATATATATATGCGTGTGTGTGTGTGTGTGTGTGTGTAGAGAGAAAGAGAGACAGACAGACAGACAGACAGAGATAGAGACAGAGAAATAGACAGAGAGACTGGCAGAGACATAGAGAGAGTTTCGGAAAACGTATAGAGTACACGGAATAGTAGCCTACGCATGTTATTGGTATATCCTCATTAATTAACTTCGATTTCTAAGAATGAAGTCTCGTGTTGATTGTTCTAAAATTGTTTTGAGAGTTTTCGCTGCATTTCCGGACGTCGCACTGATAATTAATGACTTGAGTGAGCTACATATTCGCTACTTACACTTATTTACAGATTTACTTTTAAAATAATATAGGTTATAGCGGACAACTTACGGCATAGTTCTTCTTTTTCGTCGGACTCGTCATCACAGTCGGACATATAATCGCACGTGTAATTAGCATTGATACATTGTGACATATCATCGCACATATATTCATCATACTGACACTTGGTACACTTGTCGCCGACGCACTCCATCTGCCCGTGCTTGCACATACTGCAGAACAATAATAACAGGCACTATATTGGACACATCGTTGCAATGGGCTTCTCTGGTGTTGACCGGGTGATAGGTGGAGGTGCACTTGTCGAGGCCAAACTAGATGATTGGTTTAGAGGACCGAGGAGAGTGGTGATCGGGATGTTCCAAGCCAGTTTGTTTCATGAACGAATAATTATATTCTTATTATTACTGTTAGAAGTGAAAGAGCAGCAGTCTCCGAAGCTAGCCATGGGTCAGAAGCATCGTTAGCGCTAAGCAACTGTGCGTGAACGACTTGCTAAAGGACCCTACACAGTGATCGGCTGAGTAGAGGCTCAAACCCGTGTTGTTCACTGTTCACCTTACATTGCGCAGTACACTGTAGCTTCTTAAAATGGAAGCTAACCATAAAAATCATCAGTTATTAAAAATAGTTAATTGACCTGCTGAAGAGGACTATGAAGTGGATGCCTAGTCAGCATAGAACCCTGTTATAGAAACCATACTAGCACGCTTATGCGTGAAAGATACGCAGGTATAATATCCGTGGCCCAGATCAAGAATGGAGCAAATGCTTCAGACATCGCAGGCGCTTGGTGCATGGACGTCGTCCATCTGGCATGGTAACCGTGGACAGATTTCCAAACTCGACTTGCCTAATCTGCAGCATCGCTTTCCTAGTATCTCCTTTTCCAGCTCTCTGCGCGATCTGGAGGTGACCTTGGATCAGGGATTGACTTGCTCAGAGCATGTGAAGAATGTATGTCAAACCTGCGTTTTTTACCATCTGCGATAGATTCGCCGTTCGCTTTCAACTCAAATAGCAACAACCCCTATGCATACATTTACATGCTCCAGGGTTGACTACGGCAATGACATTTATGCAGGTCAAACTCATTAATGCGTAAATCGGCTTCAATCAGTCTTGAATGCAACGACTTGTCTGATCGGTGGCATTCTTAAATTTTCCAAATATCCCAGTTCATGCGGGAGGAATTGCAGTAGTCGACAGTATTATGCAACACGCACTGACTTTAAAATCTTTATGCTCTTGCGAAATTGTCTAGCAGGCAATGCTCCATCTTATCTCAAGCAGCAAAGTGTCTCAGTATCTTACCATCCAAATACACATTTCTGTGTGACTGCGCGACCTGGTCGCAGATTTCTACGCTCTGCCACCGGTCCGAAAATCCACGGTCCAGCACCGAAGTTTTGTTTTGTTAAACCCATCATTCTCTTGGAATAAGTTGCTAACAAACTGCGATATGAACTCCTCAGGTCATTCTGTTTTTGCCATGGGTTCATCGTATTTCCTCGGGAGCGACTCTGCTGAGTCTCTGTCAAAGTGGCTCTATATAAATTTGCAATTACAATTATAAGTATTATATGGGACACGTATGGGCTATCCACAGGTTCAGATGATAATATTGGTTCTAATGGGCCCACATGGGTATGCTGACAGGGATAAATGGCATAGTTTTCTTTGGTTCCGCTATCTATAGAACAAAGTAATTGGTTGGAACAGAACAGAACTGGAGCTTCTCTAAGCAAACATACCAAGATTGACAGTCGATTTCGACGATCGTTCCAGGAGCGTATGACTGACCATCCATTTCGCACTGGCACTCATCGCTTTCTACGCAATTACCGTTTTCTACAGACACAGACCCAAAGTATTTATCAATAATTTTAATGTTTAAACTCAACGTTGGCACTGTCGAGAAGAAAAGCATAGTTTTATATTAATATATTCATAAGCGTATTGTCTTATTGTTCTCTCAGATTTCGTTTTTTTTAAGCTACCTGAATGCAAGGACACATACCCTCCGCCTTGAAACCATTGCCAGAGTTTATGACTAATTTCGTTATGTCCGCTATTTGACAATTAATTAAAACTAACATATTAATATACTAATTTCTTCTTCTTTAAGATTCACGTATGCATCAGATATAAAGGAATAAGTGAAGAAACTATAACTAAATAAACAAATCATGCCAGAAATAACGAAGCACATTTTTTGAGAAGCTGGTGACTGACTAACCGCGCCTCAAATACACATATCTGTGTGACTGCGCGCATCAAGAAAGTTCGTAATTTTAATAATAATAATAATAATAATACTAATAATAATAATAAATAATAATAATATTAATATTAATTATAATAATAGATTAATAGTAACTAGGACGTCGGGTGACTGCCACCACCAGCGATCCCTTGGAGACCACATCTCTACTCCAGCGCTTGTCAATCTGCACGCAACGGTATAACGTCATAGCATTCAGAGGGACTTTCATGCACAACACCGGGGACGAGGACCACGAGCTATACTAGCGGTGATTATTCTTCGGAATGCTTCTAGAAACCTGAGGGATCATTTCTACCTCCGGCAAGAAAAATAATAGTAATAATAATAAAAATAATAATAATAATAATAATAATAATAATAATAATAATAATAATAATAATAACTATTATTATTATTTTTATTATTATCATTTCTTATTATAATGTCATTATTTATAATTATTATTATTATTATTGTTATTATTATCATTTATCATAAAATTAATAAAAGCAACAATAATCACCTGATTAGGGACTTTCATGCACAACACCGGGGACGAGGACCACGAGCCATACTAGCGGTGATTATTCTTCGGAATGCTTCTAGAAACCTGAGGGATCATTTCTACCTCCGGCAAGAAAAATAATAGTAATAATAATAAAAATAATAATAATAATAATAATAATAATAATAATAATAATAATAATAATAATAATAATAATAATAATAACTATTATTATTATTTTTATTATTGTCATTTCTTATTATAATGTCATTATTTATAATTATTATTATTATTATTGTTATTATTATCATTTATCATAAAATTAATAAAAGCAACAATAATCACCTGATTAGGGACTTTCATGCACAACACCGGGGACGAGGACCACGAGCCATACTAGCGGTGATTATTCTTCGGAATGCTTCTAGAAACCTGAGGGATCATTTCTACCTCGGGCAAGAAAAATAATAGTAATAATAATAAAAATAATAATAATAACTATGTACCTCGGAGAAAAAAATGACTTACCATCTTCGACAGTTCCCTCGGGACAGTAGCATCCTTCAACGTTCATCGACTCACAGTCAGAATCCAGATACGTTCCGTTGCCAAGGCAAGTGTCCTTGCATCCACTGTGACAAGGATCATAGACCTTCGGAGCGTCACACATAACGGCTGAAAACAACAGACAATCATTGTAGTAATGAATCTCATGAAAACGTGCAAGTATTAACGTGTTTAACTCTTTTAAACCAATTCAACAGGTTTTTTTCATAATGTCTTCGTTTGTGTTGTTTGTTTGTTTTTGATTTACTTTGGATAATGACCTGATTACGGCTTGTTCGTGGTGAGCCATCGGTGGATGCTTTGTCTATTAAACGTGAAGTTACGTTTATTCATGGAATTGAATTGTAGAGTAACGTACTACTCTACGATGTAATGATAGAATTTTATAAACACTAGGAATCGCAATGGCTAAGCATACCATCAACGTAGTGGAACCGTTCACGCCCCGGGCGTTAGCGGAACCCCAGTACTACATTCACGCCCGTCGCGTTATTGGCTAAAGCCTGTCACGTGAACTTGTTGTCTTCCCGTGGAATTTTGATATGACGGACATCTTGAGGGTCGGCTAGGGCCAGGTTAGGATTCGTGGGGGCGTTTAGAGTCAAATTAGGCGTCGTGAGGGTCGTTTAGGGTCAGATTAGGCGTCGTGAGGGTCGGTTAGGGTCAGGGTTAGGGTTTGTGTCGTCTTTAAAAAACACGGTGAACAACCTTCCACCGCAATCGGGAATGTTTATCGGTCGGTTCGTTTCAGGTACACACAATCATGTGACATGCACTGACCAATTGCGAGGCGGGCGTGATTCTAGTCCCAGGTTTAGGCTCACGTCGGGCGTGACTGTATCCACGACCTACAATCAAACGTAGGCCTACTTGTGGAACACCACATTATGCTCTCTGCTGCACGTGTCAAACGGCACATTAGGCTAACTTCTTGCGGCATCAATCGCCAAAATTTCTTCATTCAACGAAATAATCTTCACCAATATGAAAATAACAGACTGATAGTTTCAGACAGAGTGATCTGCTTGTTTTCTAGGCTAGAACATCCGGTGCACGGCATACGGAGTCGGTGTCTCAAGTCCTTCAACCTCTTGCACTACAATTCGATCTTAAATGGATGTGAATGGCAAGACAGCTCCAGCCCGCTGCCTTAAAACTCATTTATTTATTCTGAGTTGCTTGTTCTGTCCTATTTGCTATATAAATTTGGCTAGAACAATACGATTAATACAATGGCCGTTAGTCAGAAATGCGCAAAGCATATCTATAGGCCTAACCGTCGTTCAAGACACTTACGACAGATGTGTCGTGACCTCCAGTTGACGCAAACGTCGTGTCTTGAACACTCATCTGCAAAGGCAGCAATCGCTGAGCACACACACCCGCAATCACCTCCGGAATCACATCTGTAACGTAAAGTAACGTAACGTCATCATACTTTACGAAATATTCATGCAGCACCTACCCTGCCAGCCTTTCTATGGATATTAGATGGGACCCATACGGACTCTATTCCGTCCGATCCCGTATGAGAAGATGGGTCGTATAATTATGACCTCCATGTGGTCATGCTGAAGGGTATGCTCACACTTGCTTGTGTTTTCTTTCGCTGCCGAGGATTTCAGGTTCTATCGTCTCTACATGTCTCATTCTGGACTTAACCAGATTCACGCGCAGGTATTGATGCAACATAAACGGATGATGAGTAATATTTTTGTTGTACCGCAAAACCTCTGAGAAAGGTAAACCCGAATAATGTTAGATATTGAATAGAACAAAATGGGTTAGAATGGGTTGGAATGGATGACTTTTCCGGAATATATCAGATTGGACTAGATAAGCCTAGATTCAGTGTCGGATTAAGGCATAAGCCAACTAAGACATGGCTTATGACCTAACAAGTTTCACAACGTTTTTGAGAGCCCCAAAATCCGGATAAATTAAATCATATTGCTGCAGTAAATTTCTAATTGTATATAATTTTTTAAATAATTTAACGCTCTACCCTGACACGTTTTTTTCAGCGCTAGTAAGTCTTAGCTAATACTTACTCATTACTGACCCTAATCACAGACTCACATTCACAGTCTGTACAGGCCTATAAAATTATTTCATTAGAACAAAATATAGCTTATCATGTATAGGTGCGTTTAGAACTTTGTGTTCAGATACCCGTAGCTTGATAATCGGCCTTGGTTAGAGGTTAGGGCCCGGATGTCTTAATCCGGCTCTTGGCAAAACCACAGGAAGTCGAAATCCCGCCATGCCTAGATTCAACCGAAACGGGCCAGATCCGACTTGAATTGACTATACATGTAGACTAGACCAAATTGGACGGCACTAGAAAATAATAGAAAAGAATAGAATAGAATGTATTGGATTGGATCAGACTAGATAGTTTTAAGTTCCAAGTGGTAAGATATCTGTTTTTTTCATTAGCGAGATGGTTTCAGACCAATCACGTAAAAATGGTTAGTCGTACCCGCATGCGTCGTAAACGCAGTCCTTGTAGTAAGTGTCAGCATTCGACACTGCCAATCGACATTCTGCGAAGAGATCGCCCTCAGTTATGATCTTGCATTGTTCTCGACCCCAAGCTGCTCTCTTTGGAGCGTTCTAACAGCAGGAAGAAGAGTGCAGAACAGATCTATAATAATCCTTACTTATCAACGAAGACACCAACTACAACAAAGGCACTGATGGTCATTTCGACAAAAATTGTTTTACTAATCTAAGTTAAGGTAAATACCTACAAAGAGCATTATTTTGGTCTTTACTTGAAGTATTAGACTGCTTGTCGATGATAAATCTTTGAGTGTATGTAAATATAAAAGGAACGCTTTCAAATTAGACTCAATGAGTGTGTATCAATACCCTCAATATTACGTCACACATAACTAAAAGACATTGTTGAGAATATTAGATATTAGAACCGTTCTCAAAACGCAGTATCTATTCCATAAATATGTCAGATCAATAGCCAACTGATTCGGCATGTGTTGAACCAAGTGCTTTACATTATGTCAAGATGGTACTTTTAATCATACTGACTGCGCACGGATCCACTTCCTCCGATGAATCTGGCTCTGGGCAGGATGCGGAGACTTTCCACTGAGCACCAAACTCGGAAGGCTTCACTGACAGTTGTCCAGAGTTGACCAGGTCGTTGCTGGCATCATCGTCGTAGTTTCCGCAAAGTCCTTCGACCGAGGAACGGAAAGACGAATCCAGGATAACAGTGACAGAGTTTTCTGTGCACAGATTACAAACCTTTTCATTCAGTCTTCTTAATGTTACCGTACGAAGAAACCTCTGGGATATAATGGATGCACGAAAATATGGAGAGAGGGAGTACATAATTCTTATAAATATTTATTAGATTATCAGTCTACAAAAAATAGCGGAATATTTGAATAAAATTATGCTGCACCAGCAATGATCTAAGAATAAATGTGGTGGAGGGTATGGTCCCTCAACACAAGTCAGTGGTTTTAGTTTATGGTTCGCTCATGCTAAGTGCATTCCATGGAGTGTCCTAGGAACGTTGCTTTTGCATGAGTGCTTCACTGAGCCGTAGCATTTAGTACCGGCAGAAACTGGGAAGTAAATGGCAACATCTTGTTTTGTACTCAGGTCCTTGTGATAATTATCACGACGTGTCAAGGGACAGAGATCAGGTAGGTGTGCACATTCTTAATTGGGAGCTTTACACACAGGTGCCATAAAATGCACAACCAGACACGGGAGCCAATTGCTTAGTAAAGTTGAGAGTGCCCGTTCGAACTTCTTCGAAGACGGTAGCTGTGTAGGAACCTTTAGCAAATCCTTCACTCACAATTGCTCAGCGCCATCGATTGACGTTTGGTTGTTAGATTTCAACGCTCAATATGTAATAATACTATAAAAAAATAACTACTGTGCAATGACCCAGTGCATATGGTTCTTTCGTTACCAGCTAAGGAGCGGAAAAGCAGGAAATGAGCATCAACCTATGTTCGGCGTGAGAGCTAGCTTCTGCTTTACTTGTTTACAAATTGTACCATGTTACAGTATTGACCACCCGTTTATTACAACATTGAATAAAAAGTTGCCATCTAACCATTATCGTATAAGAGTTGAAACATATTTTTCACAGTCACGGTTGTGATCAGGTCGTTTGTCGATATGGAACCGCCTTTGAACTGTTCGTATTTTCGAGTGACCTGTTTATCGTTGACCGTGGGATTCTTTCCATGCGCCAGGTGGACCTTCCCCCTTCCCACAGTGATAGTAACAGTCCTTGCGCACACTTTACCGTCTGCTCCGCACGGGAGGGCCATGACTTCAATGGTAAAGCTGTGCGCCTTGAGCGATCTGACCAAGATGTAGTTGCAGCTGCCGTGGTATGAGTAGGACTGCCCATCAAAGGTGCTGTAGTGAGAATCGCCTTTTACTATGCACTTTCCGTTGCATTTTTTTTCATTAAGGTCATGGCAATTCCACTTGCGATCGCCACATACGCTGCAAAGACAGAGACTATACCATTAGGTCTGAAGTTCATATAACCTGCTAGGCTTTCCGGAATCGAAAGTACTTTTTAGGTAGTTCTTACCCAAAACCTAGCATCATGAAGCTGGGGGAACACCTTCTGGAGGTAACTGTAATCGTAATCTAGAGATTTCTACAACGTCTAAAGGTACGTACTGGAAGTTAGAGTCGATATGACGTTAAATTTTATGAAACGATGGGTGCCCAACGGTAACAATATTCTATGGGTTCACTCAGACATCATTGAAACTGACAAGTGTTTAGCAAAACGGACATTTCTAGCGCTAAATATGCCTTAATATTGATATAAACTTTGAATCGTTATCATAAGCTCAAAATTTATAAATCGTTACTCTAAAGCTAATCGCAGGGCACCGGCTTATTCACGAGCGCTACGCGGTGTCAGAGGTGGGCAGAGGAGCTGCAAAACAGGTTTGAATGTTTATACTATAAAAAGCTAACTTTTGAGTATCAACAATGATTTTTAAAAAGGTAGAAAGAAACCCGTTAGTATTACCATTGACTACAAGAGGATATAACTTTCTCTCCGGGTGAGTACAGACGACCATTGTAAGTGCAGTGACAATCGTATGGCTTGACACATGTTCCCTATAATGCAACAGATTTAAATTACGCTGAATAAAACTTCTTAAACTCCATAACAATTTACAGTTCAAAGCCTTCATGATTATTTAGTAGGGCTTACTGGCTTAAAATGCAAAAGACATCAAAATAAATTACAGGCGCAATATAGCAAATTGCACTCTTCGTTGCAAGCTCTTCGTGATCTTGTCCTATCTGTAAATATTGGACTGCTCCCAAAAGTAATATAGAGTAGGCCCAAAGATTGACGCTAACGAAGCTGGCAACCACGATCGTTAAACAGAGTACTATTCTCTTGCACTAATTTTACTCTGGAATGTCTTGCAATAGCCTAAATAAAAACAAGCAGCAAGCATTTTTATATTTTACAGTTTTATCTAAACTTTGTAACTATCTGTTCGTTTATCGCACGAAGTAAGTGAGTAAGTAAATAAATAACTAAATAATCAAGCAGGCAAGTAAAGAAAATAACTCAGGAAGTCTCCCACTAAGTAAGTCATTAAGTCATTAAGTAATTAAGGTAAAAAGTCAGCGAGAGAGTGAGTGATGAGTAAATTGGTAGGCCTTACGCAAATTGGCTCTTAATGTAACGCTCTTAAGTACCCTACAAATGCGCGCCCTTAACAAGTGGGAATTGCTTACTATTAGTAATGTTCAACAGTTATAGATGTAAGTCCTACGTTTAATACAAGGCCTACTCTGCTTTATGAAATGACTAGCATTTTTTACCCGGCTTCGCACAGGTTTTTCCCAGGCGTAGTTTTTAACGGCTGCAAATACAGGCTACTTACTTACTTACTATGTTTGCTGACGGGCTTTAAATATTTAAAATGTTTATATATCTGAATGGAAACGATATTTGGAGGTGAAAATAGTTGCTTTGCCCGTGTACTACACGGGTTATTTCTACCTTATATAGGCGTATTATTTGTTCCCCGAGCTAAATAATTATAATAGACGAAGCTCGGCCGCATTTCGAAATTTAAAATGCCCATATATCGGCATTTAAAGTAAATTGCGAGCTTAAACTAGCTGTATTCTACCTTATATAGCCGTATTATTTGTTCCCCAGGCTAAATAATAATAGACGAAGCTCGGCCGTTCTTCTATTACCTCGTTGAGCTCGTTTTCTTATTCTCGAGTTTTGTGTTCCATAAGCACTCGAAATTTTTCGAGGCGAAGTCGTAGTATTATGACGAATGCACCTTATTTGCATATTTAGGCTCGCGTGACGTCATACAAATGGCCGCCGTTATTGATATTACCTCGTAGAGTTTAATCATTTCGAAATTTCAAATATCCATATATCGGCATTTAAAGTAGCCTAAACTGCGAGCTGAAAATAGTCGTATCGACCTACAAATTGTTATGAAAATGTTTTGTAAAATTTTTCATAACGCTAGACCATTACGTTTCGGAGCCTTTAGCTGGGTCACGGAAGGACAATTTTTGAGTTTTATAGTATAAGAATGCCTGATTTTATTAGAGAATTTCTCCGCATGCTGTCCGCAAAATGAATGAGATCACGGCGCAACTCACGTTTTGATTGACGACGTAGCCACCTGGACAGGCACATCCAGAAACTCCGACCTCGCCTCCTCTGCACGTTCCGTAGTTCATGCACGTTCTCTCACATTGTTTAACATTATCCTGGTAGGTTTGACCATGCGGACAATCATTGTCATCACAGCCATTCTTGTCACAATTCCACTCTCCACTTGTACAGGTGCTAAAACGATATCAACAAGTCTTTTGCATAAGCTCGGATTCATTTGAAATTAATTTCGGTGTAGGCCTATGCTAAATCGATGTTGACACGTCTCACCTGTAATATACACACTGCGAAACCTATCTACAAATTCATTCTTATGCAAGCCCATCCAGCGCAAAGCATCAGCGAGATAGTTCGCCAAAATGTTATGCTGGTGGAAAATACTCTCTTGTTCTCAGCAGCTGCAGCATTTTTTTGTTCTCAAGTGATTCGAGAGATAGCATCAGAGCTTGTAATGTGTCGTCCTTTCAGCTGTATTGCTCATATTCACACACTCGTACTACATATAGCATGTGCAGTAATGCCTTCTCCCCCTTCTTTCTTTTTTTCTCTCTCTCTCTCTCTCTCTCTGTCTCTCTCTCTCTCTCTCTCTCTCTCTGTCTCTCTGTCTCTCTCTCTCTCTCTCTCTCTGTCTCTCTCTGTCTCTGTCTCTGTCTCTCTGTCTGTCTCAATGTCTGTCTGTCTCTGTCTGTCTCTGTCTGTCTGTCCTCTCTCTCTCTCTCTCTCTCTCACTCTGGCTCGCTCTAACTCTCACAGTCCTTCTCCTTGATCAAGTGCAAACACAATCAAGTCCAATCTTATAAGTTACATTGTGGCTCAGTCATACTTTGTAAAAGTATGAGTCGATATTTATTTGTCGTCACGGCTCACCACTTAGCACAGTCTTTTGTAATCGTTTGTCCAGCCCCATAGAATGTTTTACTCTTTTCATCGTAGCAGGTGCACAGGTCCTTGGGAACGCAGTCACCGTTTCCGCTGACGAGATATCCATCCGTGGCGCAGTAACACCCGGCAACGCACATCCTGTCCGGTGACACCTTGCTCTTGTATGCTATGTCATGGCAGTGTTTGAACTGAGGAGCGCAGTCACTGTACTGCTGTCCGGCCCCTTTACATTGGTATCCATCGACATCTGTTTAAAACATCGACATATTATTATTATTATCATCATTATCATTATTATCATCATCATTATTATCATCATCATCATCATCATCATCATCATCATCATCATCATCATCATCATCATCATAGTATCATCAGTAGTAGTCAGTCAGTAGTAGTAGCAGCAGCAGCAGCAGCAGCAGCAGCAGCAGTAGTACTAGTAGCAGTAGTAGTAATAATATATATATATGTCAGTTCGTAAAGCGCAAGATTATGTATCTAAATGCATCGCAAATGCGCTTATGGCAGCTGCTTAGTACGGTGACAAAAGCAAATGAATCTTCAACATCCTTCGAAATCGCTCCAGCAACAGTTCGGGATCCCGAAGCGAAGCAGCATTTCATATACGCTTCAAACTCGCTGGCTTTTCCTGTATAGGCCTAAGGTACATACTGGGTTGTAATTCGCGGCGAAATGGAGTTTAGACTCTCCGGACAAGTGTACTTGATTCAAGCAGTCATGTTCACACTTTTAGATTTCAGATCTAGATGTGCGTTAGGGTGATTAAAATGTTTGTTTGAAAGTTAATGGGCATAGTTGCTTATTTTGTTCCTTCTGTGTACAGAGGAAATTCTGTAAAAAAATTCTTTAGAGGTTGCTCAGTGAAAACAAAAGTTACCATACAGTCGTATTTAAGTTACAAATTGAGACGATGGCCACATGATATTCCATTTAAGCAAATAATTATTTTCATAAATCCAACTTATAGTTTAAATTGAGAGCGCGTGATATGTGCTAGAAAATGGCTTACATAATCTCCCCCAAGAGAGGACATAATCCCCACCGGCTAGGATATAATTATGTTATATCTTTTGATTCCACTGGAAAATGTTTATTATTTCCCCTGGACGAACAGTCAGTTGACGAAACGTCATAAAACCATGCAGCCGGATCTTCTTCGGCAGGGCCGCATTAAGGGGGGTGCTAAGGGTGCTGCAGCACCCGGGCTCGCAGTTTTGAGGGGCCCGCATTTTTGGAAGTGAAGAAAATTTTTGATGTGCGGTTCTTAATTAACTTCTGCTATTTGCAACATAAATAAATATGCAGTAACTGTCGACTACTTATAGTTACATTCGGTTTTTGTCTTTTAAAGTAATCATTGCGAGAATAGATTTGAACTTCGATCACATCCGTGTCTAAAGTGTCATTCGATGTTAATTTAAAATTCATTTATAACTAAACTGTTGGTAACTGTCGGTAACTGTCGGTATAAGACAGCGTTACGTAACGTTCAGTTCTACCCACCCACCTACCCACCGACGTTTCGTAGCGTTTTGAAAGACTCCACCTACCCTGGAGCGTTACGTTATTGTGCAATGACCCTTTGCACTTTTTCATATCAATACGTAAAACTATTCCTGCTTTATAACAATGACGTCAATAAATATTACAATTCAGCAGGCTTCATAGTAGTATACAAAAAAGTAAGAATTAATTGTTTATGTATGGCCTATGACTATGTACATAATTCTTACTTAGAGGCTTGCAGCCAGCCCGATCTACCTGGGACTTTTGAATTCCAGAGTCTTGTCAATGGCAATTGCATTGGTTTCTTCAAATAGACCCCTGTCTCAGATTTCAGGGCATTTGAGCAACCAGTAAACAGGTCATAGATTACAGAGAAATTGTTGATTGACACATTTTTCAATAAGATCAAAGGAACCAAATAATCTACTACGTCAGTCAACCATCAACAACTTTTCCCCATTGCGATGTGAGGCACCTTAGTCATGTGTGTGGTATGTTTGCAAACTTCAGCAGTAGATTAAATAAATTGCAATACATTGAAAAATTTAATAAAGAACAAATGCAACAAATGTGCACCAATAAATAAATGTATGGCTATTGAATTGAAATCTGCAGTTAGAGTAACTCACTGTCGCCATTGCAGAGGTTCCTCATATTATCGTCGTCTTTCCAGTTGATGATGAGACCATGGCTGGCGCATTCGTGACCCAGAGCAGCGATCATCGTACAGACGGGTATGTTCGATCCCTTCGAAGCTTTGAAGTAACAGACTTCTTTCTGACATATCTCTCTGTACTCGAGCCAAGGAACGAAGTTAGTGCATTCGCTGAACACGTTGCTCACACCAACATTGGCACAAACAGCTTTTGCGTAGGTTTCCGCCTAAGTGTTCATTAAGAACATAGTAGTCAGACTCGCAACACATCGTAATCGTAAATTCCGAATTTTTATAATAGTCTAATCCAAATATCCGACAGAATATAGTCCATTATATTCAAATTTGATGTTAACTCATCTAATCTAATCACAATTAATCTAATCTAATATCTGTCAATCCAAGCTAATCTAATCTAATCTAATCTAATCTAATCTAATCTAATCTAATCTAATCTAGCACGCAGACTCCAATGGTGTCTTAACCACAGCATGTAGCTGATACCTTTGTAAATGGTCGCTCCAAAGTACAACGTACAACATATAGTTTCCCTAGTTTTTTCGGATTACTTTCAGCATTTAAGAATTTTTATTTTTAAATATCGGTATATAAAGCTGATAGTTACTTGAGAGGAAAAGCTACAAGGATTCTGTTGCTGATCGACGTCTGACCCTCTCTCAGGACAGTCGCTGTAGGACATGGCGAATGGGATCAGAGACTCGACGATTCCACTTCTTGACGTGTATTCATGATACGTCGAACCGTCCATATCTCCGCAGAGACCTCTGACCTGAAAAGTGAAGCAAATCGTTCAGTGCTTTTAAACTATAATTATGATAAAATTAGGAACGTTATTGTCTTTGTGACCATGATTGACTGCTCCAATATCAACGCTTCTTCCAACTGACATAAGGATCTATGCGCTTAGTAACGGTCAATGGAACTGTATATACAGTTAAGACAGTTGAAACTACTTTTATAATAACGTTTTTAGTTACATTGTGCTACCTTTTAATTGTGGCATGCATTGTTGTTCTTTGTCTCACGCAAATAAAGATAGCTTACTAACTTACTTGACCGGGACCCTGCAATTGCTTTCCTATGAACCGTTCCTTTGCTGACAGAACCGCTTTACACCAAATAATGGCTACACATGTGTACGGGTGGATGGTGGTTCGGATAATGGTGAGGCACAAGATGGTGATTAGCTACATCAATGACTCTGATTTATTAAATTATGTTAAAACTAGTAATGGATACAATACAAGATCTGTATAAAATTCAATACGTCTTCTTTCTCTGGTTCTCTGCCTCTTAGGTAGGTTCAAATGTACGACATCGCCACTCCACCCGCTGTTGTAAGATATGATAAGATAAGATAAGAATATTCTTTAATTGACCAATTGCTATCCGCATTTTGGTGTACATTTTGATGTACAGACATGGTAATAAACATACATCATCTATTGAACTGATCAGGATTAGTCAAATGTTATAAAATTATACAATATACATATAAACCCATATCCAAAGGAACCATATAATTATAATCCCATATATAATCCTAATGATGAAAGTTTTCCTCATCATGCCATCTGCCGGAGGGATTGTGAGATGACGGGCCCGTGGGCGCAGGTGGTAGGCGGTGGCTTTGACCGGCGGGAGCAGGTCATGCAGTACATGGCCCTCATCCACCAGGACTGGCAGGGCAGCGGTAAAGAGTCTGGTATCCGCCTTAGCACATAGCTGTTCAAAGGACTCTTATGTCGGAGAATCAGCATCTCGTTGTGCCTCTTCTTTGAGCCTTCCGCATCCATCTGTCATCATCCAATCCAACATCATCTGTCTTGGTCCTCCTCTTGTCCGCCTCCCCTTCATTTTTCCTTCGATTGCCGTTCTTAGTAGTGAGTCTCCTCTCAGCGTGTGTCCGATCCATTTCCTGTGTCTCCCTTTTATTGTGGATATAAAGGCTCTTTCTACCCCAATCGTTCCCATCAATTCTTCAGCTGTTCTACGTTCCGTCCAGCTAATTCAATGCTATATGGTGTTCAACTAGCATTCCGACCTAGCCCAGTATGCAAATAAAATACTGACATTACAAAATTTAAATAAATCTTTAAAAACGAGATATTTAAATGCATTTCAGAGATCAGATGCTTGAAAATATTTAAATAAACGAAATTTAAATTAAGTGAAATACTTGATGAAAACTGCTTTCTGGAGAGTCTGTTACAGACCTTTCCGTTAAAGAACGGATCCAGAAAGATGTATATTCGTCCATTTTTGTCGAAGAGACAGCGGAAACCGAAGAATTGGATAGATACGAAGAGAGTGGAGATCTGCCGAACGAACAGATCTCCGTTGTAGAAGGCACGACCGTCGTCCAATATGGTTCCGTTGACGATGATAGCTACCAGTGGCTTTGCATTGCTAGACCATCCGACGTTCACCTGGATGACCGTTTCGCCTGATTTTGACTTGGCACGTATTTCGATGCTTGCGATGCAATATGACGAATCGAAACAGCTTTGCGTAGTGTAAATCATGGAGAAGCTCGTCTGGCCAGCATTCAAGACATCGCTTTCGACGCCGTCTTGCATCTGCATAAAATGTCATTCATTTGTGCAAACATAATTATTGGAATTGCTGTTCATGTTTGTACCTATCATGAAATTTTGATTCTTTGGGTACTTAATTATTGCTAAATGTAGTTCGTTTGTTTGTTTATGAATTGTAAAATGTTCTTCGTTTGTGTTCACATTGTGAGCTAATACGTAGAACCTTTTTCTGTTAAGCACATTTGCGTAACTTCAAAGTCACCACGACTATGACATACAACTACTGCAGCGTAATATATCGTAACCATACATTTATATAGAGCCGTCTAAGAGCCATCCCTCGTATCCATATGACAATCAGTCTGCCTGGGCCCTGAAGCTTTAGCAAATCTGACCATACCTGCCCAAGGATTTTGTTTTGACTGAGCGACTGTGAATAGGTACCGTTGAAATATGTTGGTCAGTTGTGATCATGTAATTGTCTATATCCTATAGACTACTTAAATTGCAGGACCGGTAGGAGCTGATGCTCCAGTCTTGGAACTTGGGTCCATTCTCAATTTACACTTTTTTATCACAAAACATGAACGTAGACTCCGATTTGCATGAAGGTTTTTTGTTCTGTTTGTCTCAACGAGAGCGATATCAGGAGAAAATATTGACACTAAATTCTGGATCATTCGAGGTCATTTCAATGTCATAAAAAATTAAATCTACCAAAAATCAGAGATACATGACCAAATCTCAGTCAAAAATTCTTAAAATCTGCTAATTTTTTCTTGACAAGGACTACCTGAGAGTAGGATAAGAAACATGGCTAAGGTCAAGATCAAGAAAAAAAAAATCTACATAACTCAGCTAAATATTGTTCTATTTGGGCGAGTCTTTTAATTTAAGGGGTCTATGATATATGCGGAGCAGTTTGAAAGCCTTGCAAAGGCGCTGATGTAGGCCTACTTCAGTCCTGGGCTTCCCGCTTATCTGTGTCGCCCATCAGCTATTAACATCCTTCGCCGTTTCCGTTTGCTCGACTACCTGTCTGATCGCTGATCTGGTCTTGAAAGGTATTCAGCGTTTGAGAGCCTGTGATTATTTTACTACTACGATTTATTTATTATTATTATTTATTCATTTATTATGAGCGCTGAATAAAACAGAAGATAACATTAATTATTCTTACTGCAGCAAGAGACCTGACAATTCGATCCTACATCGATAAGTGTGGTCTCAGGTCATGGCAACGCCACTATAGTATATATTATCAATGAAACTATCACTTCTTTTGGAATTAAGGCTTGTTTGGGTGACATTTGTAATTACGCAAGAAGCAGCATAATAAGAAGCCGGATAGAATAAGAAGAAAGCGAAGAAAAACAAAATTAAAAAATGAAGACAGGACAGAAGAAAACAAAACGAACCTAACCGGAGAGGCAGTCATGGATACGAAATGTTAGCGACTTCATTTCTCTTAAACTTGGCATCCTAAGGAAGATGGTCCTCCCCCCCTCACTAATGTCGGACCCAGTGCATATGTATGTACTTAAGCCATAGCTAAGTTCGCTATGGGACAATCTGAAGCAGAACCTTCGACACATCTTTCTGACCAGCGTGGGACTTGAATCTCGGTTGAAACTCCAGCACCAATATACCATTGTAAAGCCGCATTCAATATGTGTAAAATAATGTAAAGTTGTTCTATATCGACCACGCATTCTTGACCCTGCTCGTTTTGAAATGAAGTGATCGGGCGAGATCCTTCACCATCGCTGCCCGTTTGAATGGACGCCACTCCATTTAAGGAGACCGTGTAAGGACCGTGCTCGCCCAAGGTTTGAAATCTCTCGGCAGCCGCATGCGCAGAGTTGCACGGAACGTAGCTAACTGTACCAGCCCATAGGCCCATACAGAGAGAGAAAGAGACAGACAGGTAGAGACAGACCGACAGAAATAGACAGACATAGACAGACAGACAGATAGAGACAGACAGAGACAGAGTTATAGGAAGTGAAGGAGGGCAGGAGGAAGGGAGGGATGTAGAGAGGTAGAGAAATTATGTACGCGTATTATAGACGTACTAGCAGCTTTTACCCGGCGTTCGCCCGGGTTTTCCTCAGCGCCCGTGTATTTGAATTTAACGACATCTTCGTCAGCGCCCGTGAATTTGAATTTAACGATGTGCAAATTTTTCGTGTGTCCCTCTGGCGAATTTACGCGTTGGCTTGAAATTGTTTAAATCAACTCTATGCAATATATACTCCTGCATAGCTAGAATTCAATGGCATTGTAACTATGATCACATCGAAACTTAAAATGTCCAAATATCGGAATTTAAAGTAAATTTTGAGTTGAAATAAAGTTGGGTTGAGATCTATAGAAATTCAAATGAAAACGTTCGTTAAAAATTTCGTATCCCTAAAGTGTTGCATTGAAATTCTGCCGTGGGCAGAAAACTTCTGATTTGAAATAAACGGTCATCGTGATTGGTTGCGAATCAGAGCGTTGACCTAGATGCTCCGCGTGACGTATTGCATATTAATTTTAGCCTGCGTGACGTAGACAAATGGCTAAACTATGGCCGGTAATTAGATATAGCCTCGTCGAAAAAGTTGTAAATTTAAAATGGCCATATATCGGCGTTTAAATAAAATTGAGAGCTGAAAATAGTCGCGTTGACCATGACGTGGCGTAATAATGTTTCGTAAAATTTTGTAAATCGCAAAAGCGTTCCGTTTCGGAGCCTTTAGACAACAGACAAACAAACATAAGGAAGGACAACGTAAACAGACTAAGACTTATATTATAAGATAAACTCACCTCGACCAGAGTGTAGGAACAAGGTGGGCCACGAAAGTCGTAGGAAATGTCATCGAAAGTCGTGACGTGCGATATTCCGTAGACTGTACATGCTCTCGTACATTCTTCCTGCGTACAGTCCCAGCGACCAGCGCCACATGTACTGTTAATTAAACATAGACTCTCAGTGTCAGCGTAAGAGATATCGTCAGCTTGTCTTTAGAGTATGTTTAATCTTATTTTTACAAGATACGAAAACGACGCGATATATAAATGTCGAAATACATAATATATATAATATTATATTCAAACATTCATAAATACATACTAATATGTAATCATGTATGCATGTATACGTATCGTGTAAATATATATATATATATATACATATATATATATATAATTTAGCTAAATAAGTAATTAGGTCAGGAAGTCAGCTGGTGTATTATATAGCATAGTACAAGAGCTGAGGTGCTAGGGAAGTTATTGGAAGTCTGACAAAAGAAGAATGAGAAGATTTATTGCCCACACTAAAGCGATCCTATAGTATCTGTGAAACATATCGATTAGACTCATTAGAGTGATATACACTGTGTCCACGATAAAGTAGACCCCTAGACTTTGTTAAATATCTTGGTCAATTGTACTACTATAGGTACTAAATTTGGTGCACATGAACTTCAGTCTATTCTATCTAAACCCTGCAAATTTTATTACAATTGATGCAACGGTTACGATGATATACCCTTATGAAATTGGGTGGTTCAGGAACCAAGTTACCAACACGTAAAACGCATCGACAGATGCGTGCGCGGCTGATCATCCTGACTCAGCACCAGTTCTCCGACAGCATTGATATTTGTTTGCGTCCATGGTTTTGTTTGCGTCTCGTGGTTTCCTTGCAACTGATCCGGTTGTGGCAATCTTTTTTAACAGCTTGCTGACACCAGCTAGGGACCAATTTTTCATTGGAAATTCTGTAATGAGTCTCCTACGCCATACCCCTTCGTCTCTCTCAACTCCTTGATTAAAATCTTGTCCTCTGCACTGAAAACCATTTCTTTACAACCAACTACTGTTACTGTTACTGTTACTGTTACGTAAAACAGGTCTCGTAGTCTAATTGTTTCCGAAAATGACGCTTATAAACAACAGCCTATCCCTGCGGTAGCCAGAAAAATGACGTAATTCTATGCGTTTTACGTGTTGGTAACTTGGTTCCTGAACCACCAAATTTCATAAGGGTATATCATCGTAACCGTTGCATCAATTGTAATAAAATTTGCAGGGTTTAGATAGAATAGACTGAAGTTCATGTGCACCAAATTTAGTACCTATAGTAGTACAATTGACCAAGATATTTAACAAAGTCTAGGGGTCTACTTTATCGTGGACACAGTGTAGACTGGACCGGTGTCTTTGTTTGCCAACTTTGTTGTGAAGTTTAGCTCGTTCCAGAGAAGCGCACTATTCCAGGAAGAAGTATATCAATGGACGAAGTTGTTGAACTAAATTTACCGACAGTTTCAATACGGGTCTAACTCCATACGTAAGGTGGGCAGCGTAGCTATGCTACACCTTCAGAAATACGATCAATCAATATCCAGACGTGGTCAATAGCCTGCACCAAAGCTTAGATTAGCAGTAAAGGTAAACAGACAGAGAGTCAATCCGAAGTGTGGCCAGACAAGAGACAGGCAGAGATGAAGTTCAGTTTTGATACTGGCTATTAGCAAGCAGACACTAATGCAATCCGCTTAGACAGAGTAGATCATTGGTTCGTCGTAGTTGATGTAGGCCTAATCATTCAGTGTGTAGAGCAATTACTGTGAAACGATATTGGAAGGATATACAATATACATAACCAAGAATGACAATAAACGCCGAAGTATAAAACTTATCGGATAGGCATTGCTTATTATAACGTTCCAATATAGCAGATTGAATGATGCATAAATGTATAATATATAGTAGGATGATTAAAAGAAATTGGGGAAAAGTTAATGAGCATAGTTGCTAATTTAGATCCTTTTGTGTACAGAATATATTCTGTATACAAATTTTCAAGATCAAATGCATTTTAGAGGTTGCTCAATGAGCTTAAAGGTTTCCATACAATCGTATTCAGGTTACAAATTAAGGCGATGGCCATATGGTATATCACACATAATAAAGTTGAATTGCAAGAATCATAGATTGATTACTAACTCACCATAAAAACAGATATTCATTCACAATATATCAATGACTAAAAAAGTCTACAATTATGGTAGACTTTTATTGTAGAATTATTCACTAGCAATCTTCCACTGCCTGATCTGCTTGTTCAACTGCAAGTCGATAATTGGCGTGTCAGATGCCACCGGACTAACTCTTCATGCTCTCACGTTTACATGATTTGCAAATAAACAGAATGCAGTGACATTTCTTCTATCAGAGACTGTCAATTGCGATTGATCTCTAAAAAGATTGGTCTCTGAGCAATAAATAATGTCATCCATGTGGTCAAATCCACCTGACTGTCTGAAACGATGCATCCCATCGCCGACCGTCTCTCCTAGAATTCCACAATTTCATCACTTCCTTGTAATTGTCTCTTTGAATATAATCTAGTCTTGATGTCAAGTGATTGCTTGCGATGAACAGTTGAAAATTACAACGGGCCTTCGTCCGCATTTTAACAGTTTGCTTAAGAAATGGCAGCTACCAAGTTTATGTGATCCAATGCAGATTCTGCTTTGAAAAATGCAAGTTTCTTGTCTGCTGAATCTTCTTGTAAACCTTCAGGAGGAGTATTCAACTGTTTTTGCAGCTCAAAGCGATCTTGACTTCATAGCAAAATTCATGTTTCCATCGTTGTCATCAACATCATTATCCTCTTCGTCCTCCCTCAGTTGCTGCTCTTGCAATCTCTAGTTGCCCGGTTACTTGAACCAGACCCTTCGACTGATTTTCTTAGCATTTCATATTTCTCTAGATACCTGGCTTCAAGACTCATCTTGTGTTCTGCAACTCTTGCATCCTTCTTACTAAGATCCTGTCGACATCAGCCTTGTTCTATTTTTCTCACTGATCTCCCAAAATCCGCTTATACTCATCAATTTAAGAACATGCTTAGTTTGCTAATTGACAATATAAAAAATGAGGTCACTTTTAAACATGTGCTTCTCGCTTTTTCTGTGACTCAGAGTCCTTATTTTTATTTATCTTTATCAAATCAAACTCCTCTATTAGACCCTTCGCTTTTAGACTATATTCTAATATATAAATATGTGAAATTATTGCTACTTTTAACAATGACGTCACAGCTCAGAATACATATTAAAATTCAAAATACTTCATAATAATATACAACAAAGTAAAAATTACATGATTGTGTATGGCCTATGACTATGTACATAATTCTTACCAACAGGATTGTTGCCCAATCTAATTAGGATTTTTGCATTTCAGTGTCTCGTAAATGGCTATTGCGTTGCTTTCTTCAAATAGACACCTATCTCATATTCCAGGGCATTGAGCAACCAGTAAACATTCAAAGATAACAGTAAAATGTTGCTGTATTATTCAGAAAGACCAAAGGAACAAAATTATCTACTATGTCGCTCAATCAGGAAAAATTATTTTTTCCCCATGGTGACGTGAATAAATATATTTATAGTGAATTTAAATGTATGCATATATATATTATATATATATTTATATGCATAGATTTATATTCACTATATGTTATGCATTCATGCATTATTCAATCTGCTCGATGAATATTTACTGACTGTGTTACTACTTTGTTACGCTGCAACACATTATATGGTGGCCAAAAAACACAGGTTGATTGATGTTGATTGAAATCGCGTCACATGCAATATGCACATATTCATACATACAAATCATAGAAGTACGAAACGTAAGTGCAAACATAGATTATGCATTTAGTGCTACATTCATGCATATAATTATATACATACATTTATACGTTCATACTTACCATTGGTTGCAATCAATCTCGATCGCCTGTCCTGAGGCGTAGCTGTTTCCCTGGTATTGGCAGGGACACTCCTCGGCCTTGACGCAGGTTCCATTGTTGAGGTAGGTTCCTTCAGGACACTGGCATCCTGGGTAACATTCCCCCGTCGCACATGTTTCGCTTTGCATGGTGTACACATTGGTGCAGGTGGCAGCGCAGTTGGACATACAGTCAGAAAAGACCATACCAGCCGGACAATCCATTGCTGCAGTATATTAAAAAGGTCAGCTGTAGCGCATGCTCTAATCTAAGCATTGATACAGCGCCAGTACTGTGACAAGGTAGTCTATTCGGAAGCACACTTGGTCTAATTAAGTGACTGTGGATTCTAGCCTATGGTAACTAGGTATCGGCATAAACTGAGAAGTAAACGATTATTTTTCAATGCGCTGACCACGTGGAATGCAATTTCATACCGGTGTCACGAAATATAGTATCCCCCATACATGAGTATCCGCTTAGCGAAATGGAGTATTCGGTTTAGTTTGCGGATAGTTTTAGGACGGATACTCTATTTCGTGATACCGGCTAAAGGATCCAACCGTAGGAAATGTTCCAACCCTGACCCTAACCCTATCCTGTTCCTGAGTGGAGGACATTTCCCCCGGACATTACCCTCCCGGACAAATCCACCCCCATTTTGAGTAGGTTATTTCCCCCAGAAAAATTCCCTTTGTGTGCCAATATTAATTATTTTCATGAATCGAACTTCCATTTTAGTCTGCATTTTAGCGTATTGAATTATTCACCCGTTTTAGCATTATTTTTCATCAATCCAACTTCTACTTTGGCGCAGCGATGGGCACAAGTTAATTAAAAAGTTATAGCTTTTAGTTAAACTAAAAAGTTTTAGTTTAGGGTAAAGTTTAACTAGAGAAAATGGTTTAGTTAAAACCAAAGTTTAACTAATATTATTTAGTTATTAACTAAAAATATCAGCAACTACCTTCCGCAACGAACACCATCAACAACTCAACGCGACGTTTACTTATTTAATAACACTGGTGTTGCCTCTGCATAGAATATGTATAATGTAGTACGGGATAGTGCACGGACTAAATATTGATTCCTTGGTTCAGTGTAAGTAATTGGTGTTTTTAATTCTTTATGAGCTGACTATGAGTGTAGATTTTAATGAATTAAAGGCTACGTCAATAAAAATGAATTGTTTATTAGTCACTATTTGCTTCACTGAGGTTAAACTGATGCCAAATGTCTAACGAAACACTTAATCACCTCCTATTTAAGCAAAAATAATTTTCACGAATCCGACTTCTATTTAGCAAGAATTCTTTTCGTCTTTTACGCTTGAACACATGCAATGGCCAATAATTAAATATGCTAAAATGCAGGTTCACCAATTTGACAATGCTTTAGGTCCGTTAGAGTTCAACGGACTCTTTCTCACATATTATGTAAGAGTAGGTGCATTTAGCTAGTTTTAGCTCATATTTCTTGTTTTGATAATTCAAATGACCTTGCGCACTGGGAAAGCACTGGCCTTGCGCACAGGGAGCGCCTCTGAATGGTTCACCCTACAAGAGGTGAATGGTTCACCCTACAAGAGGCGCTTTATAAATGTGTGAATACAATACAATACAATTATTAAGAGCTTAATCATGATTCAGGTGAACGGACTTTATTGTTGCGAAAGTATGTGCATGTAGATTTGCAAAGGGGAAATTTGTTCTAGGCTAGGGGGAATATGACCGCGCGAAATGTCCGTTCCCCTCTGATCTTAACCCGCCGGCGAAAATGCAATTCTACTGGTTTGCCTCTAGTCCGTCTTTAATTCGTGGTTATTGTCTTCATCGTCTCTGAGGAGTTTCCACTGTACCAGCGGTTGTGTTAAATAATAATAACAATTATTTATTGCGGTAAGAAATACTTACGACAAAGATGTGAAGACCTCCATTTTAAGACGACTTCGTTTCTGTCATTGCAGAGCTGAGCATAGGCGGCGAGCACCAAGCAAGTACGTCTATTCTTCTCCAACGTTGAAACTGAATCGTTGGAATCAGCTGCGCAGTGCTCGTTCATACAACGTCCGTAGAACGATTTGACGTCAACCTATACACGGATCAGAAAAACAGTCTCAGCCAAACAATTATTGCTCTACGCAACGCTTTACAGGAGATAACTTCTTCAAACGGTGTCCTGACAAATCGGAGCCGGACAGTTCGGGGCGGACAATTCGGAGCCGGGCAATTCGGAGCGGATAGAATAGCGTCGGCCTCTCACGTATTTATTTGAAATAATGACATAAAAGGCCTTTATTTAGTATTACACAGTATGGCCGTGTGTCACATGACTCTCTTTTAACATAACACAAGCACGTTTTCGATTAGCAGGCCTATATAAGACCGAGTATTAACTAGGCATAGTGTCGGTCTTAGAAAAGGCTGTACAATTTTGGAGTCCGAGAAAGGTAAAGGAATGCCGACCTACGAAGGTTACCTTTATCATGTGGACAAAAAACGGAACAGAAGGAGATATGGAGATGCTCTGATCGTTTTATCAGTTGAAACGTTAGTAGGCCTACATTCACTGCAATTTAACTTCGTAGCCATAAAACATTTTTAACTTTTAATTCGTGACTTTTTGCTATGCATAGTAGTGTGGTCTTAGATTATCAGTAACAAAATAATATTATTTCACTGCAATAAAATTTGATTTACATATTTAAATACTCGTTTGAGTGTCTACGGCGAATTGGCCGCGCCTAATTGCCCGGTTCCGAATTACCCGGCTTCCAATTGTCCGCTCAGATTTATCCTCTTTAAGTTTTTACTCTTACATTATTATAATGAATTGACCGCCTCCCAATTGCCCTAGAACCTCTTCGAAACACCCCGTTTAAGTTTACCGGAGAGCCCGCCGACCAGTTTTTACTCCTACATTATTATCCTATCATTGCTTTTCATTCTTTGTAAATTGTTTGGTTATTTTGGTTATACTGCACTGTAATATGTTGTTTTCAACTGACTGCATATCCCGGACTATGATGTGTTGCAGTGTATTGTATTGTCTTATATTTTATAGCATTTGAAAAGTCTTCTTGAAATGCATTGTAAACGTTGTCTGTTTCATTTAAAGTTAGGTCTACCTCTGTGGCGGAATGTACAACTTTCATGAAAATGATGGGATCCTAGTAAAATCACTTACATATAAGGATGTTGATATTGATCTTGGTAGATATAGTCTATAATACGTACCTCGCTTTGACAGGAAGAGAAAGGTTCAGTAAGCATAATCTTGCAGAATTTCCTTGCGTTATTTCTCGATTTATCATCGGAACACTGATAAGTCATCGGCGCCGCTGGTGTACACTGAAGAAGAAACAGAGACTAAATTGGCAACGATCTTCATTGGCAAACTGATATCCTTACACTTTCCTATTACAATGAATACTTCATTTAGTCATACAAGGAAAGCACATAAAAACATAGAAATACACCCTTTAGAAATTGCAACGGACGTATAGACAACTTAAGCTATCTCTTCACTAGAAGGGTAAAGGTCTACTTAGCAACTGAGAACTACTAGAATTACTAATGATGCGGTCACTTTAGTTGATTACATTTGTACTAATTCACTTCTCGAGACGCAATACTAACAACAGAAATTTCCGTGTTCTGTCTGTTGCTTTGTAGCATGATCTAGCCCGATCAAAGCCCAGTAAACAAGCAGCCTATTACAACAGGCTAATTAATCTAGAGCAGGTGAGTTTAAGGATTCATCATTGGTCAGCAAAAAAAGTAACGTGCGCAAAAGCTACTGCTTCTTCACTTCTTCCTACTCCTACTCCTCCTCTTCCTCCTCCTCCTCCATCTTGTTTTCCTCCATCTTCTTCTTCTCCTTCACCTCCTCCCCCTCCTCTTCTTCTTTTTCTTCTTCTTCTTCTTCTTCTTCTTCTTCTCCCTCTCCTTCTCCTTCTCCTTCTTCTTCTTCTTTTTCCAAGAATCCAATGACGTCATTATTATCTATTTTGTGCCATTTCTAAATTTCTTTGAATCGTCGTCTATTGACTTTATCCCGAATCCAATCCAACATAATTTTCTTCGTTTTCCAGGGTCTTTCTTCCCTTCCATTTTTACATCGTGTACTGTCCTCAGGAACGAATTTCCACGCCGTGTGTGGCCAATCTGGATCATTTGTTTCTTCTTTATTGCATTGATCATTGATTTCTTCTCTTGCTCCAGTTGCAGCGCCTCGCTTCTGTATAATCCACCCCAGCTGATCTTGGCCAGTCTTCTCCATAACCACACTTCAAAAACCTCGAGCTTCTCCATTTCTGCATATCTAGGCCTAATAGTGTCTGTCTCCAATCAATATAGTGTTAATCTCTATAAGAGGTTTCAACATTCTTTTCTTTAGACCGAGATTCAGTCTTTCTTTCAGAATCTCTCCTCTCTTTCCAAATGCTTTCTTTTAACTTGCCATTCTTGTCTTAATCTCAGCAGGTCATTTACAATCATCTGTTACTAGACTTCTAAGTTTACAAAACTGGTGGACTCGTTCAATCTCTGCAACGTCCATGACAATAGTTATCCTCATTCTTTTGTATTTACTCAATCTCGGTGCCTTTGATTTCTTTCTGTTTATCCTCATATCATGTTCCTCAGATGTTTAATCCAGCACAATTAGCAAATCCATTATCCTCTGTAGCCCAGCATTGGTACCTGTTACCATTGCCTGGTCATCTGTAAATCTTATTGTCTTCATTCCTCTTCCCCCCCGCCCCCATTCTTTAGTCCGTCATCCACATTTTTTCAAGCGCTTCCGTAACAATCTGCACATAGATGCTGAATATCAAGAGCGTTAGCGGGCAGCCTCGTCTAACTCCTCTGCCTATTCTTCCATGATGAAACCTTATTCCCTGTACTCACACTACTACTGATCGGTCTATGTACAAATTTGCTATTAATCGTCTATCCCTTCAGTCTACTGTAATCTTTTTGAGCATTGCCATTAGTTTGCCCAGTTCACGTTTTTGATAGCATTTTCGTAATCGACGAAACAGACATACAAAGCTTTCCTATACTTTAAAAGTCTCCCTCCTCGTATTCGCAGGACCTCAATTGCTTGTTGCCTTTCCTCGTCTGAATCATGATCATCTTTGCCTTCCATTCTTCGAGTTAATATTCTAAACCTGATCTCTGATGCCTGCGGTGTAAGGGCAGTAAGGCTTATTTGTCCTGTGGTCTATCAATTCACTTTTATCTTTTATATATCTTTTTTATCTGTTATTCTCTTTTATACAGGTGCAATCACTGTTTCCGTGAAACCCTTTGGCCACAACTTCAGACGTAAATATCTATCGACTAGTCGCTACCAGTAAGTCTTATCTAAAGATGATTTAGTAAAAATGTTCTGTGGCATTGTTAATTCTCTTGGCTTAATTAAACATTAGTATAATAGCTTATCCAAACTATTTAATGAACCGGCCAACCAATGTTTCACAATTTAACTCACTTGTGATGCTTATTTCTACCTTTGTTGTAATCACCTCTATGTTTTGGGATAATGCAATAACAAAATGATATATGGCATAGACTGCACATCTCAATGCACATGAATAGTTTACTAGAATATCTAGTGAATAGAGACACTGGTAATTTAAAGTTCAAAATTAGCCATCCTTTCAGCGAACAATAATCTGTTTCTATGTCAGAAATGCGATATTCACACGATTAACTGCAAATGATGTTTCTTAAGTACCAATGTTTAGTAAACATAGTCTGGTTTTCCAAAGCGTTTCTACATTAGCATTTTTTAAATTAAATTTTGGCATAATAAAGAGTTTTAAAAATAGCTCATTTAAATTTTCAGTGCAAACTTTTCGAATTCCTAATCTTTCAGAACGATTTAAAACAATTAAGACAAGAGTATTTACCGGGTTATCGTTGTCCGTGACGGTCTTCGAGTTTCCGAATGTAGTTGGATCAAGTGCCTGACCGTCGGCATTCACCAAGTCATCTGACGAACAGTCACAAGAACTTTCGTTCATTTCAATTTTAAAATTCATGTCGACATTTTATCGTGCATTACGGGCAAAAAGTGCCTCTGCACCGAAAACCTAACGAATACACTGCCTCATTATCCGTCATACTCGTAATCGTAATCTTCAACTTCACATTTTCTAAAGCGCTATTCGAGAGCTAAGAGCAGAGAACCAGCGTATTCACGAGCGCTGAGTCGTGTTAGAAGGGTTGTCCAGAGATGTTCAGATCCGAGTCCGGTTGCCAGAGAGACCAGAGAGGAAGAGGACATCGGACATCTTTCTACCAAATCTTGCAGTTTTAATACAGTCTGAGCGGAGACGTTGATAGCAAAACACCATGACTTAATCGGTTCGCATATTTAACATCGTTTTAAAGAAAAACAGCACCGTGCACAATAGTCCAATACTCTGTGCAGAAGTATTTAAACTCGATATATGCAGCCGGCTGATTGGTCTCGTAAGTCGTTAACAATCCAAGTTGAGTAATATTTAATAAATAAGTCAAACAATGTGCTAAAACCGAGAATTTGTGGCAGCAAGAAATACAATGGAAATACAATAGTTCCCCGTAGTAGAACTGCTATGGCTAAGGCTCGCTCCTTTGCTTCAATTGGTCCCTCTCTTTGGAATGCTCTTTCTCCTTCTGTTCGCTCTAAAATTCTCTCTGGCAGTCTCTCTTCTTCCTTCGCTTTTCTCAAGACCTGTTTATTTTCGCGGGGTTTAGCACACTGGAAGCGCTTCTGAACGGTTCACCCTACGAGAGGCGCTTTACAAATGCTTAAATACGATACGACACGAATGGTTAAACTCTTTCTTAATCCATTGAATATTTTTTGAACGGGCATCTATTGACCACGGTTTCACATCAAGCAATCGAATGATGTTTTGTGCATTATGAAAACGGCTATAAATAATCATCGGATAAGACAGAGTTTTTTAGACAGATTAATAATAGAATAAAAGCTACAGTAGATTCAGAAGACTTTGTCTTACTGTTGGGATTTCCGTCGGCATTTCCACACATGCCTTCGTAAGGCGAGCTACCGTTTCGCAGTGGTTCTGGTAACGTCAAGTACCATGAAGTGTTCGTATCCCATCTGGCTTGAAAGGTTCTGTATGAGAGGTGGTTATCACCTCCTTTCCTTTCAATACGCAAAGCTGTAATAGATCAACCAGTTGACATATCAAGAGCAACTGCGCTTCCTCAGATGCATAATCGTATGCAGCCTCTATAAAAATAGCCAATTTCAAGATCATAATTATAGAAAAAAATTGCACTTGACATGGCTTCCCTGACGTTGAAAATCGAATTTTTTCCTAGCATTTTTAATTCCTATTTTATTCTATAGGGCTTACTGTCCGACTCTATGTTATTCCATGATATTCCATTTTACACTATTCTAGTTCTATCCTCTTCTAGCTATTCTATTCTGCTCCATTGTACAGTATTGTAGTTCTATCTTTTCCATTCTATATATACTATCCCATTCTATACTATTCTGTTCTATGCTATTCCGCTATATTCTACACTACTCTAATCTATAATATTCTACTCTACACATTCCGTTATATTCTAGTCTATTCTATACTATTCTACTATATCATTTCGTTCTATGCTATCCGAAGCTATGCTATTCTATTGTACACTATTCTAATGTACACTATTCTATTTTGTATACTATCTACTGTCTACTTTTTATTATGCTAGATTGTCTATTAGGCCTATATACAATCCTTTTCTACACCATTCAATTCTAAGCCATTCCATACTATTCTATACAAGGCCTATTCTGGTGGATAGGATGGCTAGAGGCAAAAGTAGTCAGAAAAGGACAACCAACCGCTGCTTTGAGAAGCATAGCCGTTATCTCCGTCGATCTGAACTTCAACTCCATTATCGGTTATGTAGTCGCCTTGAGCGATCACTTCATCTTGGCCGTCCAACTTGAAGATCAACCGCTGCAATTACAGTGATTACCCCAAATTTTTTATTGCATTGGCCGAAGTAGTATGGTATACTCAAGTGTTTCCGCTGACAGCAATTTAGAGGCGTGTAACATGCTTTAAATTGTACACCATCTATCAACTGTTGAAGGGAATCCGTTGGTTAGTTCTACATGTGTACTGATGACTCTTTAGTTTACTGTGCATTACTTTGCTAATTGATTACTATTCTCGTTTTTAATTACATTTAACACCACACAGGTTAGTGCCTTTTATTAGTTAGCTCTTTTAGCGGCGTCATATAAATGTTAAAAAATACAGGATATAATATAAACTGATATAATCTTTTAATTAAATCAAGCTCTGTTAGTTAGGTGTTTTTCTTAGACTCAACACAACCGGAAGACGTTGCGCAAATAACATTTTCCCAAAACATTATCGACGACTTGTCGTATGCCAAATCATCATAATGTAAAGACCCATTTTTTCACTAGGCTAAGTCGTGGGGCTAGCTAGGTCGAAGGTGTGTAATCAAACATAAAACTGGAGAGCAATTGGTTTCAGGTTCGTTTCCTGGTCAAACGCTAATGGTCAGACAAGTAAAGAGGCAGATGGGTAGACTACAGTGGATGATGTTTGAAATTGAAGCGACAATGAAAATACAAAAGAAAAGGAGAAATAGTTGACATAGAGACAGCACACGCAATAATGCTGTTATTGATAATAACCACAGTGCTTATTTATTAGCTGCTGAGCTGTTTAAAACATTATACATATTCAACTAGCGACAAGCTTATAGTATCGGGGACTGAAGGATAGGCCCTAGAGTGCGTAAGTTTATTGGCGTCGTGAGTGTCGGTAAGGGTTAGTTTAGGAGCATACCCCCAAGCCGCAATTTTTTGGGCTAACGGCTGGCTTGAGAAAATTAGGTTAGGGTTAATGTCGTCATTAGAAAACCTGGTATCGTCCGGCGTCCGGTCAACATACCCAAAGATACTATATAATCCGTCAGCCCACGATACTTTAAGTTTGCCCAACTAGCAACTGGAGTAAAATTAACCCGCAGTAGGGCTACATAACGAGATGCGTTAGTCTACTCAGCGGAACGAGTGTGGACTACGGCCAAATGTCATCAACGTTTAAAATTATTCAAATGCGCCTATTCCCATATCGCGATAATCCAGAAATAGAGAAAACAATCCTTTAAACTTTCGTGTTAGCCAAAATGAGGTTTGCAATTGGTCCTACAATAAAGAATAGGGTAAACGTGTTTTTAGCGTCCTAAATTATCCGCCATTGCATGGTTTTAGCGTTGGTCGTGAACAAGTTGGTTCATGAAACGAATTCTTGCTAAATAGAAGTCGGATTGATGAAAATAATTTTTCCTTAAATCGAATGGGGCTGATGAAAAGAATCTTGCTTAAATAGAAGCTGATGGCCTAATTCTCATTAAATAAAAGTTGTGTTGATGAAAAATAATTCCTGCTTAAATAGAAGCTGGATTTGAAACGAATTTTTGCGTAATGGAAGCTGGATCGATGAAAATGATTCTCGCCAAAGTAGAAGTTGGATTGACGAAAAACAACAGTGCTACAACGGGCGAATAATTTAGGACGCTAAAATACACGTTTACCAAGAATAGTCTAACGATCCTGCGATTTTTTGAAAATCTTTCGAAAATCTGTGCAAACTTAATGCCAAAACTGTCGCCACACCAACGACCTCTTATAATAGGGTTTACACTTTATTGTGTTGACGTCATAATTATGCACCCACGGAGCTGTAGAAAATTTTGTAACGCAAGAAAATTAATAATAATATCTGTTCTTTAATAAGCGCTTGACAAACGCACTGCGCTGTACATTTATATGTTATGCAATTGAAATCTTAACTAACCTTACTAACAGAACAGACAGCTTGCAATACACGGCGCTAATAGCAGCCTACAAAGCATATCCGCCCAACGGGGGCTCGAACTCGGTACCTACCTCGGTCTCTGTGCCAGATGTTATCCAATGCGCCACGGCCCCCCCTTAAGACTTAGGCTACACGTCAGAATAACAATAATTAAGTAAGTAAGTAAGTGTGTTTTTATGAAACGCAGCATTTTTTTTACAAAGCTCCTCAAAGTGGGGTATGATTTGGGTAGGAAACCAAGGCTTTGGGTAGGAAACCAAGACTTGCGGACCATCGCGCTGAAAGAGTCAAGTTCCTGCTTACTGGCGAAGCCCACCATACTTGGGAACAGCATAGCATGCGGCTGATAGTGGTGGCCAGGACCACATCATGAAGCCTGACACCCGAAAGTCCGTATGAGATCAAAATACGATGGCCCGAATGCAAAGTCTTTGAACATAAAGAGGAAACCGAACATTTCTGTAATCTCGAAGCCCAGTATATTCAGTGACATAACCTTTTAATGCCAGGCAGGACTGGAGGCGCCTGTATAAGAAAACCTTTGGTTTGGTAAAAACAATCTTACAAGATTTTGAGTGGTTCAGGTGGAGATTACATTAAGAGCCCATGTGCTAAAATGATCCAATTCTGCAACCGTAGTGGAGATATCAGAAGCCAAGATCACAAGTATGCAGTCATCAGCGTATGTAAAGATACGATTGAACTGTGGAGATGTTTTAGGCCGGATATCTATGGCTACCAGGAAGTTTACAGGACCCATGCCTGAACCTTGTATTATGCTGGCATTGATGTCAACCAGTGAAGATAACAGGCCACGGAACTTGGTGCAATGACTACAATTGCTCAGAAGTTATCAGTTATGAGTTATCCTTGTTACAACTTTCTACCACGATGGCTACACAAGGGTAAAGGAGGTGAGGTCTGCTGTAATTTACAAACAATGTACACGCTAACCACCGTATAATCAGAAACAGTAAACAAACATATAGGCCTACTAGCAATTACATAATTATGGGTATCTCCCTATAACACTTATTTATGCATTTCACTAACTGGTTTCACAGGAAGTTGACACCGAAAAGGATTAAGAGTGATGAGATAGTGGATGCCTAAATCCAGACGAAGTAGGAGATTCAGTAGAGCGCTGACGGACTGAGTTTGCAAAGTGTAGCCTACTGTTGATATATGACAGTGAATTGACTTTCGATTTGTTGGCTCGTTTCGTAAATAAAGCTTAAAAACGTCAGAGCCTATCCTCGTTACAGCTCGTTCTATGAAACGATAATCAACGAGGGAGAGACTACTATGGCCATCTAATCACAACATAGCGTCGTTGATACTGAACTTCTAGGCCTACTTCTAAGATGTTGCTTACCTTTTCACATCGACTGCAGTGATCACAGTTGATCATCCTAAGAAAGACAGTTATCACACCGTCGCTGAACAGAATGTAAGTGCATTGGCCGCGAAACTGGAACTCGAGGCCGTCGAAAGTGCGGTAGTAGTTCGTACCACTTCCCATGCACGTCCGGGTTGGCTGATTTTCTGGGTTTTCAATGACTGAAAGACGAAAGTATAATTTTTATGTAGGCTACTTAATGAGCAGCGCGACACTGGCGGTTACCGAGCGGCTGCCTTGGTTGCCTGTGTAAGGAGTCTTGAATCACTTGAGAGGTCCTTGAATGCGCTTTATAAAAGCCAGGATACATGCATACACGCATGGGTGCTAACATAAATACATACATGCATACACACGTGCATACATGCATACGCATATATACAATTATACATACATATACTTCAGTTACAGTTGATCGGCTTTACTAGTTGGTGATTGGACATTATAATTATATTGGCGCTTGTTAAATACAAATTTAATATCAAGGAATTGAGTGTGATTAGTGATGCGTATACGTCCAGGGGCTGATCCAGGGTACATACCTCGTCCATACGATCTGCTCTCAGATAACAACTTTTCTATCACCGTTATCAGAATGCATGGAAGCATGTGTATTATTGATACTTGAAATGAAAAACTTCTTAGAGATCAAGGTTGGTACAAACATACGCTGAGATTATTTTGCTTTCTAGCGTCGTACCTACATGTAGAATGAACTCATCTATAAAAACAGATGGACCATTCAAACAAAAAATTAAAACCATAGGGCCTAAAGGACCAAGGTAGGTCCAAGCACATAGGGAGAAATTTTACTGCGATTTGCCAGCATTTGCTCCCATTTTGGTAGCACACTTTATTTGCAATCTGATGGTTTGTATTCGAGCCTGCTGTAAAGACACTGTAACAATCCTGAACAAGTTAGTTCAAGCACAAATCGCTTTGTAAGAAAGCAGTAGAATCTGATGCTGACGTAAGCTGGGAAGTCAACGGCAGGCCCTGAGAAAGGCCTGAGATGCATTAGCCTTCTATCGAGAGGACCTTGAAATTCGTCCATTGCCGGCTCAAGAAACTAAGAACATACGCCTTCTAGTACATTGCTAATAGAACATTGGAGTTTTACTTTGTTAGACCTCTGCCGGAAATCTTCACCTCACAACTTCCAATAACGAGTAACATGATGACTTCAAACAGCAATAAATCTACAGCCTATACATAAAATACGATTAAATGAGCGACTTCAGATAATAATTGATAAATGAGACCTGTTGGTTTGTCTGGAGGAGGCGGTTCATAGGTGCTGTCGTTCTGGGCTGGTGCTGTGCACGATTGACAATCGCTGCCATCTGAGATACCCCAACCATTGCCTCCGTACCCTGAACAGCAGTCACCCTTCGACACGACTACGCGTGCTTTGTCGGGTTTAGCACCAACGCATGTCGACTCCACGTAGCAATACTTGAGTGACACGGTAACGGCTGTCAATGGCAAAGAGATGTCACTTAAAATACATTAAAATGTCCATGTTTATAACATAATATTATGTAATATAAGAAAGGATTGAAGTGATTCAAAAGACTGTTAGAACCACTGCAAGTTAACCTAAGCCGCTTTATAGCTCATCGCTTCCAACTTCTTCTTGAATCTCCGATAGTGTTTTGCATTGTATTGTATTGTATTGTATATAAAGATTTATATAGCGCCTCTCTCAGAATAACTAGTCAGAAGCGCTCTCAGCACGAAAACCCCGGGGGAACAAACGTCTTTAAAGAACGAGAGACCAAAGAGGAAAAACTAGTCATTGGTAACTGTCATCCAGACCATTCAACAATCAACAAGTCTAAATTTCTGTCCAATGCTTCTTCCAGTTTCTTAAGTAATTTATACCTGTGTCATAAGGTCGCCTTGCTTAGTGATTATTCAAAGCACCTCTCACACTGCACTGCCTCCTTTCCAGTGATAATCTCATAAGCTTCAATTTGGTATTCATTCATTTCAGATATTTATATAGCGCCCCTTCAAGATTTCTACTCAGAGGCGATCCCGACTACAGCGCGAACACTGCATCGGAGTTTCACGCCGAAGCGCATGTGCAATTGCGAGTGAAGGACTTGCCCAGTGTCCCTACGCGGCGGCTTGAGGTGGATTCGAACCCACAACCCTCCGGCTGCAAGGCACCGAACATACCTCTACACCACCGCGCCCCACAATGCCCCACATGCTCAGCACTCCACCTTCTCTCTGGTGTTGTTAGTTCACATTTTTCAACCTTCTTCACATCTCATGCCATTGTAGTCCCAAATCGTTTTGTAGCTCTTCTTTGCACTTTCTCAAGTTGTTCAACGTCATGTTTCAGACATTCATTCATTTCATGAATTCACATAGGCCCCTTCAAGAAGCCTACTCAAAGGCGCCTCCAGTCTCAGACATGAATTTCATACCTTCATGCAGTAGTCTTACGGTGACCTAACTATGCAGTGTTTATACAACCTCAGTTGTGTTTCGTTATCTTTACTGCCTAGTGTCCTTCTTGTCATAACTAAGGTTGAGTTATCCGTATTTGATGCTTCAGCGCATTGCCTTGAAAGTTTGAACTTTTTGCTTTATGTCTCCAAATATCTTTCTCGCATACTTTCGAATCCTTACCCCCCCATTTCCTATGCAAAAACTCTGTTTCTCTCTCCCCCACCCCCATATACATCGCTCAGTAGTTGTCCGAATTAGAAAACATCCGCTAGTCCTTTTACTATCTGAGCATTCTTCTTCTCGCAGTATCTCCACTTTTTCTTCATCACCCACTTCTCGACATAGACTTGTATCAGATGCAAACTCAGAAACTTGCGATGCATTCCCGTAATCTGTGGTGTTGATGAAAAAAGTAAGACCAGCAGTGGTCCAAGCACTGATCCTTGTAGCACTACATTTTTCACTCCACTTTGCACTGCAGTGCGGGTGGAATACTTGTAACCTATGCCAACCTTTTGTCTTCTACCTGATAATCAATTTGAATCCACGATCCCTACAGTTTATACATGTAGGCCTACTGGGGCGTATAGCGCGTTAAAAGTATCCCTGAGAAATTCAGGTGATCGTAATAGTTTCGGGAAAATTTCTAAAGCGCAGCTCAGAAGCTAAACGAAGGATGCAAGCGTATTCACGAGGGCTGCACCAAGCGATCCACAGGTAATAAGTTGAGAACTACATGTAACCCTGTTGCCAAAAGAACAGAGTTTTCGTGATACGCAATATAGTATGGTGTAAGTGATGCCAAAAGTCAAATCAGATGGTTTGAGCCAATGCGATGTGCTATAATAATTTAGTTTAATTCATTCATATGTTAGATGATTTTATATGTTAGAATAGATGATTTCATATGTTAGATAATTTTATATATTATATTCAAGACAAACTAATCAGGTGCGCTCCCGACCCAACCCAGGCGAAATTAAACAGTCTTAAGGTTAGAATAGAATCTTAAGGTTAGAATAGAACACGGGGGAATGTCCCTGGGCACTAGGAGAAGTGTCACAGGTAGTTCATTCGGAGGGCCTGCATCCTAGAAAGCGCGGCGCTGTCTAACGGAGGCCCGCAGCGGGAACAAGAAGCTCCGCTTATCATCTTTTGAAGCTTAGCTTCGTTCTGTTAAGCATGCCAAGTATGACAAGTATAACATTTCGTGCGCTGAACAATTTGTCGTGACGGGTACAGACGAGGAGGGACGAGAAGAAATTTCTTAAGTGAATGTAACTGGTTCGCAGATGAGCGGCTGGATAAGTACCTGGTTTGTAGTCATCGCACGTCGATCCGACGTAGCCAACTTCGCACTGGCACACGCTGGGGTTGACACATTGACCGCGATTAGAGCACGCCGGATTACAAATAGCTGAAACCAGAATTCCAGAGAACATAGTTTCCCCCTTGCAAGCGCTTACTTTATTCCTAATAGGAAGTTATTGGCGATGTTTTAAAAGAATTGACGTTAAGGGGTAGAAATCTTAGAGACTTATATCTGAAAAACATACCTAGTCCGAAGACCTTCCGTTAAAATATACATCGCTCACCTATGCCATTTATTTAAAAAATTCTAAATGGCTTATTATTCATCTATAATTAACAAAAGCCTTATTTGGCAAATAATGTTTGTTTGTGTTGATATATGTAATTAATTCTCATAATTATTATTAAAACTGTTTTTCTTTCCAACGTACGTTTATCGCATTGACCTCCTGTCCATCCTGCGCAACAAGTGACGACCTTTTTGTCGGAGGTTCTTTGAACATGAATTTGCAAAAACACAAGTTTAACTAACTAAAAAATAGATGTGATACAATGACATAATAAATACTTCTTAAATTATCAGAAGTGCGATAATAGGTTCATAACAGTAATATTGTTTACAGTAAGGTCTGAAACTTATTATTTGTTAAAAAGGTGGCCTAACCAGAGACCTAAATTTCAGGCTGTGGATATTATTGACCTGATTACAACTTGGTTTTGGTGCTCTGCCTGTTCAGTCAGACACTGGTGGCGTCTGACCTGACACTGGAGGCAGAGGGGACGTCTCTTTGGTGCCATTTCCTCCAGCCAATAACCTATCTTGTTTATTACCTACTGCTCTCTGTTTAGTCCTACTGTATACTCGCTCCGCCCCCGTCTCCGTAGTTTTTCGCTTCCTAATAAAGAGTACTAAGCTCATATAAATATATATATATATATATATTGATTCTCTTTCCTCAATTATTAGCGTCTTTAAATAGTTTCCTTGAAGGGGCGCTATATAAATTCCCGAATGAATGTATGAATTATGACACTAATGGTCTAATATGTAGTTTTATAGTTTTAATTTTATCTAAACATTGCCTTAATCTAATCTTTAAGCATCCAATAGGACCTTTGCTTGTCAGTTGCGTACTTGTCAGCTTATTTTCAAAAAACGAAAATTTATAGATTGATTGATTGCTCGAGAAAAGCGATCTTCGCGTAAGACGACTGAGAACCCGCTTTGCCGACCGCGCTTTCTCGGTGGCCGGCCCCAGAAGCTGGAACGGTCTTCCTCCTGCCCCTGCCCTGCGAGATATCTCTAACATTCGCTCGCTATCGTAATCGTAGAGCCCACATTTCGAAAGCGCTGCTCGAAAGCTAAGCGCAGGGCACCAGCTTCTTCACGAGCGTTGTGTCGTATCGCAGCGCTCGTGAATCGCGTAAACACGGTTAATTACTGTCATTAGAAAGGATTCTTACTTGTAGAAAACGCATTCAGGAACGTCGTTGTCAGACCGACCGTGCCATTCGGCCAGCTTCGCTTGAAACTCATCGTCGCTGTAGGAAGTCAGATGGGAAGCAGCCCTGTCTATGCTGTATCCCTCTTTGACTCGATCCTCGCCGTATTTACACGATTCCCGGCTAGTTTTCCTTTCGCTCTTCACGGTTTCGCAGAAGTTGCCGCTGAAAACACGAGCAGAGAACTTGATGTAGCAATTAATAGCCTATAGCTCGAAGGACCGATCGATCGGGTGAACGACTTGATTGAAGAAGCAGTGTGATTCTCGTTAACGATAACGATAACTAAAATGCTCGTTAACGAAAATAAAATGATTTCGTTAACGATAACTATAACTATAACTTAAAAATATCATTAACTTTAACTATGACTATAACGAAAATAACAATAACGAAAATCCATCTTTATTTTCGTTAATACAAATCATAAAATAGATAGTGCAATGTGGACGATTCGACATAGGCCTACATGTGAACATAAAAATGCACTATAATTAATAGCCTATGTTCGCCCCGAATTTTTCATGTGTGAATTAAACCAGTAATATTATATAGTGCGGCATTTTATTATTAGCTGTTTTGTAAACGTTTCTACTGCGATTCCGAACATAGTTGACTAGCCCAATATCGTAAAATTAGTAGTCATAAAATCTTGTAGTCAAAATGTCTCTGAAGCTTTTTGATTGTTATGACTGGAGTGAATGTACTCATTTCTTGCTTTCCAGCTCTCTGTGTAGGCTATTTGTTTAAACATAAGTAAAATATGAAATTGTCTTCTACTTTGACACAGGTATCATCATTAGTCAGCAAGTTCCAGTAACTTTTATTATTGATTTTGTAGTATGCAATTTGTCAGTTACTTTGAAAAGTCGTGTATTCATGAAGCTGAATGCACCCATGCTTCAAAGGCTTTCAAAGCTTTGAGCAAACTGTGAATACGCACAATTTTGCTTATAATATAGTAGTAACTAAAATTAACTAAAATAAAAATCCATTAACTAAAACTATAACTATAACTAAAAAATAATACTAACTATAACTGTAACTAAAATTTAAAAAACCATTGACTATAACTGTAACCATAACTAAAATAAAATATGTAAAGAGAATCACACTGTGAAGAAGAAAAGTTGAGAAAGAAGAAGACAATTTAAGAAAGAAGAAGAAAGAAGAGGGCATCTTCATCTTCTGAACTTCCAACCACACGTTTTCAGTAGCTGTGCTAAGTTTGCAGGTGATAAGTGAAGGCAGTTTAGATGCAGACGGCTCTAAAGGAACAGATATTAAAATAGACCTAGGCCTATAATTATGTTTTTCTTTCCTTTCTGAGATTTGCCTGCACCCATCTGGATCACCAGTCCATCAAAAGATGCACTTTCTTTGGATCACCTTTATTTCACCTTTAAACTAACCGCTAAGTGATACAATATCTGACTCGAACAATCTATGCCATCAAGGTAGGGCTATCCATTAATTAAGAAAGCTATCCATTAATTAAGAAAGCTATCCATTAATTAAGAAAGCTATCCATTAATTAAGCATTCACATTAACGGCAGGAACCAGCAGGAATACAAACTCTGTCTCTTTCTTGAACAACTGCCTGTTGGTGAAATACTGTTCACAGTTGTTACGAGTCGATATTGTGTAGGCCTATGTTTATAAGAAAATACTTGTTCGCAGTTGTCTTTAACAATGACGGGTTGATAAAATATGGGTCTAAGTTTAAAGGGACATAACGGCGGCAGTCGTCCTTAATTAAAAACTGCAGGTTGATAGCATATAGACCCACATGTAAACGAAAATAAATTATTATTGTCCTCAGTCGTCTTTAACAATAATTATTACGGGATATCGGTCTACGTTTAAAAGAAAATACTTTTCACATGTGTATGTGCTTTTTGTTCCTTCGAAACGTCCATCATATTCGAGTCGTATGATGCTTCTATCTATTCTGCCTGTGTAGGACTCGTATCCCTATATCTGGAGCCTGTCCCATCCAATGCCACGAATAATTGGAAGATCAGGAGGAGCCTTACCTATCTTAGAGATAATATACTTGTATAACCAAATTTAAGGTTCACGGAATGAATTAGACAACTTACCAGCCTTACAAAGGTGAATGTACCGTCTCAAATATCGCACGAGAAAGACGTCTTGTTAGATTTTGGATGTTAAATTATTTAGAAACGTCAATTTATGTCTTTCGCTTTTACAGCGGCAACGTCCCAAACTAGTTTTGAAGAACCTGTAAACACTCTCAAAGACAATGTCTAAGGATATTAGTATACGCAAGCGTAGACTTTGTGAAGTTATGTTTTAGTATACTAAGTCAGAGGTTCTTAACAGGTGTGTCGCGACACACTAGTGTGTCGCGAATCGACCGGCAGTGTGTCGCGTTAACATGGTGTGTCGCTGGTGTGTCGCGAAGAATTGGTGTGTAAGCTTAGCTAATTCTCACAGCATAGCCTACGTCAGTGGTTCTGCTTTAGCAGTTTTGCGGGCGTAGGCTGTGAGAATTCGTAGCACTCTCTTTATATATTTTATTTTATCGAAATCTGTAGCGGCCATGATGTGTTTACCTTATAGGCCTACATAGTATAATATTACTGTTACACAAACCCATATAGGACCTACACGTTTCCGACAGCGCCGATTGAAACTTGTACTAATTACCATGATATTCGAAATGGACAAATTTATTAAAAACGAAAATTTAGCGAATCTAAAACTTATAACGCAGAATCAGATTTTGGTAGCAGTGAAATCATTGAAATGGAACAAACTGGTCGGAGGTTCCTCCTCAGCCTGCTCACATATTGCACTTATAAAAAAAACTGTGGATCCTCGTTTTAATAATTACACGTATGATCCCAAGAAATATCCAGGAGCAAAAATTCCATTAACTGTTAGGCCTACTAAGACTTAGGCCTAAATTAACTTAGAGTCGTAGAAATGACGTAAAATCGTAGAATTAGATGAGAAGAAATTAGAATTTTAGAATAATTAGAAATTATAAAGCATTCAATGTCACCATTTTTATTCTTTAGAAATGCTAGCAATTTAAAATTTTCAATAAATAAATTGGTTTAACTTAAAAAAAATTAATTTTAACGATATTCACATATAATTATTATTGGATGGTGTGTCGCCAAATTTATTTGCAAGTTTAGGTGTGTCGTGCGCCAAAAAAGGTTAAGAACCTCTGTACTAAGTACCAGAGCATTGCCTTGAAACATAAGAACTTTTATCACTTACGCTGGTTTTTCAGCTGAGTTTTGCGTTGCATTAGCCGTGCCATCAGCCAGGGCTGTTGGGAGCCATATGGCTACGAGGCATAGAACCAGCGGCATTCTGCCACTCCAGGTAGGCATGATCACAGATGGGGCAACTAGAGTCGTTGCCGAGTTGCCTTTTCGATCTTCGTCTTCACGTAAGTAAGTGATGTCAACAAAGTCTGTGAAACAGACTGACGCAGGCCTAGTAATGCTTCGGTCTTTATAGCGAAAAATGGGTCTGAGCCATCTATGGCGTCTTAGGCTGGTAGAACGGGCGACAGCCGTCATCGGTGGTGTTAATTGCAGTGAAGTACGTCACAGGCGACTATTGATAAAGGCGTATACGTCTGATATCAAAAATCGATGAGAACTGTAGGATGGACAAGTTAATGCGATACGGCGCCAATGGGAGGGGTCTGAATTTCACAAGTGGTAATGGTAATGGTAACTGTACACTCATATAGCGCCACTTCAAAAGAGAGACTGTCACAAATGCATCGGGTGGCAATCGAGCTAAAATTCCTACATCATGATCACCTTCTGGACTCTCGCTACGGTATCACTGGAAATGAATTGAACTCTCAGAAATACACGCAGCATTCTTTGTCGTAAATTCAGGTATAAACTCATGACTCATCTCTTTCAAACTGCATACCCTTCACGTAGCCTGGCTTCTGGTTTCTTTCATTCATAAGATCTCGGCTAGGAATGAGCCGATTGGCGTTTTTGCCGATTTCCGATTCCGATTAGTTGGCCTGATTTTCTCTCCGATTCCGATCCGATTAATGGGTAATATTCACTTTTATTTGGTTCTAGGCACTGTTTGCTACTAAGAAGCCCGACTGTCCGACATTTTGATGATGCGTCAACTCACAATTGTATTACTTTACACGGACTTTCAGTATTTAAGATTAAATATTATCGTAGGAGGTCGTCAAAACAGATTACTATAATTTTTTGTATTAATGAAAAAAGGAATTGTTTTGATCAAAAATATTACTTCTTTGTTAATCGGATTTTAAGGCCCGGGATCGCCGATTCCGATTAATACCGATTAGTGCAAAATCCGGCCCGAACCGATTACCGAACGTATAATCTTCTGATGTCATGGATGTTGCGATACCAGCGCTATAGAAGTCGTTAGATTAGATGAGATCATTGTTTTAGTTTAGCCTCAAACTGGAGACAGACAGGTCCAAGTGATGTATATACATTTTTGAAAAAAATAAAAGAATTCTTCAATAAAATCAGTTCATTGTTGAAAGCTTAGATTTCTAAAACGTTCCTATGGAAATAAAGATGGTATCAGCCTACACTGAAGCTAATGTTCTGCATTTGTAAACATTAACAGCTGAAGCTGAAGCGTATCTTTAGGCCTGTCAGCAGATCTTAAAGGTTAGCCTTTTTGCACTGTTTCATGTTCTGAGGCGACACCTACATTTCCGTATCAGAACCTCTCTTCTCGCAAAAGCGTTTGGTCACTGGCTACATCTCTGCTACCATGCACATGAACATTGTATGGGACCAATAAAAGCCATATAACATGGGCTCGTATTGGAATACTGGTACCATATGGGCCCTATATTAGCAGACTGGCAGTGACATCAGCTAACATCTATTTTATATTAACTAGGCCTCTCAGTAGTCTATGGCTTCAGCTATTTCCTACACCCCAGTGTTGGGTAATATATTCTACAGGAAAACTGGTTAGTAACTATTAGCTGTCTGACTCGCACAGAGAAATGCAGCAATTGTCTCGCATGCTCAAGCATTTGCTCATTGTATTAAATGACTTACATGTAGCACGCCTGGATTTCACTCACTCGTTCTCAACCGAAGGCGCTCGAGACCCACTGATTATGTTATATTTTCATTGATGAAAAAATAATGGGCATTTATTGGGCACAATGACTGAAAGTTTGTGCACATTGATTGAAACAGTCGAAATTTACATCGCCAATTTATC
>JACEVL010000293.1:117500-130000 GCA_020284085.1 Aporrectodea caliginosa | reverse complement strand
GAGAGTGTTGTACAAGGATAATTTATTGGCTTTAAACCATTCAGATAGGCTTTCTAATTCATTACCTGCCATGGTGTACAAGGTTTCAAGAGATTTATCAGACAAAAATGCATTGGTGTCATCTGCAAAGATTATGAAATGAAAACTTGATGAGGAATTTGAAATATCATTTATATATATCAGGAATAGCAATGGACCTAGTATAGACCCTTGTGGCACTCCACACCTTACATTTAATTGTTCTGAGAGGTGGTTATCAAATGAGACATATTGCTTTCTGTTTTGAAGATAGTCAGAGAACCAAGCAAGTCCTATCTTTCTGACACCATAGTGCTCAAGTTTTTTTATGAGAATTTTATGGTCGACAGTGTCGAAGGCTTTGGATAAGTCCAAAAATATCCCGATCGAAAACAAGTTATTGTCAATGGCCTCTGTAATTTTTGAGTGCATTTCTAATAGAGCCATGAAAGTGGAGTGGCCAGTTCGAAAACCATATTGACTATTAGTTAGTGTACTTTTTGATGCTAAGTAATTTGTTAACCTCAGATGCATTATTTTTTCAAAATATTTAGAGAAATAGGGTAGTATTGACACAGGTCTATAGTTATTAAATTTATTTGTCTCTCCTGCTTTAAAAATGGGTATCACCTTTGCAATTTTTAGCTTATTTGGAACGCTCCCAGCTAAAATGGAGCAATTAATCAATTGTGCAAGGGGTATCGATATTTCCTTAATGGTAAACTTTGCTACCTGTGGATCAATTCCGTCTTCACCACAAGAATGAGTGTCCTTGATTGATGCAGCAAGCGAAATTACCTCCATCGGTGTAGTTAATTCTATGCCCATTGAGTTAGGGGAAGATTCCTTGAGAAAGTCCTTGTAATTAGACTTACTATTCCCAATTTGCGTGGCTAGCTGTGGTCCTATTTCAGTGAAATATTCATTAAAGCTTGTTGCAATTAGTTTTTTGTCCTTAATTTCAAGACCATCTGTTACAAAGCAGGTCAAGACTTAATCAGATGCATACGGTGCTTTTTGGAAATGTTGCAGTACAGTACCTTTCAGTTTTGGATGCTATGACGTTTATAAATTTACGATAGGTGCCCAATAATAGGGGCAACGATGTTAAGTTCGTTCAGATATTATGGAAACTAACAAGAGCTTGCCAACGTAAATGATTCTTGCGCTAACAATACCTCCAAATGCAGGTAACGTTGAATCTTAATCCTAAACTCTAAATATCTAAATCGTTGCTCCAAACTCTAAAGCTAAGCGCAACAATAGCTTGTTAGAGAGCGCTGCTTTTATGTAAGAGGTGTGCAGGAGAGGTGCTAAGACAGGTTTGAACGTCTATGTCAGTGATGTCAAAAGATTGGCCAGCGGGCCATTCCTGTTCCTACAACCATTTTTTCTGGACAGGGGAGCCTTGCTTAAAGACTACACAATTTGAGAATAAAAGTTCAAAGCTTGTCATTTTTCACAGCATAATCACGAGGCGAAATCAAATTGCTGCACTAGCAACACGCCAGTGAATACACAAATTGTTTGATGTCATTAATCAAAACGTTGGTTGTCTGTTAACAAATATTAAAAGTTACGAAATCATTCTAAAATTTAAAATGTTACGAAAATGTAATAAGAAGTTAAAAGTGGACAGTGAAAAAATCAACTTCTTTTCGCGACATGTGGACTGACAAGTATTTTTGGATCAGCAGGGCATAATCTAGTTCTTCGATGTGCCACTCGAGAGACAATTGATTTAAACTTATATTTAATTAATTTTGTTATCACGATCTTACTAAGAGTTTGGCACGGACTTGCCTGTTTTAAATAGCAAAATAAGATAAATTTGGGTTTTTTATGTACAATGCCTAGAAACTTGAATACAATGACCTTAAGGCTTAACGAGTTTTACGTGATGTTCATGAATGATAATGACGATTAACATAGCGCATTGGATAACACACTGGCGTAGAGAGCGAGAGGTACCGAGTTCGAGTCAGTAGGGCGGACATGCTTTGTAGGCTGCTATTAGCGCCGTGTATGGCAGACTGTCTGTTCTGTTAGTAGCTAAGATTGTTTCAATTGCATAACATATAAATGTACAGCGCAGTGCGTTTGTCAGGCGCTAAATTAAAGAAAAGATATTATTATTATTATAATAATAATAATATTATTATTATTATTCTATAAAATTTGACGGCTTGTATGCTAAAAGTGCACACTTAATTATAAGATTTATTCTGTGCTCATCCCAGATCTCTGCCTCCTTTTTGCGCAGACGCCTTCGCACACTGGCCTGCCACTTGCTCGAAAATGTTGCCACAGGTCCACCGTTAAAAAAAGTTTTGACACCCTAGTCTATAAAATGCTAGCCTTTCGAATATCAACATGGTAAAAAGTTAGAAAGAGTTTGTTAGCATTACCATTGACGACAAGAGGATATAACTTTCTCTCCGGGGGAGTACAGACGACCATTGTAAGTGCACTGACAATCGTATGGCTTGACACATGTTCCCTATCATGTCAACAGATTTAAAATTACGCTGAATAAAACCTTTTAAATTCCATAGTAATTCACAGTTCAATGCTTTCACGACTATTTAGTAGGGCCTACTGGTTTAAAATGCAGAATAAGTCAAATAATATGCAAACGGTATATCAATTTACACAATTCGTTGCAAGCTCTTCGTAGTAGCCTATTTCAGTAATCTTATACTACCAGTATAATGCATATACTGCTGGGTAAGATCGACGACCTAACGACCCTGGCAACCACAATATATCGTTAAGCAGAGAGCACTATTCTCTTGCATTGATTTTACTCTGGGTTCTCTTGCGCTGACCTTGATAAAAACAGGAAGCGGGCAGTTTTATATTTTACAGGTTTTTCCTATCTTTGTCACTAACAATATTCGTATGTTGCACTAAGTATTTAAGTAAGAAGCAAGAAGTAGGAAGCAAGCAGGCAACAAAACAAGTAAATAAGTAAGCAAGTGTTCCACTAAGTAAGTAGGTGCATGATTGATTAAGTAACTAAGGTGAAGGTCATTGAGTGAGTGATTAAGTGAGCAAGTGAATTTGTAGGCCCTGAACATATAGGGTCCTAAAATAGCGGTTTTAAATACCTTACAAAAACGGTGCCTATATGCGGGCTTAACCAGTGGGTATTGCTTACTATTAGTAATGTGTTATAGTTGTAGATATGAGTCCTGTGTGTCAAACTATTCTGTATATGACATGGTTTCATTATAATTATTAGAGGATTTATTCGCATGCTGTCAACAATATGAATGAGATGACGGCGCAACTCACGTTTTGACTGACGACGTAGCCACGTGCACAGGCACATCCAGAAACTGCGACCTCTCCACCTCTGCACGTTCCGTAGCTCACGCACGTTCTCTCACATTGTTTAACATTATGCTGGAAGGTTTGACCATGCGGACAATCATTGTCGTCTTCACAGTCATTCTTGTCACAATCCCACTCTCCACTTGTACAGGTGCTAACACGATATCAACAAGCTTTGTATGTTAGCTCAGATTCATTCGTAATAAAATTATTTCGGTATATTCCAAACTTCTTACCTGAATTATATGCACTGAGAAACCGATTTACATATTGATTTACATACTGATTGTTATGATCCGAGAGATAGCGTCAGAGCTATATGTCGTCTTTTTGGATGTACTATGCGGAAAATATATGATTATATGGATACAACAGACGAATGCGTATACCAGCTGCCCCCTCTCTCTGTCTGTTTCTCTCTGTCTATCTGTCTCTGTCTCTGTGTCTGTCTCTCTCTTATTATATATATATAGATTGTTCAAGTCCCATCGTTTAAGTTACTTTGCGGCTCATGTTTAAGTCGAGAACTGCATATATATGTTTGTCCTCGGGACTTACCACTTTGCACAACCCCTTCTAATCGTTTGTCCAGCTCCATAGAACTTCCCGCTCTTTTCATCGTAGCAGGTGCACAGGTCCTTGGGAACGCAGTCACCGTTTCCGTTGATGAGATATCCATCCGTGGCGCAGTAACAACCGGCAACGCACATCCTGTCCGGTGATACCTTGCTCTTGTATGCTAAGTCATGGCAGTGCTTGAACTGAGGAGCGCAGTCGCTGTACTGCTGTCCGGCCGCTTTACATTGGTATCCATCGACATCTTTTTTAAAGCATCGACACAATATTATTATTATTATTATTATTATTATTATTATTATTATTATTATTATTATTATTATTATTATTATTATTATAAAATCAGAGTTCTTAAAATCATGGTTCTTAAAATAAAGGTTCTAGGGCCTCATCGAACCCAGGCACGCGATAGCGTTAAACCGCTGGATTGTAACTGAAATCTTTTGGAACAGGAAGAAAGTTTCTTGAAGATCTTCCGTTGTTCTTGTCAATCGTCGGCCGAGATCCAAGATGAAGGCCAGGCCTTCGCGGTCCATAGGCCCCATCGTTTCTATGGCGATAGGGGTAAAACAACCAACCCACACACACACACACACACGCACACACTTTTATTATTTATTATTATTTTATATTATTTTATTATTATTTTTTTCATTTATTATTATTATTATTATTATTATTATTATTATTATGATTATGATTATGATTATTATTATTATTATTATTATTATTATTATTATTATTATTATTATTATTATTATTATTATTATTATTATTATTATTATTATTATTATTATTATTATTATTATTATTATTATTATTATTAATTTTATTATTTTTATTATTATTATTATTATTATTATTATTATTGTTATTATTATTATTATTATTATTCGATTTGTAAAGCGCAAGATTGTGTAACTAAATGCACCGCAAATGCGCTTAAGCAGCTTCTTATACGATGATAATTATAAACAACACTTTCGACATCTTTCGAAAGACCTTCAGGCTTAATTATTATTAATTCCTACCGGAATTCGAAGCGCAGCAGGGGCAGCATTCCATACTGTTCGGCCAGATACAGCAAATGGTTTGCTTTAGACCCGCTGGCTTGTCTCGTCCATATGCAATTCGCTCCAGAATACAGTTAGTACTGTACTGGAACTTATAATTGATTCATTCACGCAGTTAGATTCAGACTTTCAGATTCAGGTGCGCGTGTTATGTTAGTTAAAAGCTGCAGTAGGCTAGATTAAATAAATTACAATGCATTCAAAATTAAATTCAACTAAATTAATAACAAATTCAACAAATTGGTAAACCAATAAATAAGTGTAGGCTACGGCTATTGAATTGAAATTTGAAGTTATAGTTACTATCGCCATTGCAGAGATCTCTCAGATTTTCGTTGTCAATCCAGTTGACGATGACACCGTGAACGGCGCATTCGTGAGCCAGAGCAGAGATCATCGTACAGACGGGAATGTTGGATTCCTTAGAAGCTTTGAAGCGACAGACTTCCTGCTGGCAGATGTCTTTGTACTTGAGCCAAGGAACGGCATTAATGCATTCGCTGAACACGTTGTTCATCCCAACATTGGCACAAACCGTTTTCGCGTAGTTCTCCGCCTAAGTATTATTGATAACATTGGTAGCCAGACTCGTAATATAAGTTTAACTCATTCGTTATCGTAATCGCAAACTCTTTGCTTTGAGGGCAAGCGCTGGGCACAAGCTTATTAATGAGCGCTGCATCTTGTCAGAGAGGTTGTCTACATAAGCTTATGTCAAGAAAGATTCGAGTCCGTTTGGCTAAGAGACCAGAGAGAGGATAGCTGCTAAAGCGGGTTTCGTCTAGGACAGAACCCTCGGAAGGTGTCAGATTGGATGGATTTCGGTGGGTAATTCAGTTTGATTTCAAAGAAATATCTTATTAAGAATATTACAGTATTCAAGATTCAAGTCTTCATAATTATAGTGCATCATGACCTGTTCTGCTTAAAATTTCCGCAGACGTAGGCAGCGCGCTGTCAGCTATCATTCTGAGTGCCTAACCTGCGATTTAAACAAATCTAGCCTATGATATTCTAATTTAATGTTAGCTAATATAATAGGTCTACAGTGTCAAGTAATTTATTTTAATCCATCGAATATATTCTAACAGATTCCGAAATATTGTATAGTATTCTAACATAATAATCTATTTTGATCAAACATCCAGTAAGCTTATTTATGGAGTCGCTGCCATGACGCGCAACTAATGCCCTAATAAATGGTCACTGCAGAGTAAAACATGCAACATTACTTGCTGTACGTGAAGCATTTAAGACTATGGTAAAAATATCAGATGTATAAAGTTGATAGCTACTTGAGCGGCATAGCTGCAAGGATTCTTTTGCTGACCGACGTCTGGCTCTCTCTCTGGACAGTCGCTGTAGGACATGGCGAATGGGACCAGAGACTCGACGATTCCACTTCTTGACGTGAATTCACCAGACGTCGAACCGTCCATGTCTCCGCAGAGACCTCTGATCTGAAAAGTAAAGCAAATCGTTCCGTGATTTAAAACTATATGATAAAATTAGGAACGTCATTGTCATTGTGACTATGCACAGTTCTCATGACTGCTCCAATATGTTAGTTTCATTCAAGCGTTGGTCTGCATAATTATGGCGTTATGCTGTTAGTTCCAAACAATAGAACTGTATAATTATATAAAGTTTGGCTTTTACTCTACATTTTCTTATTGCATTTTGCTGACACCGTGTCACCTCTTCATTGTATACATAGCAAGTAGTGCTTATAGAGATTATTTACTTATTTACTTACTCGGGGTTCTAGAATTACTCTGCTATGTATAATGCATTGTTAATTGAACTATAATTGTACTAAATAATGGCTGTACACAATTATGTAAAGTGGATGGTGACCGGGCTAATGGTAGAATACAAGGTGGTGTTCACTTACACCAAAGACCTTGAGTTAAAGTTTCAAACCACAGCTCAATTAAATTATCCCCAAACCTGTATAGAATACAATACAGGCACTATATTAGCTCTATACAATTAGCCTATATATTATAGAGATTGCATAGTATCCTACCTAGATTTGAAGGTTACACCACATGTTCTAATATGAATTTTTTTCGGGTAGGCCTTACATAGGCTTTTAAACTACATCGACGTGGTCCAATATTTAAATACCGCTTTTACAATATAGATTTAATAATTATATCTAAATAAACGAGATGGTTAAATTTATTCAAATAAATGTATAATGAAGCAAATTCAAAAATAAATTTAAAGAAAATAAATAAAAGACACGAAAAGCTGACGTTTTTAATGAGTCTGTTACAGACCTTTCCGTTAAAGAACGGGTCCAGATAGATGTATATTCGTCCATTTTTGTCGAAGAGACAGCGGAAACCGAAGCCTTGTATAGATACGAAGAGAGTGGAGACCTGCTGAACGAACAGCTCTCCGTTGTAGAACGGAAGACCGTCGTCCAAGTTGTTTCCGTTGATGGTGATAGTTACCGATGGCTGTATACTGCTAGACCATCCGATGATAACCTTGACGACCGTTTCGCCTAATGTGGATGACCTGATGCGTACTTCGAAGATTCCGACGCAAGCTGCTCCATCGAAACAGTCTTCTGGACGGTAACTCACATAGACGCTCGTCTGGCCAGAATTTAAGACGTCGGCTTCGATGTCTTCTGGCAGCTGAGAACAATTATTTCGTTCATTTGGGTATATATTGGAATTGCTGTTCATTTTTGTACGTATCATGAAATGTTGCCTATTTTATTTATATATAATTATATATATTGTGAAAATGCGTAGACGTATTGTGAAATTGTGTTCAATTGTGCAAATATTTTTAAATATTGCTAATTTGTGTACGCATGGTTAAATGTTATTAATTTCTCTACGATATAAACGTAATTCAGTTGTAAACACAATTCAGTTATAAACATAATTCAGTAATAAAAAATAATTCAGTTATAAACATAATTCACCATTTGACTAGGTCTGTAGCGCCGGATTTATCCCTTCCGGTCGGTTTTGGTGGACTCTTAGACTTGGTATCCGATGGAACAACTCCATCTACAAGCCACTTCCGCTCTTGGTTGACACTCCAGCACAAGACACTATTGCAAAGTTTTTATAGCGACCATAAAGCCTCGACCCTGCTCATTTTTGAATGCACTCCTTTACCTCCGCTGCCCGTTTGAAGGGGTGCCACCACATTTTAGATCACCGTGTACGGGCCGTGCTAGCCCGAGATTTATATAATTATCTGAAATAAGCCACCACTGACATGCGAATGGATAGCTAACCGCACAGAATCGCATGGGACGCATGCTCATACCAATGTAGCTATCCGGTCAATAGGCCTACGTGATTACGATCTGCGATTAAGACTCACCTCGACCAGAGTATAGGAACAAGATGGACCATGAAAGTCGTAAGTAACGTCATCGAATGTCTTAACATGCGATATACCGTACACTGTACATGATCTCGTACATTCTTCCTTCGTACAGTCCCAGCGACCAGAGCTGCATGTACTGTTAATTAAACATTGATTCAGTGTCAGCGTTTCTTTAAAGTATCTTTAATCTTAATTTTGCAATAATACGAACACGACACGATATAAAGGTACATAATAAAGGAACAAATCCATGTATATTAATACATATATTACATAAGCTTACACGAGATCGGAAGTAAATATATGATCAAGAAAAAGTCGCAGAGGAAAACTTATCGGATAGACAGCCACTGAATAACTGTTCGATACATATAATATGCATGACTCCGCCCAAACTTGTATATTCACATACATCATTTTCGTTCATACGTTCATACAATGCCATGTATACATGAATGCGTATATTGATACACGGACACATAGTACGTAGAATACAATGGACATGCCAAAATTAATCAAAAAAGAACACACAAAGAAAGTGCATCATATCCCTTAGATTAGTATAGCCATTGACTCTACTTACCATTGGTTGCAGTCAATCTGGATCGTATCTCCTGAGGTGTAGCTGTTTCCCTGGTATTTGCAGGGACACTCCTCGGCCTTGACGCAGGTTCCATTGTTGAGGTAGGTGCCTTCAGGACACTGGCATCCTGGATAACATTCCTCCTTCGCACAGGTTTCACTCTGTCTGGTGTACATATTGGAGCAGGTGGCAATGCAGTTGGATATACATTCAGAAAAGACCAACCCAGTCTGACATTCCTTTGCTGCAATATTAAAAGAAGTCCAACTCTACCACCTGCTTTTTATTTATGTACCGGTAACGCCCCTACAAGACATAGCCTTTCGACAGCGCGCTTGGCATAATTCAGCGATTGCGAATTCTAGCCTTTGGTAATAAAGTATGGGCTTGAACTACGAAGTAAACGATAATATTTTAAATGCACTGGTCTCGTGTCCAAAACCAAGCAACTTAGTATATTGCCACTAAAGTGCTAATTAGCAGGAAATGTACGTTTCCCTTTAGTTCATAACTCAACCCTCACCCTGACGCGTCTATGTGTCTATTATAGAGCTCCACTGGTTTGTCTCCAGTCCGTCAACATGCCATCCACTTTCATTGTGGCTACGTATCGTCAGCGTTTCTGAATTTTCATTGTACAGGCGCTGTGTGAACTAGCATATTATTGTGATAAGAATTACTTACGACAGAGATGAGAAGTTCTCCACGAGAATACGATTGTGTTCCTTTCATTGCAGAGCTGAGCATAGGCGGCGAGCACCAAGCAAACACGACTATTCTTCTCCAACGTTGAATCAGCTGCGCAGTAGTCGTTCACACACCGACCGTAGAACGAGTTGACTTCCACCTATACCCGGATAAGAAAAACAGCCAAATAAGTATCAACCCAAAGCCTTACAGAAGATTTCTTCCAATGCTGCTGCGTTTATGTGGGGATTCATCTATTATAAACATTAAACATATCATTGAATTGCATTCGTTGTATATTGTTGGTTATATTGTGTTGTAATATATTGTTGTCAACTGATTGTATATACCGGATTCTGATCTGTTGCACTGTGTTGTATTGTGTTATTAATTATTTTGTATATCTTGATTTTGATACGCACCACGCTGTGACAAGAGGAGAACGGACTAAGAAGCAGAAGGCTGCAGACGTTCTCGGCACGATTTCTCGATGTATAGTCGGAACACTGATTGGTCATCGGCGACGCCGGTGAACACTGAAAAGAAACAGGGACTAAATTGAAAACGTTCTTCATTGACAAATTGACGTCTTAACGCTTTCGTCTGACATCACATACCTCGTTTTCTAGCACAAGAAGTACAGAATTCATACAAAACTTAGAAAGAAAAGGAAGTTTCATATTATTATGTCACTGTTTCGTAAACATATTTTGGCTTAATAAAGCGTTCCTAAAATAGGTTGCGTTAACTTTTTAGTGTACGCTTTCTGAATTAATTATTTATCTTTCGGAATGATTTAAAAACAAATAAGACACGAGCATGGATGACGTATTAGACTATGCCAACTGCTCACTCTAGCTTTACCTGGTGGTAGTTGTCGACGACAGCCCACGAGTTTCCGAATGTAGTTGGATCAACTGCTTGACCGTCGGCATTCACCAAGTCATCTGGCGAACAGTCACAAGAACTTTCGTTATTTCAATTTTTAAATTCATGTCGACATTGTTTTGTGCATGATGGGCAAAATGCTCCTCTGCACAAAAAACCTAGCGATTACACTGCTCATTATTTGTCGTCGGACTCGTAATAGTAATCTTCAACTCCAAATTCCTATAGCGCTGCTCGACAGCTAAGAGCTGCGTCTTGTCAGAAGGGTTGTCCAGAGACGTTAAGATCCGAGTCCGGTTGTCGAAAGACACCGGAGAGAGGAGAATGAGGACGTCGGACATTTTTCTTCCAAATCTTGCAGTTGTAATACAGTCAGAGAGGAAGCGTTAAATGCAAACCACCCTGACCTAATCGATATTTCACATTGAAATTTAACAATTAACATCGCTTTAAAAGAAAAACAGTAGCCCACTGTGTGCAGAAGTAATTATATTCGCTATGCAGCCGGCTGATTGGTCTCGTGATTCCATAAAATCCAAACTAGGTTGCATTTAATAATTGAATAATCGCTCAAGCAATGCGCTAAAACAGAGAATATAATATGGTGGCAAGAAATACAGTCGTTGAACTCTTTCTAAATCCATTGAATTTTTACTGGGCTTCTATTGACTAGGCCTACGCTTACACTTCAAGCAATCGTTTGGCGTCTTATGCATTTTGAAAACGGTGTTATACAAATTATCGGATAAGACAGGTTTGATAGATGAATAATCGAATGAAAACTGCAGTAGATTCAGAATAGTTTGTCTTACTGTTTGGATTTTCGTCGGAATTTCCACACATGCCTTCGAAAGTTAAGCTACCGTCACTCGCTGTCTCTTGCATCGTCAAGTACCACGAAGTTTCTGAATCCCATCTGGCTCGGCAAGGTCCGTAGAACAGGAGGAAGAATTCGCCTTGATATTCAATGCGGACAGCTGTAACATATCAGCCAGGGCAACTTATGAATGAATTATGTTCTACACTATTCTATTCCATAATCATCTGTTGTATACCATTCTATCGTATACTATGAACTCTATACTTATAGATAGAATTAATTCTATCTTATTTTGCAACATTCTATATGCTATTCTATTATTTCATGGGAGATTCTATTCAATGTAATTCTATTCTATAACATTCCACTCGATGCCATTCTAATCTGTGCTATGTTATGTCATTCTGTTCTGTCGGATGTCTAGCTAGAATATTGTAATTGCAATTGGAAATTCATATAGCGCCGTTCAAAGGGCAAAATAAATTTGAGTATAAGAACGAACCACTGGTTGTCGAGGCATAGGCGTTGTTTTCGTCGAACTGAATTTCAACTCCATTATCGGTTATATAGTCACCTTGAGCGATGACTACATCTCTGTCAGTCAACTTGAAGGTCAACCGCTGCAAGAACAGTGATTATTCAGAATTTATTAATTTGGCTCATGCAGTATGTTATGCGCTTCTGAGTAGATTACCTTGAAGGGGCGCTACTTAAAAACTCCTTAATAATATATATATATATATATATATATATATATATATATATATATATATATATATATATAACAGCTTTCTATGGGCATCAGTTGACTGACACCACTGGTGATTCAGTAGTTTACTATGAATAATATTTTACTAACTGATGTAATGTTGTAGTTCTTAACACCATAATAACAGGCTCACACAGATAGAGCCTTTAGTTAAGGATGAAGTTCAACTGGAGAAAAATAGTTTAGTTACAACCAAAGTTTAACTAATAGTTGTTTACATGCAGTTATTAGCTGAAAAGTTTAATTAAAAATCAATAACTACGCAGCTATCTTCCGCAATGATTGTCACGAGTAACTTTTTCATTACTGAAGTCAAGTGAACTGCATTGGATGATGCATTGTCGTTTGCATTAGAAACTGTTTTTCGTTATTTCCTAGTAGAACTCA
>JACEVL010000293.1:0-112500 GCA_020284085.1 Aporrectodea caliginosa | reverse complement strand
ACCATTGCCTCCGTAGACTGAACAGCAGTCATCCTTCGACACGACAGAGTCTGCATTTTCCGGCTTGGCACCCAGGCATAGCGATTCAGTGTAACAATACTTGAATGTCTCACTAATGGCTGTCAACAGCAAGAGACGTCAGGTAAATATGCAAGTACGCGTAGTGTGTATGTATAGAGCATTTAGTAACCTATATGCCACATGTAAAGAGCATTAGAAAAATCCAGGATATTGCAATAGTAAACTCGAATAGTTTTGTCAATTCAGATCGGTTGTTCAAAGAAAGCATATTAAGAAAACCTAGTAACCAAAATAAAGGAAGAAGACAGAGCAGTTTTAAAGGATGATAATAAATGATGACAGATGGTAAGTTGGTTGGAGCCAATGCGATCAGCTGCAGTACTGTAACAGTTCAACTTCGTTCCTTTAACAGTGCCATGAAATATGACACTTCCTACGATGAATAGATTATAGTGAGATAGAGACGAAAAAGAGATTTTCGTGAGTATATTTCACTGGTTTGTTGGTAAGCTGTTGGTACCTGGTTTGTAATCGTCACACGTCGATCCAACATAGTCATCGTCGCACTGGCACTCGCTGGGGTTGACACAGCGGCCGTGCTCAGAGCACGCCGGATTACAGACAGCTGAAACCAGAATCCCAGAGAACAATAACACCTTGCATTCACCTATTTTTATTTCTAATGAGAGATTCTGGTGATGTTTTAAAAACTTACGCTAAAGATAGAAATGTTAAATCTGAAAAGAAAGATGTTTAGTCTATTATAGGATTATTGTTCCCTAAAAATATCATTTATTTTAATTTGTTATTTTAATTTGTTTAGGCTAACTCCCTAGTTGATCATGTAAGAATAAACAAGAGCCTAATTTGCTGTTTGTTAAGAGAAGTTTTTAGTGTTAATTGTTGTAATCTATTCTCCTACTATACACACAGTTTTATGTTTCTTTCCTACTTACGTATGTCGCAATGATCTCCAGTCCATCCTGCGCAACATATTTCGATCCGTGTGTCAACATTCCTTAGAACATCCATTTACAAAGTAAGTAAGTAAGTAAGTATATCCTTTATTGAGATGCACTAGCAAACGCACAGCACTGTACATGGCAAGATTAATACTTTGAAATAAATAAACAAAAAGCACAATTTTTACAAAGTACCAAGTAGATGTTCCGCAATGGCATGCAAATAGCCTAATGTTAGAAACAAGGTGGAGCATAACCCCAGTGATGAGGTGATGCGATTGTTCTATATATTGGATTATTGTTTACAGTAGGATTAACATGTACATGGGTAAGGTATGAAGCCAAACATCCGCAAATATAGGGCCTATCCGGAAGCTTGAATTTCAGACTCTGGAGATTATTGACCGGTTTACAACTTGGCTTTGCTGCGCCTTCGATTGATGGCTGCGCATCAGACACTAGCGATGCAGTGCAAGTTACTAATTACAGACTCGTTACCAGATTTTCTAGTTCGAAAAGAAGGGAAAGATATATACGAAACAGAAGAAGAGCAGGAGACTATAGGAAATCCGTTGTATGGTGAGAATTGTCGTTGAACGGTTCTATCTTAAGCTATATCGGGACGCTCTGTAAAATGTAAGGCGTTATTAATTGGCTCAATGTCTGCTTAGTCTATACGACGATCACAGATTTAGCTACCGCAACTAAAGGCCAAATATAAGGGAGCAGAATGGTCACAATCATACGCTCTGAAATTCGAAAAGTTTTAAAATGCTCTGAAGTACAGGTTGTCTAGTAACTGTCACATAGAGGATTCTTACTTGTGGAAAACGCAATCAGGAATGTCTCCGTAAGGATGAGCGTGCCATTCGTCCAGCTTCATTGCCAGCTCTTCGTCACTGTAGGCAGTCAGCTGGGAAGCAACCTTGTCTAGGATGTATCCATCCTTGTTGCGATCCACGCCATTTGAACACGATTCCTCGATAGTTATCTTCTCGCTCTTGTAAGTTTCGCAATAGTGGCTGCTGTAAATAAATGCAGAAAACTCGATAAATATAATAATAATAATAATAATAATAATAATAATAATAATAATAATAATAATAATAATAATAATAAAAATAATAATAGCCTGAGGGATAAGAGCTACCTCGGGCAAAAAAAATAAATGAAAAAATAAAAATAAATAATAATAATAATAATAATAATAATAATAATAATAATAATAATAATAATAATGTCGCGTTCCGGGGCACGTTTGTTATGCCCGATTTGGAGGAGACGTAACCGTTCCAGATGTTCATTTATTTCTGTCTCCGGACAATTTTTGTATCACCTGAGGGATCATATCTACCTCGGGTAAAAAAAATAATAATAATAATAATAATAGCCTGAGGGAATAGAGCTACCTCGGGCAAAAAAAAATGAAGAAATAAATAAATAAAAATAAATAATAATAATAATAATAATAATAATAATAATAATAATAATAATAATAATAATAATAATGTCGCGTTCCGGGGCACGTTTGTTATGCCCGATTTGGAGGAGACGTAGCCGTTCCAGATGTTCATTTATTTCAGTCTCCGGACAATTTTTGTATCACCTGAGGGATCATATCTATCTCGGGTAAAAAAATAATAAAAATAATAAAAATAATAATAATAATAATAAAAATAATAATAATAATAATAATAATAATAATAATAAAAAAAATAATAATAATAATAATAATAATAATAATAATAATGACTGTTCATATGACCTGACCATGTCAGGACTGACCGACGGCTTATAAAAATATTGAAACAGCCATTTTTAATCAGTCTATACATAAGTTTGTTGGATTTGTCCTATAATAAAAAAATAATAATATAATAATAATCTTCGTTTAATTTCAAACTGACACAAACGCAGAATGATTACAAATCAGCATTACAGTTATTAGATGAGTCGAATGTAACTGTATACAGCAGCCATGCAAGGCGCCCATTACGTCCTACATCTCATTTTACCAACGCGCCATCTCGCAAATGATAGGCTGATTTGACCTTTGGGAGGGTATGGGAAGCGATTAAGCTACCTACTGCTCTTCACGCCAGTGATGTTACCACTACACTATGGACCGATAAATCAATCTCTCTATAGAGTGAAGTGCAATTGACATTTATAAAGCGCCACTTCTAGAAAAAAACTCTTCAGTAGCGCTCCCGACCTGAACCATTGAAATTATTGTCCAATAACACAGACTTCAGGCGCTTGAGAAACTATGGAAGGGACAAACTGAGGAGTTAGAGCGGTAGCTGTCGAGAAAAGGGATTCCAGCTGATGGGTTCAACATAGGCTATGGTTCTGGACTGAGTGGTGGCAGCATACATAGGAGGAGCGTTTAGGAGTACATGGGCAGCCGAACGAAAGGTGCCACAGTCCCGGGATCGATGAGACTGAAATGCAAGATCACGGACTGTGGAAGAGAAAAGAATGTCTGGAAATATCTGGCGTATATTAATCTTAGCTAGCTGAGCGTGACCACGAAGTCAAATGACCTGGGTCTTATTACAGTTTAATCGGAAGCGGTTGGCGGTCATCCAGAGACTAAGAGCAGAATGTTGAATCAAGAATTCCCTCTACCAAAGAAAGAGCTGCATCCGCCACTGATGTTACCACTACACTATGGACCGATAAATCAATCTCTCTATAGAGTAACCCAATCAATTTTACTGTTTGGGTTCGCCACAACTTAGGAAATTCTATCAAGAGACCGCAGCAGAAAAATGCTTGAGAACCGCTACCGTATTATGTCTCTGGTGACTTCAATGTTAGCCGACCCAAACAATCTTGGCTGTCAATGTCCCTATTAATCATTTCATGCACGAACTCCAAAACGGCAAACACCAACAGGAATACACAACTTTTGTCAATGTTGTGATCCGTCGATAAAAATAGGCGCCCTTCGTGTAAAGGAAAGCACTGTTCGCAAATTTATGCGTTTTTAAGCACATACTAAAAATTGGCTGGTTGGGAAAGCCTATTGCATCTGGGTATCCAACTTGGAGTCTATGCTTGTATAACCAGGGAAATTAATATAACGCATTTTAAAGTACGTTACGAAAGCGCTGTAGGGCCTACCGACAACTTTCTAGCAATCTAAATAAGTTTTAAAATAGTTAGCAAATTTATGCTGGGCGTTAGTTGAAGCGCGACATGGCACCTGCGTATCTCCAATGGCCGAAGAGCAGCTGCATATTCCTACATGGTATCCGTATAATGCCCATGAATATGCTGGCAGGGAAGTAGGCAAACTTCTGAAGAGCTTCCTTCGAAGCGTGTAAATAAGTTCACTAGCCTACGAGATGACCAAAGTTCAGGTTCATAGAACGAACCATACAGCGAGCAGATAAAAATTCCGGGCAATTACCAACGACCCGAAACATGTCCTCTGACGGCTATGCTCGATCAGGCAGGAGAGTAGATACAACCTACGCTCTAGGCCCCACCCATTCGCCCTTCCAGCCAAAGACAATAAGAACTTTTTGTCTTGTATGATGTATAAAAAGATTTATTAGTTATAACAGACAGCTGAAGTAACTAGGTAAAATCAGTTTCATAACTGCTATCCAGAACAATTATTGTCACTTGTTGCGTTCTGACAACAATCTTTGATTAAATAAACGAAAATACATACATAATTCGTGAGACACAGTGGCCTAGAACCCAGTCTGATTTGGATTACGGGAGAAGAAGAGGACAAGGGAGAGTTGGCCGGAAACCACCAAAGATACCTTGAGATCCTATGGATATCGTGGGACGATGTCGGAGGAATTGCGGTTAACATAGACGAATGGAGAAGCTGCGTTGCCCGATGTGCAGACCTACACAGGCGGGGATAAGTAACAAGCAAGTAAGGGACCTATAAAGGGAAATGCACTGGCTTGAATTTCGCATGACAAGATCGTTTTTTCGTAATTTAGAAAGTCTTGAATTAGCACTAACTTAGGAACGTCATTTTATGCCTGTCGATTTAAGGTAGCTGCAACATATCCAACTCTTTTTTTATAGCGCTGTAAAAACTTTCAAAGTCAATGTCTATGAATGCAAGTATACGCAATAATATTATTAGGTTTGAGAGGTTATGCTTTAGAATACTTATGTGCCAGAAAATTGCCTTTAAACATAAGAAATTACATCACTTACACTGGTTGTTCATCTGGATCGTGTTCCACTGCTCCCAAGCCATTAACCAGGGCTGCTGGGAGCCATATGGCTACGAGCCATAGGACAAGCGGCATTCTGCCACTCCAGGTACGCATGATCGCAGATGAGTAGCTGCAGTCGTTGCTGAGTTGCCTTTTCGATCTTCGTCGTCACGCAAGTAACTGACGTCAACGATGTCTGTTAAACAGACAGGCGCAGGGCCAAGTTCTGCGCTGGTCTTTATAGCGAAAATGGATCGAGCCATCCGTGGCGTCTTAGGCTGGTAAAATGACTGACAGGTGGCGCCCGTGTAGGCTGTAGCAATCTCGTTATAGAACGTCACAGACGATTATTGATAAAGTCGTATTCGTCTTATGTCAATAAACTCGATAAGATCCGTGGGAGGGACACGTTAATGCGATAAGTCGTCATTGGGAGTAATTGTAGCTGTAACTGTAATCTGACATTTATAGAGCGCCACTTCCAGAATAAACTCATTATTGGCGATCGAGTCACACCTGTGAAATCAATGTAAAATGATACAGAAGGCGTTTGCTAACTGTGGAAGGGACAACTGAAGAGCTCGAGTTGAAACTTCTAGAAAGGCGATTCCTGCTGGTGGGCCCAACATAATCTAATCTAACCTGAACACTTGTAAAGCGCTTCTCACAGCAGAGCTATTCAGAAGCGGAACATAGGCAGCGCTTCTGAACTGAGTCTGTAGCAATACGCAATAGTGTCTTGCAATAGCCTAGAAATCACGTGTGAAACAGTGACCTGTCATAATTTCATTAAGGTGAGTCTGTTTGTATTGTTTAAAGTTCTGATGGGACTATTTCACTTCCATATCTGGACCCCTCTTTTCGCAAATTCGTTCAGTCACTGGCCTGCACCAATGCCAGCACGTCCATGATGGTGTAGGCCTATCAGTCCCATATGGGCCCGTGTTGACAGGCTGGGAGGAACCTTGGCCTAATGTCTATTGCATAATAATTATTAACTAGTGTACAGTTGTCCCCTGTTTCTTTGTTGTGTATTATTGTATTAGGAACTCTGGCTATAGGCCTAAGTCTTTGCTTAATTTTTAAGTAAATGGTTTACTATTAAAAATCTTAAAGATAGGGGGTTCAGTTGCAAATGTTGGAGTAATAAACTTCTTGTTCGTTTTCTCATTGGCTGTTTCGTCATTTACAGAAACCGCACGTTAACGAAACAGTTGTGGTCCAGATTCATGGTAAGAAATAAAAACGCAGAAAGCTATGGCCTCCTTAATGTCGGCACGAGTTTCGGAGAAGTCCATAAAATTCCGATTTGCTATCAAGTCCCAAAATACACGGAACAGAGTTTTAATACCGCTCACAAGGCACGTTCACAAGCCAGATGTGAGCACAGTCGATTCACTGTAGTGCCAATATCTACATGGATATTCCCATCTACATTGAACACAATGAATCAGCAATTGCCGTCTCAAGTCATGTTCACAAGCCAGATGCGATCACGGTCGATTCACAGTACGTGCCAATGCAGCTCTCTGGAATGCATCTCTACCCTGTTTACAGCCAAACAGCACGACCGAAACGAGTTATCAATAAGCGAAGGATGAAGGGACGATATATTTATACCTCAGCCACGTCGCAACAATCCAAGGCTTAGGATCATAACATCACGACTCTGCCATTCGTCTCGATCCTAGATTCGCCTTCAAGCTGTCTTCAGCCGACAGCTTCAGATGTCGACATAGACATATGGTTTTATAACCAGCCGGACTAGAACGGAGACTCTCTGAGTTGAACATGCCATCACGCGCGCAGCACGACGATTTCGCATTCAAAAGCTCTCTTGTCGATTCTCATAATATTGTAGTAAATATCAAGTCATGTTAAAACCGCAATTGTTTGCCTTTGCTCGTCGAAGATCTAATATTAGCTCAATTCGAGAAACATAGCATTGGTTTTCCAATGAAATTGTAATTAGGAACTTCTATCACGCCGCTATTTAATACACAGGGCTCAGTGTTTTAGTTGTCGGGGGTTGGGGTTGGGGGTTCAACCCCTAGTTCTTTTTCTAACCCCTCAGCTAAGTAACTGAAAAGATTCTTGGGGGGGGGGGTTAGGTCTTGACCACCCCGGCTGTTGCTCTGTCATCAAGTACAAAAGAATATATAAATACGACCATTTCCAATGGAAACCCACAAAAACTTAAAAGTTAAAACCCCCATTGAAATTTTTTCCTGGCTACACCACTATGATTATGTAATTTCTTTGTTATGTCGCATAGATAAATTTAAAGAAGAAACTAAGATATCTCATGAGTCGTCAGTTGTTTCATATTAACAACATTAAAATTTAATTTAGACTTATGATCATATACTTTCGAAATCTGCAAAATTTTCGACCCCCCTCCCCAGTTACTTTTTGACAACTAAAACACTGACAGGGCTGCAACCGGCGGCATATTAAAAACAGCCGTAATCACGTTAATATTCAAAAAATATAAAGGCAGTCTATGGTGGATCAGCAATTTGGAACAGGTGAGTCTTATGTGGAGAACGAAATGACAACAGTGACTGCGCAGAACGGACAGATACAAGGAGAGAGACACTGGGCAGAATGCACAGAGAGGATTCGTTCCAAATATAAGCCTAGGTCCAGTACATGCATCCATAATTGAAACAACCGATAGCTAAAGCAGTCATATTCAAAAATGGATTTATTGCCTCAGCCCATTATTAAGGGTAGATCGAGGCTTTTGCCGAGGTGTAACAGTTGTCCAAGACGAAGGCCTCAACCCACTTTTGATAATGACGGAATGACTGCTTTAGCCTACAGTGACAAATAAAGTGTCTAATTCAATATTTTCAAGGTGAAGGAATCGATATCTCTCAGTGGCAATCGTGTGCGAATGTTAATGTTCAAGATGGCGGCCAATATGGTCGCCAAAACAAAAATATGTATATCTTAGCTCACAAAATTATAAGCTACAGTGACAAATAAATTGTCCAATTTAACTTTTTCAAGGTCAATGAAACGAATTATCGTAGTGGCAATAGTGTATTAATATCATTATTTAAGATGGCCGCCAATATGGCTGCCAAAACAGAAATGCATATAACTGAGCTCGTATATAAGCTAGTATAATAAATACAGTGTCTATTTTGACATTTCCGAGGTCAAGGAATCGATTTTTCGTAGTGGTAATAGTATGAGATTGTTGCTATCCAAGATGGGCGGATGTTATCTGACAAAACAAAAAACCTAAGTATATTTTAGCTCACGGGAAAGCTACAATAACAATTGAAGTGTCAGATTTTATATTTTCAAGGTCTAGGAATCGGTTTCGCATAGCGGCAATAGTGTGCGAGTGTTACATTCAAAGATGGCGGCCAATATTGTGCCAACACAGAAGAATATGTATATCTCAACTCATAGTTTTGTTTTGGCGCCCATATTTGCCGCCATCTTGTAAAGGAGCACTCTTACACTATTGCTAATACGAGAAACCGATTTCTGGACCTTCAATATACGAAATTCAACACTTCATTTGTTATTCTAGCTTACCTATGAGCTGAGATATACATTTTTTGTTTGTAAAGTAGAGCTCTCACACTATTGCCGCTACGATAAATCGATTCCTTGACCTGGAAAACATTAAATTCGACACTTTATTTGCTACTCTAGCTTACCTATGAGCTGAGACATACATGTTTTTTGTTCTGGCGGCGATATTGGCAGCCATCTTGGAAAATAAGCTCTTCGAAATTATTGCAACTATTGAAATTCATTTCCACGGTAGACTCAACACTTTATTTCCGATTGCAGGTTACTCATGAGCATTATCTGTCAAAAACACATTTTTATTATGAACTAAAAAAATACGACGTTGAGGGCGATGAGGGGTAAATATTTACCCCATGACACTTTGGACTCAAATATCTTTTTCCCACAACATGACATCGTCATGGTTTTGGTGTCAGAATATGCCATTGGTCAAAACACATTATGCCTAATTAGATTTGCTCAGCACTCAACATCCAAACACCACTGGGGTAATTATTTACCCCACGCCGTCCTATAAGGGTTAAGGGTATAGGTTGAGGCTTTTGCCGAGGGTAATAACTTACAGCTAAGGCAGTCATTATTAAGGGTATAGGTTGATGCTTTTGCCCAAGGTTAACAACTTGGAGCTCAGGCAGTCTCTATTAAGGGCTATAGGTTGATGCTTTTGCCCAGGGTAACAACTTGGAGCTCAGGCAGTCATTATTAAGGGTATAGGTTGATGCTTTTGCCCAGGGTAATAACTTGGAGCTAAGGCAGTCATTATTAAGGGTAGGTTGATGCTTTTGCCCAGGGTAAAAACTTGGAGCTCAGGCAGTCATTATTAAGGGTATAGGTTGATGCTTTTGCCCAGGGTAATAATTTGGAGCTAAGGCAGTCATTATTAAGGGTATAGGTTAATGCTTTTGCCCAGGGTAATAATTTGGAGCTAAGGCAGTCATTATTAAGGGTATAGGTTGAGGTTTTTGCCGAGGGTAACAACTTACAGCTCAGGCAGTCATTATTAACCTTCGTAGGACGGCCACATTTTACGCTACGTTGAGGACGGTGTGGGGTTATTTTTTACCCCAATGAAATTTTTAATATCTCAGCTCATAAGTAGCCTAAGGTACAATAAGACATGAAGTATCGATTTCAATAGTTCCAAGGTCAGGGAATCGATTTATCGTAGTGGCAAAAGTGTTGGAATAGTACTATCCAAGATGGCGGACAATTTGATGCCAAAACACATAAATATGTATATCTCAGCTCACAGGTAAGCTATGTATGACAAATGAAGTGTCGATTTCAAGATTTCCCAGGCCAAAGAATCGAATTCTCATAGTGGCAGTAGTGTGGGTTGTTACTATCCAAGATTACGGCCAAGATGACCGCCCACTTAAAGATATATGTATATCTAAGCTCATAGATAAGCTACAGTGACAAATAAAGTGTCTAATTCAATATTTTCAAGGTGAAGGAATCGATATCTCTCAGTGGCAATAGTGTGCGAATGTTAATGTTCAATATGGCGGCCAATAATTTATGGTCGCCAAAACAGAAATAAAATTATGTATATCTCGGCTCATAGATAAGCTAGCCAACAGTGACAAATAAATTGTACAATTTAAGTTTGTCAAGGTCAAGGAAACGAATTATCGTAGTGGCAATAGTGTGTTAATATCACTATCCAAGATGGCGCGGTGGTATAGATGTATGTTCGGTGGGGCGCGGTGGTGTAGAGGTATGTTCGGTGCCTTGCAGCCGGAGGGTTGCGGGTTCGAATCCACCTCGAGGGGTATATTTGGTGCCTTGCAGCCAGAGGGTTTCGGGTTCGAATCCACCTCTAGCCGCCGCGTAGGGACCCTGGGCAAGTCCTTCACTCGCAATTGCTCATGCGCTTCAGCGTGAAACTCCGATTCAGTGTCCGCGCTGTAGTCGGGAGCGCCTCTGAGTAGAAACCTTGAAGGGGCTTCAATATAAATATCTGAAATGAATGAATGAATGAATGAATGAATGGCCACCAATATGTCTACCAAAACAGAAATACGTATTACCGAGCTCGTATAACTGAGCTCGTATATAAGCTAGTATAATAAATACAGTGTCTATTTTAACATTTCCAAGGTCAAAGAATCAATATTTCGTAGTGGTAATAGTATGGGATTGTTGCTATCCAAGATGGCGGCCAGTATGTTTGCCAAAACAAAAAAACTAAGTATATGTAGCTCACAGGAAAGCTACAATAACAAATGAAGTGTCAGATTTTATATTTTCAAGGTCTAGAAATCGGTTTCGCATAGCGGCAATAGTGTGCGAGTGTCTCATTCCAAGATGGCGGCCAATATTGTGCCAAAACACAAGAATATGTATATCTGAACTCATAGTTTTGTTTTGGCGCCCATATTTGCCGCCATCTTGAAAAGGAGCACTCTTACACTATTGCCAATACGAGAAACCGATTTCTGGACCTTAATATTCTGAAATTCAACACTTCATTTGCTATTATAGCTTACCTATGAGCTGAGATATACATATTTTTGTGTTGGGAAAGTAAAACTCTCACACTATTGCCGCTACGACAAATCGATTCTTTGACCTGGAAAACATAAAATTCGACACTTTATTTGCTATTCTAGCTTACCTATTAGCTGAGACATACATGGTATTTTTGTTTTGGCGGCCATATTGACAGCCATCTTGGAAAATAAGCTCTTCGAAATTATTGCAACTACTGAAATTCATTTCAACGGTAGACTCAACACTTTATTTCCGATTGCAGGTTACTCATGAGCATATATCTGTCAAAAACACATTTTCATTATGAACGAAAAGATTCGACGTTGAGGACGATGAGGGGTAAATATTTACCCCATGACACTTTGGACTCAAATATCTTTCCCCCACAACATGACATCATCATGGTTTTAGAGTCAGAATATGCCATTGGTCCAAACTTGTAAAAACACATTATACCTAATTAGATTTGCTCAGCACTCAACATCCAAACACCACTGGGGTAATTATTTACCCCACGCCGTCCTATAAGGGTTAAGGGTATAGGTTGAGGCTGTTGCCGAGGGTAATAACTTACAGCTAAGGCAGTCATTATTAAGGGTATACGTTGAAGTTTTTGCCGAGGGTAGAAACTTGGAGCTAAGTTAGTCATTATAAAAGGTCTGTTGAGGTTTCCGTCTAGGGTAACAACCTAGAGCTAAAGTAGTCATGATCAAAGGTTGGTCTATGCTTTCTTCCAGGGTAGCAAGTTAGAGTTAAGGTAGTCAATATCAATGGTGTTTTTGGTCTCTTTTCTGTTAGGACAACAACCTAGAACTAAGGCAGTCATTATCAACGGTGGGTTGAGGCCTTGGGTAACAACCTACAACAAGCTAGAACAAAGGTAGTCATAGCCAATGGTGTATAAGTTGTTGTCCTAGACGAAGGCCTCAACCCACCTTTGATAATGACTGCCTTAGCTCTATGTTGCTACTAACAACCTAGAGCTAAGTCATTCTATATCTAAGATACATGTAGGTTGAGGTTTTAGCCTATGGTAACAACTTACAGCTAATGCAGTCATTATCAATAGTTGAGGCTATTTCCTAGGGTAACAACCTATAGCCAAAGTGGTCATATCAAATATGGGTTGAGGCTTTGGCCGAGGGTAACAGCCTACAGCTAATGCAGTCGTTATTCTAGGTTTGCTGAGGCTTTTGTTTAGGGTTACAGCGTACAGCTAAGGCAGTCATTATTAAAGGTGGGTGGAGGCTTTTGCCGAGGGTAACAACTTAGAGCTAAGCAGTCATTATGAAAGGTACTTCAGGCTTTCGCCTAGGAAACAGCCTGCATATAATACAGCCATGATTAAGGGTGGGTTAAGGCTTTGACCTAGGGTAACAAGTAACAACCAACAGCTTAGACAGTCATTTTCAAAGGTGGGTTGAGGCTTTTTCCGAGGGTAACAACTTAGATGTAAGCCGTCATTATTAAAGGTGGGCTGAGGCTTTTTATATGTTTAGGACAACAACCTAGAACTAGGGTAGTCATTATTCAAGGTGGGTTGAGACTTTTGCCCAGGGTAACAGCTTATGGTTAAGGTAGTCATTATCAAGCTGGGTTAAGGCTTTCGTTTGGGGTAACAACCGAGAACTTAGGTAGTCATGGTCAATGGTGGGTTGAGTCTATCGTTCAGGGTAACAACATAGAGCTAAAGTAGCCAGTATCAAAGGTGGGTTCGGGCTTTTATCTGTTTTCGACAACAACCTTCAACTAAGGTAGTCATGAGCAAAAGAGGGGCAAAAGTGGGTTAAGGCTTTTGCCTAGGGTAACAACTTAGAGCTAAGGTAGTTATCAGCAACGGTGAGGTTTAGGCTTTCGTCTAGGGTAAAACATAGAGCCAAGGAGTCATTATCGTGGATACATTGAGGCTTTCGTCTAGGGCAACAACCTACGCCTAGGGCAACTAAGATCAAGGTGAGTTGGATTCAAGCCCTATCCCCGCAAGCAATAGCGACGTATGCATAAAATACAGACAGAGATATGGACAGGAAGACTTAATGTAGTTCTCCTAATGTAATAACCCATTTTGGGTTTACTTGACTAAAGATGGGTAATTAGTCAGCCTAATTTATATGACATCAGTGTAACTTGTAATTAAAAGCGCTAACAGCCGTTGCAGCTATCTGGTGTCAAATTAAAGCAATGAACTCTAAAAAGCTAGTAGGCAATTTTGATAATTATAACCGTGGTTAAGAGAATTCAGATCACACATGATGCAATTATTTTAATTCGAAAGCAGACTAAGGTTTATAGTATTTAGACCGAATAATATCAGAGTTCTTTGAAGAAAAACGTCATTACGCTACAGAGAATGTTGTTTAGTTAAAAGCTATAATTGTGTCCATATCAATCAGGATGAGACGTTTGTGGCAGGTTGTCTGCTTCAGTACGGTTACTCCAGTTGATCTGCAAAAACAAGTTTACAGATACAATTAGAACATCGCTTTATCGTAATCGTTTGCTTTGAAGTGCGCAGAATCAGAAATTCAGTATTTGATGGGTTAAGATAACGGCTCTACAGATGAGTCACATGACAGACTATCAAATGAAATGTAGATTTGAGTTTCATCAGCATAATTATATGCAATTATATTATTGTCTAATGTCTTGTACAATGGTAAACAATGAAAGTTATGATCATAGTTATGGTGTTATATTTGTAGGCTATGTATGTATGCACCTATGTGTGTATGTATGTATGCTTGCAAGTATGTAAGTACATATAAACATTTGTATGTATGTATGTAGGTATGTTTAATTGGAGTTGCAGTTGTAATCGCAAATGTATACAGCACTACTCTATAGGAACGCTCCGGATTTGTCAATGCAAACAACGGTCCTCTAGTCAGGTACTGCTATACGGAAAAGAAAAGATAGCAATTATAAGGACGTACCCGGTATTGCAAATGTGCCAGCTTATTCGAGAAAGGTGGGCCGCACACATTATAGGCTTATGCATGCATGTACGTTTGTTTGTATGCACGTCACCTGCCTCATAGGCCATACATGTAGTAAGAGAGTTTTGCCTGAAGATACTCTATCGGCTGCAGCCAAACATATTTCTTAAAATATCTCTACCAATAACGATAGATCGACAAATGCTCGTGTTATAGTTATAGTTCAAGTTATAGTTCAGCAAAACATATATGATGTATGTGTATATTTATGTTTTATATGTATGTGTATCATAAATATAGACATATAACATATGTGTACAATGTACAAGTACAACTGTATATACATATAAACATATAATACATATAATACGTATGGTACGATCAATACTGTTTGATTGTCATAGTCATGTTTCAACTAAGAAATCCAAATTTAGAGCTATTTTGAAATATCAAGAAGAGTTTAAAAATGAATCGGGTAAATGTTGATTCTGACCTTAAGAGCAGTCACGACAAGAGCATTTGGTGAAGTACTGCATTTTCACCGTCAGTTGTCTGACCTCTTGTGAATAGGGGTTCTGACAGCTGACATCAATGCTTATGACGGGCCCTTCTCCTCTACAGCAAGTACACGATTGCTGTCCCACTATTGACTCTGATTCATCGTCCAGTTCCATTGTAGGGTCTTGTTGGCCATAGCAGCTACCGCTACAGGACGTTTGGTTGACCTGCTCCACGCTGACGCAATTACCATGGGATTTACTTGTGAAGTTCAAGTGTGATCTCCTTTCATCACGACTGCATGATTTCTCCTGATTTGAAGGCGTACTTCCTGAAAAACGAAATTGGTAATGCAGTGGGGGAGCTGTCGCAGTTTATCAAAACTAGGAGGACGATCAACATATTTTTCTTCTTTCGTCGGATTGTTCTTCATTTGCTTTTTGACTTGAATTAAATTAATGTAAATCATTGTCTGTGCATTTGTCTGTATCACAATTGAGACAGACAATCGATTCTGATCTGGGTGGCACGTTGATAGATTGTGACACATAATTAGGCTACGCATTTCAAGTCTGCTTACGAGAACCCATGAATTCATGTAAAATTGACGAACATCTTTCACGTGATGAAACCCGTTCGGGAATATTATATATATATATATATATATATATATATATATATATATATATATATATATATATATATATATATATATATAGGCCGCTATCAATCATTTCCCAGCTAATAATATGTCTGTCTGCGATCAATAATTAGTAACTCCGTATCTCAATATCACACGTGTAGACTCTTTAAATCATAGGTTTTAATAGGACACTAGTCTTAACTGTCATAAGAGCATGAGGTGCTATCTGTCCTTCGTAATGCGTATTAACCAAGGTTACAGATTGCCTTGAAAGATTCGGTTGTTTTATCTGCACTAATACACAAGAGAAACTCAAAGAAACTGACTACCCGACAGTAGGTAAAGTGTAAGGGTTTAAGTTATGAAACCATCATATAAGCTTACCTGGGGGTGGTGTCTGCGCTGTATAGACTACAATAAAACACACACTGGATAATTACTTAATCATCTTTGACCAACTAGTCACTATTGCGATATAATTATGTTCAATGGTGAAAGTTTCAATTTTGCTGATGACGTTGGAAAACGCTGGAAAACGTCTAGCACGTAGGCATAGATATGCCGAGTTCCAAACCATTTCAGGTATGTTAGAAAGAGATTTGTGATGGCTATGTAGGGGGTCTAACTAGCGCACGGCTTGAAAAACTTTCCTGAGGAGATTCAGGACCTGGTCCTGCCTTAGAACTTTAGTGTGATCGTCACCTCAAACAACACGTGCGGAACGAGGCTCTTCTTCGTAGTGGCACCATGACCAAAAACCCCTACGAGCTGCCCTCTGTTAACCTTAAGACCTGCTGTGGCAACCCCAACCTCACCAAGCCCAACAGCAAGCACGTTCACAGCGTTGATACGGCAAGGCGTGATAGTGGTAGTTGATACCATTTCAGAAGGTAGATCCGATATCAAATAGTTCAACGATGAGGTTCAGATAAAGCTCAAGGGTTTTGGGACGACTAGGATGTGGCGATCAAAATCCACCATTTCGCCATCGAAGGCACCCTCTCGACCCTTCCTGCCTGTTCCCGGTAACTGGAAACACCCGCCTATGTTGGTCTGGCTGCGTCAACCGTCCGGCCGTTGCGTGTGCTTCAGCCACTAACTCTCCTGTATCGCTGCTCTGACGGTGAGAACTTCTCTTCATTATGGTCATCTGTGACATTATCGGTTGATTCTACCACAACGGCAGCCAGCTTCCTATCATAATTATACAGCTCCTTCCCAACGTGTGGAGTGTCCAATAAACCTCGTCTATCTGCCCTAGGCGCAGGCCGTCAACATCCGAAATAAGGATGACCCATCAGGTGATAGAAAAACTGCCTGGATGCATAAAAATGTGCCTCTGTAACGGTTACGTCTTCTCTAATTGAAGCATTATTAATCATAATTAAAATTTTATTCATAATTTATTATCAAATAATTAATAATCATTATTAATAACAATTATCTTTAATAATAATAATAATTACAGTAGCAGTCTAATAATCAGAAGTAGCAGTCATGATAAACAAATGCTAATATGTTGCAGTTCACTTTTATTCAGAGGTACACGTGTAAAATAAAGCTACTTACTTGTTTGACACATGCAACAGTTTGGATAAGTTCCAGACACCATTTGCTGTCCCTGTAAGAAAACATTATTTTTTTCTTAGGATTCAATTATAATTATGATGAACAATACACTTTTTAAATTTTAAATGGTGCCATTGTAAATGTAAGCATTTGTAATTTATTTATTGTCACGTAGCCTATTATATTTACTGAATTTCACAGATTTATATAAACATGGTTAGTAAATTTAAGTTGTATTGTGTGTAGGTTCTACCAATTGCTAAAACTAAGTTATTTTTTATGCATCAGGGCTTTTGAGTTTCATATGTTGTATTGCAAATTATTTTATTGCAATGTACGCTCGCACGTATACATGTATTTATATACGTACGTTTATATACAATTATACATCTATAACTCACACATATGCACATAGATACATACGTATAATCGTGTATAATGTATATATGTATGTAATGTAATTAGCAACTTCTATTGCGCCGGTGTCTAATGCACAAGGCATCAACCGATGGCGCATCAAAACAATCCGTAATCAGGTCAACATCCAGAAGGTCAGTCCGTAAACGACAGAGAGGCGGCCTAAGGTGGATAAGCAATTTGAAAGAGGTAAGTTTTCAGCCGAGAACGAAATGACACAATCGACTGAGCACAGTGCACAGATACAGGAAGAGAGTTCCAAAAAGTAGGCCCAGCAACCGAAACAGCTCGTTCACCGAGAACAGTTCTTGATTTAGGTATGACCAGACAAAGACAATCAGACGACCTCATTGAATAATGATAAGTCATAGGAATAAGAACAGATTTTAAATATTGTGGTTGGCCAGAGTTCAAAGTTTTATAAACTATGAGCCCCAGTTTGAAACGAATTCTTTGCTGAACAGGAAGCCAATGCAGAGATTTAAGCAGAGGGGTTATATGTTCATATTTGGATGTATTAGTTATGGCTCTAGCCAAAGAGTTCTGAACCCTCTGCAGCTTCAGTATGTTTGATTTATTGACACCAGTAAGAAGTGAGTTACAATAGTCTAGGCGACTGGAAACCAATGCATTTGCCAGAGATATTCTTGCAGACATGGACACATAACGCCTAATTCTGCGTATATCACGAATGAACATATATAGGATGACTTACAAATACTGTTTACATGGCCAGTGAGAGACATGGTAGAATTAAAAACAACGCCTAAGTTGCGTGCAGCATCGGCCCGCTCAACAATTGAGTCACCCAGTTTCAATGACTTAAGCCCATCAAATTTCTTAAGTTGCTGTGGAGTGCCAAGTAACAGAAATTCAGTCTTTGATGGGTTAAGGAGGAGTTTATTGGATGCCATATGTATGTATGTATGTAGAACATGTTTGATGGTTGGACTAGAAGTATTTGAAATATTGCAATGACACTATTGTAAACTATGGTCGCGTATATAAATTAATGGATCAAATTAAAGGTCTAGACAAGGACGAATTAGCAAAGTCTCACAGATTATTTTTCTACTATTTCAGCAGATAAAGCAAGAATGAATTGCATATTACTTGCTATCTGTATATTAAATGGACATTATAATACTTTCTGTCATGTAGTTCAAACAATAATGATAATATGTCTAATACTTGACCTATATATAGAAGAAAAAAGGAGAATAGCAGTCCCATAAGCTAACCCGACAGGCAGCCATACATAAGACGAGTTAGAGTTAGCAACTTCATTTTTGCTTAGTCTCAGAAAATGAGAGCTCTGATCAGTTTCCTGACTCGACCTCTGGTCGTGCCGCCAGTGTCACGCAATAGAGTATCCCCCATACATGAGTATCCCCTTAGCGAAATGGAGTATTCGGTTTAGTTTGCATTTTTGACGGTTTCTAAGTGTATTCAGTCGTACTGTTTGGATTTATTGTACACATAAAATATTTTAAGGTGCGTTATCTTTAGTTTGTACGTCGACCTGAAATTAATTTACTTCGTTTTTGGCGATTTTGACTGAATTTTCGTCGAGGCTATCGTGATGCGTATGACGATGGGGGGATACAATGGTTTACCCCCCCCCGAATACTCTAAACCGGTTTATTCCATCCGGGGGATAAATTCATACATCCCCCCGGATAGTCTTAGGACTGATACTCTATTTCGTGATACCGGCAGAGCATGGCCATGGAACTCATAAGAGCTGATGAGGCAAGTAGAGATATAATCTCCAAATTAATAATTACTGCTTTCCTAGTCGGATTTGAACCCCAACCCCTTGCGATTTGCTGTCCAGCACGCAAAGTAAGCCTACTACATATCGTGCACGGTTGATCTTAACAATAATACTAATTAAGAACGAGGCATTTTACGCACTTCAGTACATGTACATGTAGTTGTCTCATTAGTGTGGGTCTCAGTTTCGTTAGCACATTTGTAGTGTTGACATTTGTCAGTGTCATCCCTCCAGTCATCCGAACTTCCCTGTCGGAAAGACAGAAAAATAATGTTGATTTTCAAGATAACCATCATAAATAATTTAGGAGAGTATTGCAGTTGGCCTAGAAGCGAAGATCACGTTAATCTACAATATTATTTAAAATTCTCATTACTGCGATTATTGCTGTAAAGACGCGCTTTAGAGATCAGTATAATTGACGTTTCGTACAATTAACTCTACTCTCGAACACCGGTCTCTTTAACTAAACATTGAATGCTGACTAACGAGATTACTTAAAGTGAGTCCTGATTCCCACACTTATCATTACGGATCTCATCACGGTTTGGTTCTGGTGCGCCATCGATTGATGCCCTGTACATTCAACGAGGTCATCTGATTGTCTTACTCTTGTCATGTATAATACAACAATTTAGAAGTGTTCTTGATAAACGAACCTTTTCCGCTGCAGAACCTAGATTTAGAACGCTCTCCATGTACCTGGTCGTTCTCCTCAGTCGCTTTTTGTTATTTCTTTCACAACTTAAGACTTTGTCTACCTTTTTCTAATTGTTCGTCCGCCATATTGCGCCCGATAGCGCATTGGATAACATCTGGCACAGAGAGCAAGAGGTACCGAGTTCGAGCCCCTGTTGGGCGGATATGCTTTGTAGGCTGCTATTAGCGCCATTGTATTGCAGGCTGTCTGTTCTGTTAGTAGTTAAGATTTAAATTGCATAACGTGTAAATGTACAGCGCAGTGCGTTTTTCAGGCGCTTATTAAAGTAAAGATATTATTATATTATTATTATTATTATTTATATTTATAAGCTGCTTCTCTGTCATTGTGGATCGGTCTTCCCGATTCAAGCTTGGATTTGATGCGCCATTGATGATGCTTTGTGCATTTAATTAATAATCAATTTCTTAATATTCTTGGTGGTAACAGTTCAATGGTTTCGAAGGATGATTAATAAAGGCACTGCATTATAATGTGCATCACATCCTAGGTCATACTTTGCCGGTGTAAGATACAGTAATTAAACTTACGTAACAGTTGAAGGTGTTGTCCATTTGACATTCACTACAATGCAAACAAATTATGTAGACTGTTGGGATAGTTCGTCGTTCTAACGTACGAAATATTTATGTAAATTGGTTGGATTGTTTAGGACCATAACGTAGGCCATATCAAGTTTTTTTAAACTAAATCTCCGAAGTGTATTCCCCATGATTAAAACTGTCAATTACAGAACTGTAATATCTTTACAGAGTGAAGCAACGTTTTTAATTTTAACGTTTGTTGTTTTCAATGCGGCTGTACTATCGTTTTGTAATTGTATTTTTTAATTGTAATTGTAATTAGGCCTATTTATATATTGTTCATCGAGACTTATCAGAGGCGCTTCAGACCAAGCGACGGAAAACCAGTATCGAACAAAATGGCTTTCAAGCGACAGAATAGAGGTAAAGAAGGACCAAGAATACGCCAAGGAACCTATTCAAGAAATTTGGTCCGACCAATGAGATGCTTCTGTGCTGCACCATGGGAACAACGAGGAAAGCTACGGACAGGAATGGATGTGGCTGAGGGGCCAAAGTTTGTTCAACTTCCTAAGGTGAAATGGAGCACAACCCTCAACCCAATTACGCACGAGCATTAAGATCTTAAGCTCAATGCCTTTGTGCTTCGAGATCCAGCGCTGTTGCTAGAATTTAATTGGAATTCTTTTCATTCTCCTCTAGGATGACAACTTACGTCATTTTTATTGGGTCTTGTAACTACTTCAGCATTTGCACCATATAATCCTGCTGTAGCAGAAATTGGGTTGTCATAATTATGTAGTAAACATAATAATTAATAATGTTATTATTGCCAAGAATAGTTTATTCGCTAGGTAGCGAATGTACTGCACATCTATGTCAGTGTGTTACATTAGTGTGTAGGCTATACTCGCCGGCAGGTGTCGCTTAATTTTCGTGGGTAGGTCATGTGCCTCCTGGTAAATAAATATTGGCAGTTGAAGCGGAGCCAAGGTCGAGCAAGGACACGTGCTGGGTAATAATCGCTTAAAGTCGGAAATTTCGGTGTTTATTCGATGAAAGTCGAACTGAAGTTAAAGTGTTTTGAAAGTAAAGAGTAGCGTAGTGTCCGACGCTAGATATACCTTCGATCTAACCGCAGTTTCGATCTAAATAAGGACTTTGAACTGTCGTTGCTGTGTGTTTCGATACCGCTAAACCAGGGGTGGGCAAACTACGGCCCGCGGGCCAGATCCGGCCCGCCAACACTTTTTATCCGGCCCGCCAACACATTTTAGCCGGTCCACACAATTTTTCAGAAAAGTAAAAAGTCTTAAAATTCAGACCCCAAGAAGAATTCCTCATGCTGCTTTCTTACTTGCTATTCCGGTTTGTATTATTCGCATCCACTTAGGCCTACGTCTGGAGTTCTGCTGTAACTAGATCGATGTTCTGCGCTCGGCTGCTCGGTTCTTTGTGCGAATTCCCATATTTGGCTCTGTCTCTGCCTACATGCGCGATGTGTTGCACTGGCTGCCTGTGGCCCAACGGATCTCATACCGTATTGCTGCTTTGGTTTCACGCTGCATCCTTGGCTGTGCTCCATCTTAACTGCGCTATCTCTGCCGCCCAGTGTCCGACGTTGTAGCGCGTGGGGCGCTTCGCTCCGCGACGAAGGGCACCTTCTAGTTCCACGGCCTCGCTTGGCTGCTATGCAGCGCCGTGCTTTCTCGGAATGACCTACCATCGGAACTCCGTTTGCTACCACTGACCAATCAAACTGGGTTTTATCAATCACTCAAGTCTTTTTTATTTAGCCGTGGCTGGGCTGGAAAAGCCCTGAGTAGGTTTGTTGAAGGGGCGCTATATAAGTGCCCAGACCGAATGAATGAATTCAACCAGTGCAATCACTCTGGATTAAGGGAAAATAATATTGTTATGTATGTTCACAGCTGCATACATCTCACAAGTTACAGCCAAAGTATAATTAAATTTAATTCAGTAAACTTTTTCATTTTAATACTTATTAAAATCTTAAAATTTGTTATCTGGCCCTCCGAATTTTTTTGGCGTTTAATGTGGCCCAATGTGCCAAAAGTTTGCCCACCCCTGCGCTAAACAGTCAAAGCCATCAACGGAATTTTCCGGAAACTATCGGACAGCCTTCAAGTGTTTCGTATCGGTGACAAATTCGATTTATTTCTTGAATATATTTAAGTTGAATTCGATTAATAATTGAAGTTGGGAATCAAAATAAGGCATAGAACTCCAAACGAGATAATTGATGAAACATAAAATTGATGTAAATCAGATTTTAGTTGATATAAGAGTGATATTCAGTAACGAATACTTCTTTTAATCTGAATATGGGATCTCAGAGTCTGTTGCCTAGTTTGATAATAGAAGGTTTAGAACTTACAACCACGTCTGATAATAGAAGTGAGGATTTATTTGATAGCGCTGTTTTTTCCAAACACGCCCTGCGAAGATAACCTTGCAGGAATGCCGGGTCTGAAAGGGGGTTCAAACCCCGATGTTTCATGATGTGACTACATGGGATGCCCATGCATGTATAGGAAGCCTGCCAATGAACAGGGATATTGAAACTGTTTCTGAGGTGGAAATTAACCCAGGCTTGTTACGGGAAATAACGGGCGTTCCCCAGCTGGGATCCGCGGTCAACCACTCGTATGATTTGCCATCTGGTATATAAGTAACTGCGCAGGATAGCATTCACCCTACTCAGGCCGCAGAAAAGCCTGTGATGACGTCTACGTCGATGGTACGACGCAGTGCGCGGCTAAGTAGTAAGGCACCCGTATCCTACCGATTTGAACCGGTTCCGCGACAACTCATCGAACGACATTTCGTATAACGACACTTCGTCTACGACACTTCGTATAACGACATTTCGTCTACAAGTGTATCTGTATCCATTACGGCTAACCAACAGAGGCCGCTTTCTTATAGTTTCGCTAAAACGTGCTATATATTCTCAGGAATCCAGCTTCTAATTACTGGCAAGATTATTTTCATCAATCCAGCTTCTGTTGAATGGAAACCTATTTTCATCCATGCATCCAAGTTGACTTCCAGCTTCTTTTTACGGGGAAAATTATTTCGATCAATTCAGCTTCTATTTCAACACAGGAATGTTTTCATCAATCCCACTTCCATTTCGGGAAACAGTTTTTTTCATCAATCCAGCTTCCATTTTAAAGTGACAATATAAAATAACTTTGTAGACGAAATTTCGTTCGACGAAATGTCGCTCGACGAAGTGTCGTATACGAAATGTCGTTTGACGAGTTGTCGTGACACCATTTGAGCCATACATACGCAAAAAGAACGCATAAGCAACTTATCCTGCCCCCCTCTTCAGAACAGCTAGCGGCCCTTGGCAGAGAGCACGCTATACCTACTCCAAAATCTAAAGGCACATTTTATATATATAGACCTCTATTGCCAATCCGTAGGATAACAAGTATGTGTAAAAATGTCCCTATTTTTCTAACTTTTCACTTATCAACCAGTCTAAAAGTGTAAATCTAGAATCAATTTTAATATTTTTAGATTGATTAAATGTTGTAAACTCGTATTTTCTTTCATTAACGCAAGTTTCCAGTAAACCTAATCTGTTACGGTACAGCCAGAGGAATGAAAACTATTCAGGATGCTGAATATTATCCTGTTAAACTATGAATTCGGTACAGAGGAAAATTTACCATTCCTTGCATCTTCCATTCTTCACTTTGACGCCATGATCAACATGGTGTCCTTTTTGAACTTTTTCGTCAGGCGAAGTAAGACCAGGTTTTCCATCTTTCTCAACGTATGCATCTGGTACAAACTGAGAGTCGACCATGCAGTAGTCTGCTGTAAAAAGAAAGCAAATTATTCACACCACTAAACGGACATCGCCATTCTTTGTAATATCATTGCTTCATCAGCACCATTTTCACTATTTACACAGAAAGGTCGACTAACTCTTGACAGCCATAATAATTTCAAAACGTAGGCTACACACCATTCGACATTAGGCTAACTGTATGCATGTTGTCCATGCATATTGATAGTTTTCATCATATGCCAGTTGTGATAGACGGTGTTTCTGTTGTGACTGGCGGCGTGGGTGTTGTGGGCACTCTCCAAAACTGACTTTCCTTGTTTACCTCAAAGCATCCCTGGTATGTCTCTCTCCGCTAAATAGCGTGCGTGACCCGGGTTCCACCGCACATGTGGCGAACGTCTGTCGCGCATACTGTTATTATATTTATTGTCTGCTTACCAATCAAACCACGACTACTTTGCTCCATGCTTTCACATTCGCAAAGGCTGACTACGATCCTATACCAATGATGCGGCTGCCTTCTGAGTCTCAGAACAAGCATTCTGAAATCGCCATTTAAAGTTTTATTTGGCCTAAACAAAAAGAATCTTCCCCAAAAGCGCGTAACAGGAAGCCTAATCATGATAAATCGTGAACAAATAAATCCAGGATTTTTGTAAGAGCGATAATGCAGTATATATATATATATATATATATATATGTATATATATATATATATATATATATATATATATATTAGGGTGTTTTTAAGGTACATGTGAAATTTTCAACCCTAAGATTTTTTATCGGCCAGTTCAATTTATGATGCCAATTGATGTATAAACTCCATATCCGAAATTATAGCCTGATCGGTGGGTATTTAGGACTTGCTCAAGGCGACCGAAATTGTAGGAACCCGGTTGCATTATGATTATAGGCATTCTATACACGATTTCAATATATGCCAGCCTTAGACCCCTTCTTAGTGACCTGTTCCCAACTAATAAATACTCATGATGATGACGTAACTGATCTCTTGTTGTTTATGTCACTGACCTCGTGTTGCAAATGGCGGGTAATGGTGGTTTTCATTAATGTATCATATCGCAGGTGAGATGGCAAAATTGACTAGAAAAAATGCTGAGATTTGGTTGATAGGCAGTACTGAAGATCACTTCGGTTATGCGAAACTACCTCACGAAGAGAGGTTCTCAAGGTGCTGTTCAATTTCCAGACACTAAGAAATCATATGCTGGATGACAGCGTGAAAGAAACGGAAGCTATGGTACTTCCAATTTGAGAAAGATCACGGATTCCAACGAGGGCTAAAAATTTTGTTTGGGATCAGCTACAACATCTTCATTAGGAATGGCAAGACCTCAACAAAATATTTGGAGGAAGTCAGAAACTGAAGAGGGAACACGGGATTCTTTCAGGGATTCCCTGCAGGACCTCTTTGACATTGCGCATAAAGATGCCATGACAGTAATTAAGATAGAAGAGGTTTAACAGTTTTTGAAAGCACAGCGTGAGAAAGGACAACGTGGTTCCATGGCAGGCATTGATGTCAAATTTGCAAAGTAAGAAGAGAGAGCACTGGCAAGATCAGCAGCACTAGTCTTGCAGAGCGTGAGGAACATTATCGTGCTAGCACAGCTGTAGCTACGAAGGTTTGTCTGTTGGAAAAGTCATCTGAGGGATAGGCGTCATCAGATAGCTCAGAAAAAGAGCCAGAACCTTCGACGGCTGCTTGGCCACCAAAGCAACGAATGGGAACAATCTCTGTAGTTACTCGTTATGTTACAGCAGCTCTAGATCGCACCAAAACCAGCAGCAGGAAGGCCTCTCACACTTGGTCTGCTCTTGCAGCATCCAATCTATGTGCAGCACCAGCTGGTGAGCTGATTATCAGTCCTTCAGCGATACATCGAGCTAGGAAAGATAACCGTGCAGCCCTAGCAGCAGAGAATAGCGAATTCTTCGATCCGAAGATTCCTCTTACTCTTCACTGGGAAGGCAAGATCATGCCAGATGTTACAGGGACAAGACGAAGGTGTGTTGATCGCCTTCCAATAATGGTATCTAGCAAGGATGTGACCAAGCTATTGGCCATCCCCAAACTCCAATCTAGAACACCTGCCGTCATTTCAGATGCATGTTTGGCCAATATCAGAAGTTGGGGATTGTAAGACAGAATCGTGGTCATGTGTTTTGAGACAACGGCAAGTGACACGGTTTGTAAGGGCGGCGTATGCATCAAGCTGGAAACCCTTGCATTGCAGCAACTGAGTACTGAATACAACAGAGACGACTACAAAGAGCTACTAGAGCTAACAGTCCACCAAAAGAATAAAGTTCAGGTACCCAGAGGCATTTCACCGCGCGCGTTGGATGGCACGTGCGATCTATGCGATCAGGATGTGGCTTTTCAGAGATTAATATCCCATTCAACAACGCCAGAGCACAGAGGGGTCATCTCGACATTCCTACTCTCAAAGGTTTTGAATCATTTACTTTGAGTGTCACTTTTGTGACAAAAACTTACGTGAAGTCATCATGTAGTCCATGATGGTGAGCTTCGTAGCTACTGGTTCACCTGTACCTCACCCAATGAAGCCCCAAAGAACGATCTGGAATTCTTGAAGGCAATCCATACTTAGTATACAAGACAAGGAAGTCTCAGAGGTCGCCCTAACAGCATTTTCCCGACACCTTTGGTATTTGTCGGAGACCCTGGTTGGCCTCAGCCTTTTCGACGATTCAGTCACCGTCGACAAAAAGCAGCGCATGGTCTACAGCATGCGCAACAATCAGAGATCTGATGAACCTCCAAGGAGTCTTCCTCCGATAAATAATCCACATACAAAAACACTTCCCGACTTCATCACCACTTCAACATATCCCAGATCCTCGAATTGGATTACTCTTTTCTTGATCGAGACCCGCTACAATGGGAGTCTGAACAATCACAGAGTGAGGCAAAAGACATCATATTCGCCCTAAGAGTGACGAACGATTTGGCGGAGAAAGGAGTGGCTCTCATGCAGTCCTTCAATTAAGCCCTGCTCAGAAACGAGAAAGTGAAACAGTTTTGTTCTGCAATTGGTCGAGTACCATCGAAACAAATTCCCAAAAGCACTAAAGGGAATAAGTAAATGACAAATAACTGACAGTATTTCCTTTGATTTTGCCTCATAACTTATGCTTAAGTGCTGAAATTCGTCTTTTATCTTTGAAAATTGCAATGTATCACGTTGGTCTCGAAGTGCTAATTCTTCCGGGGCTTTGAGCAAGTTCTAAATCTTTTCCGATTTTCATCTAATTTGACAAATGACAATGTTTTTCAAGGTGGAACACAAAAACAAACTGGCCGATATCAATTTTGGAACTTTAATTTTTAGACACACCCTAATATATATATATATATATATATATATATATATATATATATATATATATATATATATATATATATATATATATATATATATATATATATATATATGACATTTAATATTAATAAGTAGTTCTTTGTGAAACAGTAAAATTTTATTTTATTGCAATACCAAAAACAATATCGAGCAGTCTATTCTAAAGATGGGAAACGTCACAAATATGACGTGACTGTAGAAATAAAATCTCCCCGGGGAGAGTTTATTTCAACGGGGATGAATATACTCTTCTCCGGAGACATTGTTTCAGAATATAGTCTCGGGGCGAATTTATGCCAGAAACAGATCCACGTGGAGAACCTGTTTCAAAATATGTATGTATGTATGTATGTATGAGCACATGTTATAGCGCCCCTTCAAGATTTCTACTCAGAGGCGCTCCCGACTACTGCGCGGACACTGAATCGGAGTTTCACGCCGAAGCGCATGAGCAACTGCGTGTGAAGGACTTGCCCAGGGTCCCTACGCGGTGGCTTGAGGTGGATTCGAACCCGCAACGCTCCGGCTGCAAGGCACCAAACATACCCCTACACCACCGCTTTCCACTGGCTAGAGTCTCCGGGGAGACTTTTAAGGGGGAGACTCTGTCACGGGACACCAGTCGTTATTTCAACACTACCTGAAGTTGTTGTTCTCGTTGTTATAACCGTTGTAACTGTAAATAACACGAAAAGCACGAAAATTAGACGAGTAATCATGTGCATCCCACAAAATTCTATGCAAACGCTACTTTCTGCTAAACTGCATCCAATTGGGATATACGATCGATACGTAGGCTATCGTTACGTAGTTGTAATTATTGTATACGCTTTCATTCTGACCCGCTTAATTGTTGCATATAGTCCAGACAAACTTCATGCATATAAGTAAATTCATTCGCATATAGGACAAACTTATAAAAAACAATGTAAATCATGTCTTAAATTCTATTGGGTAAATCGAGTCAAACACAGGTATATATTTTTTATATATATTTCCACCTTTGCTTTTCTCAAAACCATTTTCTTCTCTTTGGAATTGCGAACTGGGAGCTCCTCTGAATGGTTCACCCTATGAGAGGCGCTTTGTAAAGGTTTGAATACAATACGCATGCCTGCGAGGAGATAGACATACCCGTGCAAATGAATATATTCATGCATAGTACATTATCATGGAAACATATATACATACATGCACTCATGCATACGCACACACACGTATACCATACATGCATACACACAAACATACATGTACTTGCTTACGTTTGTCGTTTGCGCTTACATATCCACATACAAACACAAAGGCGTTTGTGCGTACACACATACGAGTACATGAATTGGATCCACAGTTTAACGGCAGCTTATGACAACACAGGCCATTGCCGCCGACAAAGATTATTTTTGGCATGTTACAGCTGAGATATACAATTATACATATCACACATACAATGTACATACAGGCGGGATCTCTTCATAAGAGCGTCATAACGAAAGAGCTATATAAATACCGCATCAAAAGAGCGACAACCTAAGCAATGAAGTAAAAACTCAAAAGAGCAACATAACGAAATCTGAGCGACATAACGATAGAGCGACAAAGATGTGTATCCCCGCATTTAAAAGCAGTAAATCTAGGCATCGAGTCAACAAACTTCTAGACTATGAGTCAAAATGTACTAAAGTATCATTCAGTGTATGATTCCTCTACCACTCTGTGTCTTGAGGTCAAGTGCATATCGAGCGGTTTAATGCAACAGTCAGAGCCAAGGTTATGGGCAGTAAAGTCTGTAGAGTAAGTCAGTGTTGAGCGTCAGAAGGATGTTGAACCAGGTAAGTACTGTCGTAGAGGCATTAAGTTTTAGGCGTATGAATACACCATGTTTGGATATCAGACAATCCGGTGATTAACCAAGACTTTAGCAGCTGTGTATTGCACTATATGTTTAAGGATACCATGTTAAGAAGCAATGTGAACAATGTCAGAGGTGATGATGATCAGTTCTCTGCCCAATGGCTTTTAAGCCACCCGTGAATTATATGATTGAGCTGGTTTCCCGTTACCTTCCTCGCAGACAATTGTGGGTTAGCAACTTGTCCAAGGTCGTTACGAAGTGGCCTGAGGTAGATTACAACAAACGACGATCTGGTTACATCATGCCGCTACACCACCTCGTCCCATTACACCACTGCGTCCCAAATACCAGAGGTGTAGCAGGTAAATAAAAGGCATACCTAACGCAAAACACCTTGTGGAGTGACGTTCAAATTTTATTATGTAAAGAGATGTATAACTCATACACACGCTTTTTTTTATACAACCTGCAGCTCACCTCTACGAATTTATATCCATGCATACATTCTCAAATAAAAATAAACAATACATTGATTAAAACATACCCGTTGTCACTTTAGTTGGTGCTGCAGTATATGGAGCTTGTGTTGGCGCTGCAGTATGTGGAGCTATTGTTGGTCCTGCAGTTGGCGAATCAGTTGGACCTGCAGTGTACGGGGCTCGTGTTGGCGCTTCAGTTGGCCCAGCAGTGTACGGAGCACGTGTAGGCGCTTCAGTGGGCGCTGCAGTGTACGGAGCTCGTGTAGGCGCTTCAGTTGGCCCTGCAGTGTACGGAGCTCGTGTTGGCGCTTCAGTTGGCCCTGCAGTGTACGGAGCTCGTGTTGGCGCTTCAGTTGGCCCTGCAGTGTACGGAGCTCGTGTTAGGCAGGGTATGTAGTCCGGATGGTGACAGAGCGCTGCAGAAAACAAGACGACACAAAATAATGCATTTGCGAACTCTGAATTCATGGGACATTATTAAGAACGAGTTTTATTTTATTGTAACCCACTGTATAATATTACATTGTATTCTATTGTGCTATATTGCACTATCTTGCATTGCAATGTGCGCGCTTAACCGAACGTCAAGCACTACACTTACCCATACTATACTCAACGGTGCTGTACTGCAATATATTGCATTGTATAAAAAGCATAGGCTTACTAACTACTGCTATGTACTGCATTCGTCGATCGCAAAAAGTGTGCCAAAATCACGAAATAACAAATTTGTAAGCGTTTTGCTCTGTACCTAAGACGACCAACACTGAATACAATAAACAGAATGAAAAAGGTACTTATGAAGCTTAGCGCGAAGGATAGTATAGGAATCAGATTTTCGAACAGCAAGAAAATGGAACGAGCAAATGGAGCGTTCTTTCTAGCAACTCTTTCCCGGGACTTCCTGTTGGTCGGAGTTTACATATCGAGAAGTCCCTGTATTTGCTTCTTATACTGACATGTATCTCGTAAGTGTGTGCGGATCAATTTGATAGGATGTATCATAAGTGCAGTTACTTACGGCAGTCTTCCTCATCTGATCCATCTTCACAATCTCGATGACCATCGCATACAAAGTTCTTTGAAATACAATCGTTGTTGTCTTGACATTTGAACTGATGTGGACAGGTGTGATCTGATCAACAGACAAATTGAATTCAATCACGGCATTTAATCATATGAGCAATTTAAGTAAAACAACCTTTTGTCCTTATATTGACCCTATTTAAACCAACAATTTCATTGTGAATTTAAAACGTTAATATAGCGTGCCTACAAAACCCCGCCTACAGTCCGATATGAATCATTATTATGAGCTTTTGTTCAGGTCCTTCTCAGAACGCTGCGGGCATGGTTTCAATGGGATCTAAACATTACAGTATGTGTCGTAACAATAAATTGGTATACCCATCTGGACCAAAGCTGTTCAGAGGATACCTGTTCCAATGAATTGGACAGTGTACATTATTGTTATCTATTTTGCTTCCATTACCTACACACAGCTTAATGATTGAAATACATCTTTGATAATCGGGATTCTACCATAAATCTTTAAATTGCATAATTAAAAGTCTATAAATAATTTGGCCATATTATGCATAATTATGATAATGGTCCTACTAATTTATCATTATTAACTTCGATTTGTAAGAATGAAAAGTCTCATGCTAATTGTTCTGATATTGCCTTGATAGCTAGTTTTCGCTGTACTACAGGATGAATTGCGTCAGCTGAATATTTTCTGGTCTAAATGACCTTATAACAAAATATTATCTTTTAGCGGACAACTTACTGCAGTGCGTTTCGTCTGAGTTGTCATCACAGTCGAACATAGTATCGCATGTGTAATTGGCGTTGATGCATTGAGTCTCATCATCGCACATGATATAACCGTCCGCACATAACGGTAAGCACTTTTTGCCGACACATTCCAACTGTCCGTTTGTGCATGTGCTGTAGAACAAGAAAGAGAAAAGCAAAGGTGTGAGCAGCTGCCATGTTAACCTCCTCCACATACACTTTAGTCAGCGCATCAATCCACTGGTGCTCTCACGTTTACTTCAAGGGTGATGGCTGGAGGCAAGTCAGTGGCTCGCGGAAGAAGATACACTCGTTGAAGCCAGACTAATTGATTGGTTTAGTAGACCAACTACAATGGTGCTCTGCAAATTGATCTTCAAAGCGGGTTTTATTTTAGGAATAAATATTTTCTCATTATTGTTATTGGATCAGAAGCATCAGCAGCTTCGTAAGTTAGCCTTGAGAGGCAGCCATGATTTTGAAGTGTTAGCGACTTTGCTTTCTTAGCCTTAATATATAAAGGCGAGGTTAAGAACACAGATAGTTTGTCGGCAGTGTACTTGTTAAAAGATAACTTTTGCTAAGAGCAGGCCTACCATCGAATAGAACTGTTAAAACATTCTTCTTTGACCCTGACTGGAAATCCAAACCAATCTTGCTGGGTTAACAGTCCGCCAGATTAACCACCACGTCATCGATCCCAAAGAACATTATCATCAACATAATTACGAAAGGTTTTATTAGCAAAGGCCTGGGTTGCATTCTTTCTAAGGCAACACACTGTCTTGCCTAGTTGAGGTCTACCCTCCGCATTACAGACCGAGCGCTCTGACCAATCAGCTACCATGGCCAACAATTATGTAGCGCTGGAGATTTTTTAGATGGAAGATAACCGCAAAAAGCAGCAGTGAATACAAACAAGAAATTCTCCCTCTGACGAGAATTGTGAGGTAGATGCCTAATCAGCTCTGAGTCTCGTTAAAGAAATTTCCAGCATGTCTATGGGTAGCCTACTAGATGGGACCCGCATGGGCTCTACACGGGTTCATATAGGAATTATACGGGTCCTATATATGGGTTCCACATGGGTATGCTGACAGAGAACAATGTTATACTTTCCTTTATCTCCGCTATCTAAAGCGAAAGGCAGTGGTTGAAACAGATCTGGAACATCTCCAAGAAACCTACCAAGTTTGACAGTTAACTTCGACGACCGTTCCAGCAGGATATGTCTTGCCATCTATTACGCACGGACACTCCTCGCGCTTGACACAATGACCGTTTTCTAAAGACACAGCCACCAAAGAATTTATCAACAATGAATGTTTACTCTCAATTAAAACAATGTCAAGAAAAAACGGTTATATTAATGTATTCATAGAAAAGCGAACCGTAAAAAGTAGAACGTTTGGAATGTTTAATTGTCCTCGTTATTGGTGTAGAAAGATTAATATTTGCTTTAACCTATCTGGATGCAATGATTATCATCCAGAGTTGTTTACAAATATCGTTCTATCTGATATCCAACCATTAAATAAAATACATAAATACATAAATATTGCTCATACACAAATTTCCTCTAAGTATTACGGCTTCAGCTTTCGGTGGTTGCCACAACTGGATTAAAGCTGACTTTCAGTTTTTTCTGGATTAAAGCATCATCAGCAACCCATCAGCAACATGTATTACATCAGCAATCCACCCTTCCTCGTGAAAACTGTTTTATACTGGTACGCCCCAGAACCCCCAGCCCACAATAGAATCAGACCTATGGAAAATTTTCTTGCTCGTAAAATCTTTGTCACACGGATGCTTTATACCTACATTTTAGGCTAGCTATTTAACGAGTTACGTACACCAAAGTGTGGTTAGCAGCTGGTTCTTTTCAATAAAGGATACACTTACTTTTTCCTTTCTGATCGTGTACTACAGGTATACAAAAATCAGAATTTATTAAATAAATAACGCAAGAGATAGCGATACACACTATTCTATTTGCACTTTTACTTGAACATTTATATATTGCCACTCTCGAAGAAAAACTAATAAGATGAAAACGAGTTTGCTTCAAACTATATAATGTTAGTTATCAGTAAATCTAAGATTACATAAGTAAGTAAGTAAGTATATTCTTTATTGAGATGCACTAACAAACGCACAGCACTGTACATGGCAAGATTATTACATTCAAACAAACAAACAAAATTTATATATACATATACAACCAAAGCATTGAATGAGAGGCTTCATTGTATATCAGGGGAACATAGAGGAGGAAAAGCTAGGACTAGTCAAGAGGGAATATGAAGAGCTTAAATGGCCAGATAGCAAAACAATGCACAGTAAAATATTCGAGAACTAACCATCCTCGACAGTTCCCTCGGGACAGTAGCATCCTTCAACGGTCAACGACTCGCAGTCTGGATCCAGAGACGTCCCGTTGCCAAGGCACGTTTCCTTGCATCCCGTGTGGCAAGGGACATAGATCTTCGGAGCTTCACACATAACGGCTGAAAACCACAGACAACCATTGCATCAATGAGTCAAGTATTAGCGTGTTTCGCCGTTTTAGCTCAAGTCAGTGTTTCATATTTTTGTTCTTTTATTTTTGGCTTTTCTTCTTTATTTATTTGAGTACATAATCTTGGATTACGGCTTGTTCGTGGTGCGCCATAGGTTGATGCTTTTTGCATTAGACATAGAAGTTACGTTGATTCATTGAATTGAATGGTAGAGTAACGTACTAATCTGCAATATATTGTTCTGTCAAGTGTTGCGAACTCATGACTCACAACAGCTAGGCATGCACTCTACTGTACATGTCAAGAAGCACACTAGACTAACTCCTAGCGGCATCAATGTTTCTTAATTCAAACAAAGTAGGGCCTAATCTTCCGTCAGCATGAAAATAACAAGAATGATTTTTTAGATCAGCGTATTTCCAGTGCTAGAACATCAAGAGCACAGCATAATGATTCGAGCTTCGATGGCTATGAAAGGTAAGATTATCCCAATTATGTGTTTGTAGGCATATCAGATCTTGAAGTCAATGCATAAAAATTCTCTAGCTTGCGTGGATCTGCGTGCAGTTTTTCATTCAAATTCACTGTTCCGATCAGATGCGATGGCGTCCTGTAGAATTCAGACTGAGATTATTAATGGTCTGCCTTACCAACTAAGACTAGACGCGGTGCTGAAGCTACACCGTCGCGTCCAATCTTTGTTGGTAAAGCAGACCATTAATAATGACTTCTAACCGGAGGGTTGCAGGATCGAATCTACCTCAAGCCACTGCGTTGCGACCCTGGACAAGTTGCACACCCACAATTGTCTGTGGGGAGGGCAACGGTTAACCACCTCACTCGTTTCATCCCCATTTGACAACTCCTGCCTACCTTTAACCACTAGCCTACTCTTTCCTTATATTAATCGACATACAGCGATCTGCAGGTATGGGTCATATGGTTTGAGCCTCGATGATGTAGCTCCGTCATAGACTCTCGTACCTTTCGTGTTGCTGTCTTCGGGGAATTGAAGCGATAAAGAATGTTTGTCCGGTACTCATCTCTTTCTCATCCTCTACGAAACGCCTCAAAATTCATAGTTCTGTTTTTCATAGACTCTCCTATATCCCGTGTCACTGCTAACTTCGCCTCAGATTTGAATTTCCGTGCGACCTTACGCGCCTTATGTTTGTCCGAAAAAAATCGAACAAAAAAAACAAAATATAATAATAATACGAAAAGTTCATTCATTCATTCACTCATTGCTTGAATTAGTATTCTTCAAGGGAACTACTAGAGGCGCTAACCCAAGCTCTAGGATCACCTTAAGTTGAGAGAGGAATGACTGAGAAGGGGTTCTAGAAGGGAGCGGAGTTCAGAGGGAGGCCATTCCAGGTCGAGGGGCCAATGACAGAGAAGGTTATGACTCTGCCTGGTGGAGGTAAAAGCAAAAACAGAGAGAAGACCCTGTTCAGTAATAAGTTATAATAATAATTAACAACCATAACAACAGCACAAACAACTATAATAAGACTGCTGTAGGATATTCTCCTGCTGAAAATGTCTCTGAGGTTCTGTTCTGTGAGAGTGCTATATAAATTGGTAGAAAAACGGTACAATTAATATGAAGAACGGATGTCAGAAATGCACAAAGGTAGGTCTAGATGTCATATCAGACACTTACGACAGACGTCCAGTGACCTCCAGTTCACGCAAGCGTCATGTCTTGCACATTCGTCAGCAAAGGCAGCAATCGCTGCGCAAAGACACTGGCAATCACCTCCGGAATCACATCTGTAACGTAATGTAACGTCATCATACTCTATTAAATATTTCGTACATAGCCTACTTTGCCAGCATTTCCTTGGACATTAGATAGGACCTATATAAGTAAGTGAGTAAATAAGTATATTCTTTAATATAACCAATTACCAAACAACACTCAGGTGAACAAGCATCAGTGGGCAATGGGCATGCTGGCAGAGTATGTTCACGCTCTCGTCTGTTTTCTTTCTTTGCTGAGTATTTCAGGTCCTATCATCTTTAGGCTATATCTCTATAGGCCTACGCGTAGCCTAAACTATGCTATGTTTGCTGCAACACAAAAACTTAAGGGATGTAAGACAAAACTATGTTAGATATTAAATCGAAGGAAATGGTTTAGAATAGGTTGGAACGAATGACAAGTCTGGAACAGATTAGATTGGACTAGATAAGCCTGGATTTAGCTGAAGTCCGCCATATACAACTAGAAATGACTAGACTACAATTATAGACTAAAATGTATTCTATTGGATTAGATTAAATAGTTGTGAATGCCAAGAGGTTAGATATTTGGGTTTTTTCATTAGCGAGATGGTTTCAGACCAATCATGTAAAAATGGTTAGTCGTACCCGCATGAGTCGTAAACACAGTCCTGGTAGAAAGTGTCAGCATTCGACACTGCCAATCGACATTCTGCGAAGACACTGCCCTCAGTTATGATCTTGCATTGTTCTCGACCCCAAGCTTCTCTCTTTGGAGAATTCTAACAGACCGAACAAGAATGCAGAACAAGTTGATATCTGCAGTTCTCATTAATTAACAACGAAGACACCAGTTACAAAAGAAAGATGATGAGTTCCGCTAAAATGTTTAAAAAAACTAAGTTCACGCCTGCACCCACAAAACCACTTATGCTTTCTTAATTTAAAGTATGAAACTACTGTCAATGTTAAGCTTGTTGTATTAGAATAGATTTAGATTGTATCTACTGATCAAAAGACTTCTTTCAAAGTTAAGCTTATTAATTATTTCAATATCCTCAACATTACCTCGCCCTGATATACGATGCCTAGCGACTTGTAAACCATAAAACCTGTTCAAAATACTAGATATTAGAACTGTTCTCGAAACTCTTCCATTCCGATGTAAAATCAACAATGCAATAGTCAACTGATTCAGCACGTGTTAAAGCAAAGGCACGACACAGAGATTACATTAATAAGTATACTCACAGTGCATGGATTCAAATCCTCAGCCGGATCTGGCTCTGGACATGATCCGGAGACTTTCCACTGGGCACCAAATTCCGCAGGCTTCAGTAACAGTTGTCCAGAGATGTCGACCGGGTCGTTGCTAGCATCACCGTCGTAGTTTCCGCAAAGTCCTTCGACCGAGGAACGGAAAGAGGAATCCAGGATAATATGGACATTGGTTCCTGTGCACAATTAACAAGCCTTTTCATTCAGTCTAATTAATGTTATGGAGAAACCTCTGGGATATACTGGATGCACGAAAATATCAAGAGAGTATGGTACATGGTTCCTATACAAATTTAATAGGTTCTCAGTCTACAAAACATAGTGGGATAGTGGGAATGAAATTATGCTGCAATGAACTGAAAAGACATGAAGAGCCTAGTATGGACCTGCATCACATAAATCAACGGTTTTAGTTTATGCTTCGCTCATGCTAAGTGCATTCCATAAATGCCCTACGAACGTTGCGTATGCATGCGTGTTTCACTAAGCCGTGGAAGTTGGTACTGGCAGAAACTGGGAAGTAAATGGCAAAATCTTGCTCTCAGGAAACATCCTGATTTTATATCTGAAAGAAGCGCCATATAAATGATCTTAGTGAAAGAATGAATGAACGAGTAAATAAATCAAACTTAATAACTTGAGTAATTAATTTATTAGGATTAATGAATGACTGACTGAATTAGCAGGTCTTGAGACTGAATTCAGCTTTAGTACATTACTTTGCAATACAGTAACTAACGCGTCCTATAATAAGCCAATGAATTTTCTCATAGGGTTTGCATCAGGATGTAAGCGTTTACGAAAGGTGAAAGATAAATTTCGACATAAAATCCGATTTGGACGCAGTTAGTAGAAGCAGAATCCATTGAGAAAGTTGGTCGCTTATCACTAACCACAGGGATCTATCTGTCGTATTTAGTGCTGATTATTTATTGAATTATACGTGCAAACTCGTCTATTTTATCATTTTGTGTTTGTTATTTACAGCTACAACAGAGGAAACAACTACTATAGGTAGGTTAGGCATGCGTTTCTTTGTTAGTTTAAGTGGACAAAACTTGTCAAATTCTATCTCATGCGTTACAGAATAACGACGTAGCTCATATTGGCTTATTTTGACACGTACTCAATGGAGTAAATATAAATCATATAGGCAACCAACTTGCCCTCAAACAGCTTGCGTTTTGGTGCGCCATAGGTTGATGCCTTGTAGGCCTACGTTATGCACCGCCGCTATCTAAGTTGCTAACTATAATATCGAAACTATAGGCTATTCATTTAGTTAATTCATTTATTTAAAAGCATAATAATAGAAGCAATCATTATTATAAATACTAGTCTTTTTAAGTAGGCCTACGTAGGATTTGTGGACAGCTTGCATTTCAGGATTTCGTTGTTGTCAGCTGAAATCAACAATAGTGAATATTAATGTTACGGAATCTTCAGACTTTACTATGTATTTGCTAATGTATAATTTTGATGCACGAATGTACAAAACCAGTTTGCTTAGTCGGCATTGCGGTAGATCTAACTTGACGGGATGAATACGATGGTCGCAACAGCAATATAAAGTCCCATTCAGGCGCAGTTAGTAGAAGCAGAATCTGTGTGGGAAGTGGTACTCTAATAATGAACCACGGGGATCAATCTGTTGTAATTTGCGCCCTGCAGTTTGTTTACCGAAATGCAACTGAATACTCGTCTAACGATTTGTCCATTTCTTGTTTGTTGTTTACAGTCACGCCAACACCTTCAGGTAGGTTAGGCATGGGTTTCGTTGCAAGCTTAAGTCTATAAAACTAAAAATGATCTTAGCCTGTCTAGATAAGTAGAATCATATTTATGTGTGCATTTATGCATGTATGTATATATCCATTCATGCATGCAAATCGATTTGGGTTTTTCTCGAACTACGCAATAGAACTTAGGCTAAAGACGTGACTTTGAAACAGAACTGCTAACGTACCTTCTATGCGAATGAATTTAGTCAAATGATTGCATGGGCGGCATTGCAATGGATCAAGCTTGCCAGCATGAAAGCTCATACATGGTCATAACAGCGTAAGAAAAAAACTGTCTTAATATTCCAACTGAACGCAGTTAGAAGAAGCAGAGTAAGCTGTTAATTATCATTAACCACATGGATCTATTAGTCGTATTTAGTGCCTATTATTTATTGAAATATAAATGAATACTCGTCTGAATATTAATTTTGTCCGTTTCTTTTGTGTTTTTTGCAGTTCTGACAACCATTTCAGGTAGGTTAAGCATGAGTTTCGTTGCAAGTTTAAGCGGACAATATTTAGAAAAGTCTATATCGGGTCTTGCAGAATAACGACCGAGCTAATATTTATTCACTGCAATGGTTACGTCCGTAAGGGCAATGCGTAGGAATCAGAGACGCTAATAGCTTGCCCAGGAACGTTAGACGGCGTCCGCCAAGATCGAACCCGCAATCGAAAGAGTACAGATGGAGCGCACCACCGAATAGACTGTCGTGCCGCATTATGAGTTGCAACTGTGACAGATTGAGAACAGACTGAAGATTTGGCTTTTTGAACTATCAGGCCAACAGAATGAAAGACATCCGTTGCTGCAATTTATTTACATAATATCCTTTAATAGTCAACAGACAGACAAGTGTGTCGGATGTCTGAGCTCACAGAGCAGTGATTATCTTAGTGTGGTCATCCTTGTACGATTATGTAGCCTAGAGCTTACTGAGCTCTGATACACCGAACAGAACAGCTGATGTTCAAACCGTACAGTTTGAGTTTGTTGTCACTATCATTATTCGCTCTACTGGGAACAGCTGAAGCGAATACAGGGTCGATATGAGGTGCTGAGAAGCCGTATCAGTGGACCATGATCAACCATGTGAAATACTGCACTTATAACAAGGAGAGCAAGCACGAGCAAACTTAAACATTTATGGTATCTAACTTCTCTTCTGAAACCCGGAAACTTTCGTAGGCTACTTGTCCTCACCTCCTGAGAAATATGTTCTCTTACATTGTCAAATTCTTTCCGCCTTGACTCTGGTAGATCCAGTACTTTACATAATTATGTAGCGAAAGCAATATTATCAAATATCTTGTTTTAAGTTGTTATTGTTATTATCGATTAAGTATTAATTAGTGATATTTTAGTTTGCGATAGCATGTGAAATTGAATGTATGATTAATTTATTAGAATATTCTTTGCAGTTGTGACAATTTTTGTAGTAAAGTTCAATACATTCCTCAAAATCTAAACGAGAGCATTATTCCCTAAGTTACTCCCACTCTATATAGGCCTATTCTTATATACACATTCATCTCCACTGAATAAGACTCTACTACATGCCTTTGTTTTTGGCACAGGTTACTGCTACATGACAGACATTACGGATTTCGATATAGACGATACAGACGATTCTGAAAATGATAACTCTGATGATTCATCTCGAACGAAATCTGATGATTCATCTAGAAACGATGGAGCGAAACGAAAGAAAAAACTGAAACTGTATATCGAGGTCGACGGTGATATAGGACTCACATCTGGAGATATACGATTACATAAAAGAGACAGAGTGCCCATTGGCACGATTGTTCACATCGACGAGTGCAACGTTTGGTAAGATATCATCTAACAGCGTATATTTGCGTCTCCTTATATATCTGAGTGAGTTTATATGTCTGTCTGCTCCTACCGCCCTCTGTCATTCTGTTTCTATGTGTCTTTGCCGCCTATGCTTTCGAGGCATTCCTTGTGGAAGCCACAGGGCGGCTTATTTAGGTTCCTTTGTCTATGCCGTGTTCGTAACCTTCAGTCGATTGGTTGCTCAGTCACTTGTTCATTTCTTTCTAGAAACCTTTAACCTGTAATTAACTAGATCATCCGTCAATATCTTTATGCATCGGTCATAGTTTTGTTAATAGAACTTTTCTGAATCCAGGGCTTCTGGGCTCTAAAGTTACGACATAAACTCAGTTTTATGAAAGCAACAAAACTAAGTTTAAAAACGTAGGCTACAACTCAATATAGATTATCATTGCTAATGAAAAATTTACTATCGTTATTTTAAACTAACTGTGATCACGAAACTACTTTCCAAGAACTTGTAATTTCGTTCCAAAATAATAAATACTATTTTTCTAATTTTTCAAGTAAATCTACCGGACAGAAAGTAATGAGTTAAGTAACCCTTTGAGTTGAGAAGGAACTGAACGCTAGGAAGCAATGACGGTCGGTTTATTTTAAGACCGCTATTTATATTGAGTTTGAAACGAACTGCACCCCAAATGTTTCATAGAAAACTGGAGGTTAGGAAAGTGATAGTCTACGTTAGGAGATCTTTTACTAGTGTCGATGCATCATATTTAAGTTGCAATGGTAACGTTGTGGCCATATACTTTATTTTCAGTGCATTACCAATTTCACCGATTTCAGCTGCTACCTTTTAACCAAAACCTTTTCTTTTCAGTAACTGCACCGACGACAGCATGTTCACCTGTCACGTTAGTATTGTTTTGCAAAGTACCTTTTCAACATAATGATCTGTTTAACCAATGTACGGCAGAAACTGTGATCTTGAAGGAAACAATAAGCGCGTATCGCTTACCAATAATGATCAATTATAACAAAGTGCAAATGTCAACTATTGGAGCAACGCGCAGTTTTATTTGTGGATTCCTAATGGCGATGCAGATTTGGATAACAACAGATTTATGCACTGCCGTTTCCTTACTTACTTACTAATACTAGATGTTTGCCCGTCCTAAGACCGTTGAAAAGAATGTGAAAAATGCGAAATGAGTCCATTTTATTACGATCTTCGTAACGTATAGGATTCTAACATTACCACCTATGGAAAGGAACTGAGCCATATTGGCGTGACCGCAAAGTTTCACTTCATGGAAGTCTTCATGACATTTCTGATCGTTTCTATTATTAATTCGTAAATGTCACTTTCCTTCAAAAGGTTATTGTCAGGTTAATATAATATCAGTACAATGCATACGTTATACAAATATAGGGCAATTCGACATATGAATGTAATTATTGCAAATTATAAGAGATTGTATAATTCGATTGAACTGTTACAGAGCATTGAAGGCTCGTGGTCAAATCCAGAGGATAGGTGCGTGCATTACACCTGCTATGATGGCCACGTTTTCCCTGGATCTATGCCCCACTGGTGTGATTGTCCAGAAGTAAGTGCATGATTAATTCAATTTGATTCCAAATTAGAATTCATCCACCGATGCACTGAGCGTTCTCATGACATGAATCTAAAAGCGCTATATCAGTGTTCAGACGCATGCACAGCATTGCATTCATACATACATATGCATATTAGGGTGGGGAAAATCGCGGTTGCCTCAGCCAGACAATAATAAATAGAAGCTCCCTCATCTACTGGTTAATGAAATAATTCATTTTCATATTTCGTATCCTGTCTAAGGGTCGCAACTTTAAAAGATGTGTGACGTAATATATTTCATTATAAATTAATACACATTTATTAATATTATTACAATGGGGTCATGGAAACTCATTAATTGCTACTATAATATATTACACTATATTATAGGCCTATTGTAGGGCGCAGTGGTGTAGGGGTATGTTCGGTGCCTTGCAGCCCGAGGGTTCCGGGTTCTAATTCACCTCAAGCCGTCGCGTAGGAACCCTGGACACGTTCGTTCACTCGCAATTGCTCATGCGCTTCGGCGTGAAACTCCAGTTCAGTGTCCGCGCTGTAGTCGGGAGCGCCTCTGAGTAGAAATCTTGAAGGGCGCTATAACAAGTGCTCATACATACATACATACACAATCACATTAATACACACGTTAGACAATACACACACACAGTTACACATTGTACTGGCCCTGCAGGGCACACTCATCGAAAAATCAACGAACACTGTGTTCTGGTATGCATCCCTAGCTGAAGTTATGTTGAACATCTTGTTGCTGCATCAGGAAAGCCTGCAGATATTTCAAGAGAGATTTTGTCCATGATTAGAGATAGTAGATCAGAACCAACGTTACGAGCACCCGTTTGTGATGGAACAGCTGTGAATACCGGTTGAAGCAATGGAGTAATCCGAAACATTGAACTTCATCTCAGGAAATCTCTTCTGCTCTTCAGTGGTTAATTTGTTTAATGCATGCTAACGAATTGATTCAGAAAAAGCTAATGGAAGTCGTTGATGGGAAGACCACTGGTCCAAGAACTGCACAATGGCAGATTTCAGACATGTTGGAATTTGACTCACAACAGAAACCAATCATTGAATTTTCTCCTGTTTCAGGTTGTGTTGCTGAACTTGAAGATACGATTATGAATGACCTAAGTAAAGATCAGTTGTAGGCCTACTTCAATCAATCAATCAATCAATCAATCAATCAATCAATCAATCAATCAATCAATCAATCAATCAATCAATCAATCAATCAATCAATCAATCAATCAATCAATCAATCAATCAATCAATCAATCAATCAATCAATCAATCAATCAATCAATCATACAATCAATCAATCAATCAATCAATCAATCATAGATGCTTGCTTAAAATATGTCTGCTGATTCAATGTGGCTACAATGCTAGCGAGAATCACATCTCCTACTTACAGACAGCTCAACCAGGTGCACTCAGTCATGCCAGATGGCTAACTAAAGCCAACCGTTTAGGTTGTATGCTTGCCAAGAATGGTCTTCCTATAATCTGCAATGCTTTGTAAATTTCATGCTGAATTTCTATGCACCATCATGGTTTAATATCAAACCTCATCGATCGTGCCAGGATGGAGCAAAGAATTTCTTCTTCATGCTATAATTGTACGAGAAACTTGACAAAATTTATCAAGCTGTCATCACTCCAGTAGACCTACTTCAGAACAACAGCTACTTTACTATCCTGAGAATATCTTGTTGGCAGCCGTTGGCGATGAAGATGAATATAATAGGGAAATTTTCATGTGAGAAAAATCTAATGGCTAGAAATACTCACTCCAGTGATGCAATTCGTTGCTTTGACAAGAACACTATTGCAGTTAAATTTACATCTGATTCGTACATAAATATGGCTGACTGCGAAAAATGCGACTTCGACGCACCTCCACACCTGCAAGACATCACGTCGAAAGCTGTTGGCAGCAATGAACGAGTAGTTCTACCTCACTATCCGTGTCATTAGCAAGATGTGGAGAGAATTATCAAAGACGTTTCTGCAGTCTGTGGCAGAGTTATGGACATGACTCACGTCACGGTGATATCATGCAAATGAAGAAATCAAGATTGGACTTGCCAACTATAGAAACTAAAGCTGATTTTCTGAACTAAGTTAAAACACTTACACTACAGCACTGTGCCGGATGTTTTTCATTTTTTATTACTCATTGTTGTTTGTAGCTCTGACTTTGGGTTCTAAATTTAAAAGTCATAACCATTAAACCGGCTGATGTAACACCAGCTTTCATTTTACAACATATTGCGTTTTGGGCTTGTGTTTCAGACAAAGTTGCTAGAAAACGGTGATATATATGAGAAATCCAATTTTGGTTCAATATTGCATTTAACATAGACCTCTGATTTACGTTTGTCCGGAAACTGAATTCGAATTTTCGTTACTTTTTGCCCCACCCTAATGCATATACTCATGCACACATAAATACACACGTGTATACATACATAGTTACATACATTCATTTATACATCCATAAGATAAGCATTTGCATCTTTAAGGGTTTGCTGGTTTTCTCACGGCGTTATGCTGTCAAAAAGAATAGGTAACTGGTCCAAAACTAACAGTAACTCAACCTCAAACGTAATTTGAACGGCGTTTAAAGCTCACACGAAAACATTTCATGTTGGCTTCACATATAATTTTGACCACATATGGGACATATGAAATTTTATTAAATAGGCATCATAATTATGTTCTACATTATTATTATTATTATTATTATTATGATAATATGTAGCAGGTGGGAATCGCTGTCTGCGAAAAATAACAGCATTTATGGAACCATTCCAATGCGACACGTTACAATAGAAAATTCAAAACGAGTCAAACTTAAATTGAAAACAATCAATTGGTATTGGAAACTGCTGTTCATCTCAGTGTTTCTTTTATTCTCATTTATTTAAGAATAAGTTTAAAGCAAGGATCACGAACATCATCACAAGCCACGGCCCGAAGGCCCGTTGGTATCCAAATGCGCTCTTCATCATTAGTTTAACAGTCTCCTATCCTGCTCTGCTATTCTCCAGCTGTGGCGATCTTTTCCGCAACAATCCTTGATATCATCCATCCACTCCCTGTTAGGTTTCCTCGTCGCCAATTTCCATCTATAATCCTATCATCACATTTTTTAAATTTTAGATTGTCGTCTAACATTGTACATAATGCCCAAAATAATTGACTCAATTGCCTTCTCATCATTGTTCGCATTAGATCTTCCGTTGTATTCAGTCTTCTTCGGAACCCTGCATTTGTCATCTTCATTGTCCAATTCAGTTATTCCAAAAACAATACATTTCAATTGTATTCTATAGAAAATATTACACCTGAATTGGACAATGAAAGTGAAAAATTCAGTTTGATAGCATAATTTAATTACACTTAGTCTATCCCAGCAAATTACAATTCATTCATTCATTCCGAGCATTTATATAGCGCCCCTTCAAGGAACCTACTCAGAGGCGCTCCCAGCCCAGCCACGGCTAAACAGAGAAGACTTGAGAAGGCGGCAGTAAGCAGGCAAATTGCTGCGAGGCATCAAGCGCAATGTTTCGGCTTGAATGAGTGAGACAAACCTATTATCTAGGAACTTTCTGCAGTATTTCTGCGACTTCCTGAATTACTTACTTATTTCAGTACGACTGATATTAATGGCAATCCTCCTGCATAATTGCTAATTATTCACTAAATGTGTTCATATTGTTTCAAGGGTTATGAAAATGTTGAACTACCGGCTCCACAATGCTGCACGTGCAAAGGTAAGAGACGTGATTACTACCACTGTATGATACATCAAATCCCGTAACTGCCTCAGTTAGATCCGTAGACAATATGCTGATCCAAACTGGAAGAATCTGATGTCCTTAGGACAAAAGCAGCTAACATTACAGTTGGCATTCAGAAATAGGATTTATTCTAATCTAATGATTTCTATAATAATGATGTTACAGTTAACAGATTAAATGATTAACGTGTTGTCATTTTTTATTGTTAATGTAATCGCAATTTATATAGCGCCACTGTATCCGACTGTATGTTCACATGAATGGTGGGAGATCAGATAAGTATTATGGTTCGTTTAATAACAGTGAACTGGCAAAAGGTGATCAGGAATGCAATTCATAAACGAGGGCATGATGGAATTAGAACGAAATTATAAGAAAACATTGAATCTGACAATTGGTCACTAATTCACATACGTCGTAGTCAGTGGATGGACTCCATGAGCGGACAGTGTAGATAATGATCGCACGATGACGATGGCAACGATGATGACGTTGATGATGACGATGACGATAATGATGATGATGATGATGAAGATGACAATTATGATGATCATGATGAGGATGATGACTATGATTATGGCGAGAATGACGAAGATGATTATGATGATGATCATTCAAACGAAACACAGACTTTGTCAATTGCAATGTCAACAGAAATACCAACACCAACTCCAACAACTGCAACGCCAACTCAAACGCCAACTGGAACAACTGCAACACCAACTCCAACAACTGCAACACCAACCCAAACGCCAACGGGAACAACCCAGACAGGAACTCCTTCAACCTCCATATGTATGTATATCTGTACCTATGTGTGCACGAATGTAACGATATATGTGTGTATGTATGAGTCTGCATATGTATCATTGTGTGCATGCATTAATAGGCCTACATCCTTGTAGGTATGTTTAATTGTTTATGTCGTTACGTTTGTAATAGAACTTTAGAATATGACTTTGCAAAGTATTTTGTCGTATGCATTGTTGCATATATTTCTATGATTAAATATGCATGTATGCACGTATATATGTATGTGTCCATGAATCTGTTTTCATAATTATGTATGCATGCTTGCGTGCAAAAGTTTTTATTATTTGTGTATGTATTAACGTTTCTTTGTGTGTAAGTTATTACGCATGCATACATGTCTTGAATTACGAAGTGAGGCGTTAGTTAAGACATGAGTGTGTAATTGTTTGTATAAGCGTACAAATTTTACTTATCTAGTTTGAATTGCAATAGATCTTTCTTGCCAGGATGACAGCATATGCGAAAGCCACAATGAAGTAACGTTTTTAAATTTGACATACATAAATGGATGCAACGGATAGAAGCAGACTTGGCCGAGGAAGTTATTCGCTTTTTGAACCGCGTGGATCCATTCATTGTAAATAGTGTTAATTATTAAAATAAAGATGAATATTCGTCTAAATATTCACCAGGTTCTTGCTTTACTTACAGCCACAACGGGAACAACACCTACAGGTAATTTTTTTAGAAATGGAGTTCCTTGTAAGCTTGATTGTAAAACAAACTTGGCATTTTCTATCCTTTGCAATTTCTGTCTCAGATCTTACATGATAACGATGGAGTTCCTACTGGTTACTTCTATTGCAATGATTATGTGCAAAAGTAGTGAACATATATCGGATAAGTAAACGACTTGCACAGGAACAGCTTTCTTTCGATGCGCCTTTGGTTGTAGCCTTGTGTATTATACGTCGGCTCTATCGAAGTTGTCAACTGTAATTTATTATTGTAACCACATTCCTGAAACCATGAAAATTTATTTAAAAACATAACTAATAGAACCAATCTTCTACATGATACTACTTTCTAAGTACATGAGCAGGATGTAGAACTTGCATATCACAGTGTGGTTTTGGTGATCATAAGATGTCTTTGCCAATGTACCTTATAAGGGAATGAATTATTCATATGTTTTGCATTGACGAAGCGTAGTAACAATGCCGTATAATATTGCATACATTCCGATGTGATATCCTACCTGGACGCAGAACTTCCATAGCAGCAGAATCTGTGAAGGAAGATGGTCGCTTATCATAAACCACGTAGATCTATCCTTCGTGATTACTTGCAAGAATCTAATGAATTGTCATTATACAATCGTTTAAATATTTATACAAATATATAAAATATTTACATTTTCGTCCGTTTCTTGTATGTTATTTACAGTTACGCCAACGGGAACAACACCGACACGTATGTTATGCATGGGTTTCGTCTTAGCTTAAACGCACAACACTTGAAAGTTGAAACATTTCAAATCGAGTGTTACAGATTACGATTGAACAGTTATTTATTTATATGATCAGCTGCGCAATGTCAGTTAATATGAATCAGAGACGCTGCAATGTGCACAGCAATGTTAAAGGAGTCCGTTAAGGTTGATCCCGTGATCGCTGATGTACACACATAACGCGCTACGGAACAGACTATTTTGGGTATGACTTGCTTACGGTTTGCTTTTGGTGCACCATCGGCCTGTGCTTGTGAATTATGGTGCAACTTGCACAAAGGTCTAAGACGTGTTTACATAACAATTCGGAGGTTTCTTTTAGTTACGAGCGTCATGCATGCGTTCTCTGTGGTATTGTATCCAGTCCTGGCGGAGGGAGTGATTCTTTCTCTCGAGTCCAATCTTTTTACACACGTCTTTACCCTGCTCTGTTCTCTTTAGCAACTCGATTAAATTGTTCTGCGCATCGCTCGGTGCTTCGATACAAACCACGAAGTGAGATGATGGGAAGATAACGTTGACGATAGAAGGTTGGTGATAGAGCGGACCGTGGATTAACACACGTCAGAGAGTTCAAGTAGCTCACAATGACAGGAGTGAATGGTAACTTTATCATTACAATCACAGAACATTCATGGTATGGGGGCTGTAGAAACATCTAGGTGGAATTTTATAAGTACATGTATTGTGCAACCTAGAATGCCAATAGATCATTACGAATTTCACCTTTTGGTGATGTCTATGCTGTTTCAATTTGGCGTTTGTAAGATTGAACGTGTGCCAGGATTAATGATATGGGAGCTGTAGAATCTAGGTTGAATTTTAGAAGTATTGTTTTAAAGTATAAATGCGATGCATATAAATTGACGGCAGGTGTCCTTTAAGCGCCGCGATCATGAAACTTGTTTCTCAGTTCTATTTCTAAATTTCATTTGGCGCAACATTCTCTAAATTCCAACGGGTCTCATTGTACGGACTGTGCTAATCCGAGATTCAAATGTCTTAAATAGGCGCCGAAATGTATGAGGAGATAGGAATGAGAACAAATTTCAATCCGTAGTTGTTTGTTGATCGCTGCATTGCGTCATTGAATTTCAATCTTAAGCTACATGTAGTTGTGTCAAGACAATAGTTAGCGTCTTTTAAGTAGTGCACGAAAGAAACAAGCCAAACGCATAGCATAGATCGCTGTTTGAGATCCATTGTTAGCTCTATGTTTCCTGGTTGCCGATGTCAGAGTCAGACCAGATCACGCATGCGCTCAAACACGCGTCCCCACATGCTGAACTGTTTAAGTAAAACAACTCCTCTGAATATAGAAGATGGCTTTTGATTACTATCTGAAGAACTGACCTTAATAACTGAGCTACTAAAATTAGTTACTAAAAGGTTTGGTGATTATTGTTAAGGCATGGACGCCCGCACTTTGGAGCAGGGAAGGCTCTTGCCCCATAGATTTTGAATCAAAATATGTAAAATTAAGATTATTATTAATTTTAAATAATGGAAATAGGTAGGCCTATTCTGATATTTCCATTTTAAAGTGCGATGTTCATGTTGTAACCAAATATTTTATTAAATGTCACTGCACTAATTTTACCCATTTCATCTCTGTTTTCAGTGACTGCAAAGCAGATGGCACTTTCAACTGTCACGTTAGTATATTTATTTTTGAAGGTTGCTTTGCCCACATCCATCACCCATGCACCTTAAGTGCGAAAGAAACTATTTGTTTTTCGGAATCGTGAAGAACCTACTAATGAATTAATTTATAAATCAAGACAATGACTAAGAATAGTTAATGGAGTGAGACGCACAATTCTTGAAGTTTGTGTTCCTAATGAGATTAGCCTACATGTTATGATAGGAACAGATACATGTAGGTCTCTTGCGGTTTTCTTTATTAGTCGCTAAGGCTGTTGAATACGAATTATGACGTTTTAGGTTGAATCCTTGTACAAGGTCATTGGTATCAGCATAGTACACACGTCATAACGTAATCCAATATTACAATGTAATTTTGCGATTGTTAATTAGAGGTGATGTCTCGTTTGAACTGTTGCAGAGCATTGAAGGTCTCTCGTGGGCAAATCCAGATGACAGATGCATGGGTTACTTCTGTTATGATGGCTACATATTCCATGGAGATTTCCCCCACTTGTGTGACTGTGCAGAGGTAAGCAGATGATTGGTTCAGTTTGATTCCAGTCAAGAATTAATTTTATCCACCTGCTTACCGAGTGCACCCATTACATGAACATACTGAAGGTGTTTATATGAAGGGCTCAGAGGCATATACACACAACATACACATGTTTATAAATACACACATACACCTATAAATACGCGAACCTCATAATATGCAACAGTAACGTTACATGAAAGACACATAAAGCCCACGTGAAAATATTCTCATGCTGGATTCATACACTGAACACCTTTGCCCACATGTGGGACATATGAAGCACATACGGAATTTTTATTGTTAAGCGCACCATAATTATGCTGTACGTGTGACGCGGCAGTCCGAAATTACTGCTTGCGACATAATTACAAATTTTGTCTTAAACTGCATCAATACGTCTCTTAACAACGGCTTGAAAACGATTGGAATTTGGGATAAATTCCAACCTAGTAAACCTCAGAGAAATAAAGTACACTCTGGTGGAAACTGCTATTCATCTCAAGATTCTATGACTCTGATTATTTTCTTTAAGAACACATTTCCAGCAAGACCCTTAACCTGGGATTGGCTAAGATTGCTATTTCTTCCTTTAAATTACGAGCAATGCCGCAATCTGCTATAAAATAAGAGATATCTATTTTTATATCTATGACTCTGATTATTTTCTTTAAGAACACATTTCCAGCAAGACCCTTAACCTGGGATTGGCTAAGATTGCTATTTCTTCCTTTAAATTACCTATTTTATATCTATTTGTTTTGTCTGGGAACTTTCTCAGAATTTATAAAGTATGTCTGTGACATCCTCAATTACTTACTTTTCAGTACGGCTGATATTAATGATGACGCTTACTGTATATATAATTGCTAACTATCAACTAGCCTATCTATTAAATGTGTCTATGTTATTTCAAGGGTGAAACCAATGTTGAACTGGAGTATCCGGAATGCTGCACCTGCCATGGTAAGAGACGTGGCTACTAGTCGGATAGATATGCCACATGACCCCAAAAAAATTGCAAGAAAACGTTTTATGGTGGTTTTCTGGTGTATAAGGTCTGGAGAATAACATACTAAAAGTTTCTCGAAATCGGACCACGGGATCACCCCAAAAATGCATTTTAAACAAAGATGGCGGCCAATATGGCGCCAATACAGAAAACAGTATATATCAATGCCCCATCCAGCTTTCTGCTTGTCTGCCAATTTGTCTATCTGCCTATCCGCCTATCTGTATTTCTGTGCTTCTATGATTCTGTCTGTCTGTCTATATTGGCCTACGCAATACACATGTATTCACTCATCACCCATCTCTGCAGATATCTATTTATCAACACTTACAGACGATGGCATAAGTGCAAGTTATGTGAATTGTGTACTATAATAATGAGCACGACTCATGCTGAGGAAGTTTAGTTGCTATCATTTACCTCACCAATCACAAAATTAGTTGCCATCTAAATTAATACTTGGACCATCCTCGCTCTCCAAATTGCATTGTGCTGAATTACTTTGCAATATGAAATCTTTGTTCAAAATTTATTTTACAGAGTTTCCTCGTAGTGAATCAACATGGATTTCTGTCACACCTGTTCAAGGCTGTGGTAACGGAACATGTGCCTGTTCCAGCGACTATGACGGATTTACTCTATTGTGTAATGCAATTAGTTACCCAAGTGCAATCTACCAATGGATTGGAGCTGATAACAATACTAGTTGCCCACGAATCTACGATAATGTTCAGACCAATGGCATATATCGCTGCAGTACGTACTTTGACCAAGCTTCGTCAAATTACAGAGGAATTTTTACTTTCCCGAACGGAACCAGTGAGAAGAGTGTCACAGAATGCTGTAAGTTTCGAACATATCACAATTAAAAAATAGATTGAACAATTTGATGTTAATGTTAATGAAATTTTTCTTTAAAAAAACAACCTAGCCTACCCTGTGCCTTCGTAACGATGTGAGTGGTAATCTCAACTTTATCATTTAGAATCTAAATGCTAAAGTTGAGATTGCCACTCACATCGTTGCGAAGGCACAGGGTAGGCTACATTGGTTAGTCAGTCATTCAGTATATAAAAACTTACAGTGTGCACAGGAGCGTTTCATGTCCTGACAAGGTAAAATAATGATGTTTTAGGCGTTGACAGAGGTATATTGCATAAATAGGTTCCTGGAAAATATTGGGAAATTTATAGTCATGTTCTGTACAAATATAATATAGAAGTTTCCTTGTAAGGATATTGCTTCGACGTGTATGCGTGTTTCACTGTTCTGTCATAATAGTGTCTTAATGCGAGGATCATCATCAATAACAATTGGCTCGGTACCCGTAGGTGTCCGATGCCTTCTTCACAATGTCTCTCCATTCGACTCTGTTCTGAGCCGCGTGACACAGTTTCTGCAGATCTGTTCCACACCACTCTTCCATGTCATCTGCCCATTCTCTACGCGGTCTTCCTCTTTTGTTCGTACCCTCCATTATTCCAAACAGTAGGGCCTTGATCTTTCTGTCCTCTTTCAGTCTACAATATGTACGAACAATCCAAGTTTTCGCTGAATAACTTTCTGCATGAGGTTCTCGGTCATTTCCACTATTTTGTATGCTTCTTCGTTGCTTACCTTCCTGAGTCCATCCTATCATCAGAATTTTTCTAAATCATTTTCTCTCGAATGTTAACACTCTCCTTTGCGAATCTTTTGTTAGCACCCATGTCTCGAACCATACATCATACTGCTGAACACACACGTATTTAATACTCCCAACTTGGTTTTCGTGCTGATTGTACTGCTCTTCCAGATCTTGTACATTGCTTACAACACCGCTGTTTCCTTGGCTATTCGTATCTTTATTTCGCTTTTGCAATCTAGATCATAAGTCATATTGCTTCCAAGTAAGTAAACCTCTCTACATATCCAGCTGTCCTCCTTCTACAACAATCCGCTGGGCGATATCTTTGTCAACAAATATTATCGTTTTTGTCTTATCAAAGTTCATGAACAGTCCATGTTTCCTTGCTTCGTCGTTCAGAGTAGTTTTATAATTGTGATAAGATGGGCCATACGAGTTAACTCTAAGTAATTAACTGAATAACTGGTACCACGAGTTCACCTAGAGTTAACAATGCTTGAACGTTGCCTCTTTGCTGCCATCTAGGGAAACATTCGATCTCTGTTAACAAAACATAGCTATGCCTTCAAGAATGAATGAAAGCGCTGGAATCAAACAAAGGACGAAATGAGTTAATCCTCCTGGCCATATAATTAGAATTAGACGTGGTATAATATAGGAATACAACTTCCTATGTACAGCCTAAAGAGCACGCGGTGGTACGATTAATCGCGAGTTCAAATCTATTTATGCATAAAAATCTTCTAGCTTAAGCCTGTAGCATGTACTGTCTAATTAATTATGAAACGTAGACTAAGACTAACTATCCTTTAATCTTTAACGGCAGTAGGGTTAATCAGATAGAACTATAATAAAGCAATAATGATTTCGACTGTACTTTTCTAGATCAGTTCAAAGGAGCAGAACTTCCTACAGCCTGAAATGATGCATCTGTCGAATGGATTAGGAGGAACTCAGGCGACCTGATGAAACTCGGTTGCAACAGTCCACCTATGAAAAACCTTCACCAAATCCTCCAATGTCTGCTGGACCAAATATCGCTTAACAGACAGAATTAGATATAATCTAATGTAAGCTAACTTTACCCGAATTTAATTAGCAGTATGCTAATGCAAAATAAGCTTAACTGTAGTGCCCGATATTTATGTGATTTATTTCAGCGTATATATGCATGCAAGAATCAAGACATTTACATGACATTACCTTTCAAATTCGTCGATTTACCAATTTGATGGCATAATCTTAGATTTATTTACACGTAGAGACAGTGAAAAGTAATCAATTTAATCAACTGAAATATTATCTTCATTGTGCCCTTAGCTTTTGTTGTGTAGAATAAATGTTTGCAAAATACAGGACCGTGTATTTGCTGTTTTTCATTCATCATTCAGATTAATTAATTCATTCATTTATTCATGACTTTTAATGTAGCGTCCCTTCAAAGATACTTACTCAGAGGCGCTCGTAGCCCAACTCCGGCGATAAAGAAGGTTTTAGGTGCCCATAAAAGGTGTATTTAGGGTCTGTAGATTGAAGAACTCACAGATTGAAGAGGTTATTCCACGTGGTCGATTGACTGATAAGGCATGACGTTGCGTCTTAGAAGTACGCGTAAAGGGAACAAGTTCAAATCGAGATGCAGAACGAAAATTTCCCCAGTTGGGGCACACAGCTCAAGCAAGTATTCAGATTTCCCTAAAATAATGGCACCGACAGATATATTTCCAATATCCTAAATTCAATGCGTTGGGAAACAGGCAGCTAGTGGACCAGGTCATGGGTATAATACGGCACGTGATCAAATTTTGACCCAATGATAAGCAAAGTACACACGAGTGATTAGATTTTAAATTGTAACGCCTCACTCCTATTTCGATCAACAACTATTATAAGTTTAGCGGCAAGCAGGTATTTAGGCCTATAATTTGCGAATGGAAAACGGAGACATGGCCTACACTATGAATAGGAGAGCGAAGAACATCAAATGATTCATTAGAAATCGGAGCGCCTCTGAATTAGATGTCTGACTGAAAACTATGAAGGCACAGTTGTATGGTGTTCCGCGCTATACACAAGAGTTTTATTATGAAAAGCCATCATTGTATTGTATGAGTCTAGTTAAACAGGGAAATATTGAATAGTCCCTTTCCAAATACCATGCAGTGGGGGTCTGTCTAAACAGAATAAGATTGTCAAGAGGTATAATTTATATTATCGGCTAGGATGGATCGCAGTCCTAATTTGAAAGCCACAGATTAGGAAGCTGTCAAATGGGAATAGGAATCTCGTTCCATATTTGGGCCCCAGCATATTTGACAGAGAAGCGCCGAGAATTGGTGTGAGCAAATGGCAAATAATAGGAATCAGCACCTCTAGTCTGGTAAGAGTGAACCTCAGTGGTATGAAGGAAGAATTTGTTAAATACATGGGGTAATAGGCCTCGATCATGAAAGGCCTTTTCGGAAGCCGGATTGTAGTTTTAGCGGTAGGCTGCATAACTCCAGATATCGCAACAGCTTCTACACAACTAGCCTACTTCCTTGATTACCTAGAGAGAAACATAAGGATTGATACAGGCCGATAGTAGCATAAATTATCCAAATCCTACTGATTCTTATTCGACTAGCTGCTCTCTGGAACTACGCTTAGTCTCACTCTCAACACTATAAACCAATCGAATTTGCCCTATTAGAACTATACCTATAGTGCTGAACAGTGCAGCACCTAAAGCTATAATAGTATAGTCTCTAATACTATAACTGCATAATCATGCATTGATGCTACTTGCTGCGTTTTGACAGCTAGTTATGAAATAAACGAAAATACAATACAATACAATTATCAATTATTTACCGCATCATTGCACGCTTCTAACTTTTCGGCAGGCTCCCCTTAGCCAAAGATGTACTGCAGAGATGCACCAGAAATTGCATAAATTAGTCCTAGTTCTTCAAGAAGAAAGTCGGGATTTTTAGCGTAATAATATTTGCAGTTTTATATATTAACCCATGTTTGAATCATAACGCTGTTCATGAATAGTCAGTGCAGTTCTCTGCGTGCATTTGTATAAAAATTTGCAAACAAATTTGCAATTTTCTTAAGTCACCGAATTAGCATTAGATGGTAAATGCATTAGACCGCCTTCACTGGCTTTCTGCTCAATCATGCATTAAGTGTAAGACTGCATGCTGAGCATTCAATGAACCAGAACAAAGAGTACACTCACTTCCTAATACACTGCAGACTCCATATTGCCCTCCTAGACCTATATTGGTTTGTTGCTGGAACCTATACAATTCAAGGCAATTCTAGCTCACAGGATTTCATCCTCTGCGCTCATCGTATATTCAATCAATCACAAAAGACCCGACTTGACAACTCGATACCATCACTTAAATAATAAGTCAAAACTCATTATCTGACCTTGGCCTTTCCATGACTCCGTCTTCGCTCCCTAGCGAACATTCATGAGCACCTCAGTCAGATTAACTGGCTCAACAAGTCACGTGTCTGTTCAATACCGAATGAATTATTTTTTATTTTCTAAGACATTTCTTTCTTTCTTTAAATTAATGGCTGCGGTATGCCAGCAATGTGCTCATTAAGCGAATATACATGATGAAGCAGAGCAAAAAACGAGTTGACCAAGAGATGCAGGACGAATAGGCCTATTACTCAGGTCAGCCAAACCAGAGATGGGTCAAAAGAGCTCCCGGAACTAGCCAGGGGCATTCCTTAATTAGCACAGCCATACCGACCCAAAGCAAAGACTAAGATAATTAATCGTTCTTTTTCTTCGCGTTACAACATCGCTCCAGATGCGTGGTCTAACTTCGTGCGGACGTGCTAAAGTTCTCTACAATTCGACTGGATTTCCCAGTTCACAGTTAGAAAATGCAGAAGTGCAGGCTTGAAGCCTTGTACCAGGACGCGTGTCAGTGACATAGAGAAAAAATATGTATAGGCTAGGCCTACAGTCTGTTCAGACTTATTAAGGCCTGCAAAATGTTGTTCTTTCTGTAATGTATTCTCAGAAAGAGAGCCATGAACCTGATTGCGGGGTCCGGAACAATGAATCAGCGCTGAAATAACACAAAGCACGTACCACTATCAGCATGTTTTTCAAAACAACAACTTAGCATGACGCATCGATTTCATACGATCCTAGCCTCATACGCAGAGGTCAATGCAACAAAGTGTAGTCGTCTAACATTATGCAATTCGATAGTCCTGCAATACAAGCATATCTACTGGTACATTGTTTCGTTTGGATCATAGCAAGACTTACTCACCGAATGATTTCACGAAATTGTAGTAAAGGATATAAGTTTTCATGCTTTTTCCAAACCATCAGAAGCAGATTATATTTTGAGGTTGGATTAAACAGTTTATAGCAATATGATCAACAGTGAAACCATAAACAGATTATGCAAATACAGCCCATCAACCGAAGTATTCAAAAAATTATCTATGTATAACATTGTATATAATTATGTATGTATGTATGTATGTATGTATGTATGTATGTATGTATGTATGTATGTATGTATGTATGTATGTATGTATGTATGTATGTATGTATGTATGTATGTATGTATGTATGTATGTGTGTATGTATGTATGTATGTATGTATGTATGTGTGTGCTGATGTATGTATGTATGTATGTATTTGTGTTACAGTCACCCCTAGAGAGTTGAAGGCTGAGTCCACTTTATTGGGGCTAGCCTGTATCGAACCCGCGTCCTTCTGAGCTTCGTGCGAGCGTGCTGCCATTCAATCATCTCATCGGTTTACGTAAGTATGTATGTATGTATGTAAGTGTGCATGTGTATTTGTATGTATGTGTGAGTGCGTGTATGCCTCTATGTATGTATGTATTCATGTGTATTTGTTTGCATGTATAATTATGTGTATATATTATGTATGTATGTCTGTATGTTATGCTTCTAAGTGTATACATAAATTTATGGATAACGAACGTCTCTATTCATGAAAAAGATAGGATCATAATTATTATCGAGATGATAGTAACATCGTGGGTCAGCTGATACGAAACGTGCGCAAGAACAGCCTGAAATCCCGCTCATAAGCAAATTGTTTTGATTGTGAGATGTGACATAATTATTCTGAGTGGATGCTGGTGTTTGGTAAGATCTAAAATTCAACAAGCCTGCATCTGCCCTCATCAGCTTGCTGCGGTTTCAGTTTTCGTGTTAATATTTAAATAAATGGATCTGATGAAGCAGCTATAAAACCGGCAGTCTTCAAGAGGTGACAACGGTTGCAGATTTCACAGCGATTTGGTAACAACTTTAACACGATTCTTGATATTTCACACAATATTAGTATCTTTCATGTAAGGACGTAAACAGATTTGAGTGTGTTGAAATCATTGTAAGATGCATTTGTACGTCTATGAGTATTTCGGCGAGTTTTTGTATTCTGTGGTTCTGAACATCTAGACGAAAATTGAATCTATGACATAATTTCTTATAAAAACAATTAAAGAGACTAGCGAATTTCAGGTTTCTCTCGCAGCACACCTGAAATCTCACAAGGCATGCTAGTGCGCCGCGGGACACAGTTTGCGATACACTGATCGAGTGTAATATGACTTAGAGAGTCAGCTCATCTCCTCTCTTCAACCAGCTTGCTCATGATGCACCTGGAACAACTGGAATCGTCCACAAGGAGGAAAGGGGTTTCATCAGTAATGAATCTACGCATGTATACTGGGGTATCCAGAAAAAAAGATATATCGCAGAAAACATGTTGTCTATAAATATATTTTACAGAATTTTAAAATGTTATCCTGAGGTCCCTCAAAGCCCCCGAACTATGGACTACTTGAATACTGAGAAATGAAGGCGCCCATGGTCTTGTCTTGGATCTTTGGTCTTTTGACAATAAATTTTACTCTTTTTATCACAGAAAAATAGCGATGCATCCGATTTGGATAAACGTTTTTGCTGTGTTTGCCTCAACGAGATCTGCATCTGGGAAACATGTAGACACCATATTCAGGGTCATTCAAGGTCATTTCAAGGCCAGAAAAGCAAATCAAGCAAAAATAAAAAAAGACAAGATATCGGCCAATTATTGTTGAAATTGGCTACCTCTTTCTTATATATCTCGCCTTGATAAGGGCTACCTGTGGTAAGAAATAAGGGAACTACATGGAAGGAAATCCAAGGTTACTTTAAGGTTAGAAGGCTAATTTCAGAGAAAAAACAGAGGAAATGGTCACTACTCGGCCAAATATTGTCCTATTTGGGTGATGCTTTTCCTCTCTTTGATGGGCCGATAAGATCTAATTTGAGAAGACATAAAACACTAGCACAATGCAAGGCCAAAAGGTTAAAATAAAGGAAATATGACCATATCTCGGAATCACCCAATGAAACAACATTTGGCTGAGCTACGGCCATTTTTCCTTGATACCTTGAGGGCTTCCTCTTTTAATTAATTACATGTAGCTACTTCAATTCCTGAGCCACTGCTTTCAACTCACTACCCGGCTTGTTCTGTGCAGCTAGCATGCTACTTTTGTTTCTCTTCCAGTTCTTCTACTATTTCTATAATATTTCCCAGTCGAAGAACAGCCAGTTGTTCTGCAGTCGTTCTTCCACTCCCTTCTATGACATAACAATCTGCTTGGATTGTTGTTTGTCTTAAGGTCACTTTGGCTGAAAACATTCCAATTACCTTCAAAGGCGTCTGAGAGCCATAAGCTTAGATGTCTTTTGTTGTCTTCTATTACGTGCACTTAACCTGTCCATTCCAATCATTCCAAGTGATTTGGTCAATGACGTTACACGAAGCACCAGGGTCGATCACCATCTCGATTTCAACTCCCCCTACGTCGATGTGTTTTTGTTAGGTCATTCATTCATTCATTGATTCAAGTATTTATATAGCATCTCTTCAAGGAAACTACTCAGAGGTGCTCCCGACTCCAACACGGTAAAAAAGAACAGTTTTCAAGCGCTTTTAGAGTGTGTCAGTGAGTCATCTAGGGAACAGGCGCAGCTCAAGAGGAAGGCCATTCCATGTCACCGGGCCTACCACAGAAAAAGCACGACTTTGCATGATAGAGGTGCGGGCAAACGAGACTGAGATCACCCCTTCCCCGCTGAGCGTAGGGAGCGACTACTCCTTGTACCCGACACAGACCGACAAGGTCAAGTAGGTAAGATGGAGCGAGGCCTAGCTGGCATCGCCATACCAAGGAGGCGACCCTGTAGTCTATACGCTGCCGGACAGGGAGCCAATGCAAATCCTCAAGCACGTTATTTGAAGCGTGACTGAATTTGTGTATTATTTTGGCCGATAAGTCGCGTTGCAGAGCGTAGAATACGGTCAAGGCAGGCCAGCCGTCCAGATGGTAAGCCAGAATAAAGGGATAGGCAATAGTCGAGGCGAGCTGAGACGAAAGCATGCACAAGTGTAGTTGCAGCGCCAGTTGACAGAGAGCGAGTGATAGTGCGAATCTGGCGCAGTTGGTAGAAGCAGTCGCGACTGAGGCGATCGAGTTGAGGTGCAAAAATTAGTTCCTGATCCAAATACTTGGAAAATTTTAACACCTACTTTATCTGCAGACAGGAAGGCACAGCCTTAATTTAAAACATAATAATAGAGAAAATGTGGTTACAAATTAAACTTCCTCTGCACTCCAATTTAAATATCCGTATTTTGACAAGCTGCTGAATTCAAGTAATGATCAGTTCCATAGTATTGCAACAGCAATGTGAACTAGCCTTCACATTTGATCGTAGTATTTCCTCACGCCTTGCTTTAAATAGAAGTTGGACTGATGAAAGAAGGTTTTTGATTCAATAGAAGTTGGAGTAATAACAGTTATCATGGACAATGGTAGAGTTCCCTACTTACTGTTTTGGGGAAATGTCCGGGGGAAATGTCCGGGGGAAATGTCCGGGGGAATGATACCCGATTGAACGATCTCCACTGTCCTCGGTCACTCGACAAGTTAAATTCTCCCCAGTTTTAATCCAGCTGTAGCTACTTCTCCTTTGCTTCTCTACTTCCTTGTTTGCAGCGTTGTTCATGATGTTAATGACTTCTTCCCACGTTGAGAGCAGGCTCGTTTTATCAGATAAACTAGCAGTCTGTATATTCTTCATGCAACAGTATTACAGCTTATACTGTCATAATTATGTACTCCGTTTCAGAGGTTAAGCAGCATGAAGTTGGTTCTACTGATAGCGTCTTGTTTGGTGGTCTTGACTTCTGCTGCACCAGAAAGTCTTCGATGGCAGAGTTTGATGGATCCAAGCAGAGCCGAAGGAGAGGAATATCGCAGGATCAAATTTCCTTCATCGGCAGAACTCGATGAGGAGTGGCAAGCTTTCAAAATCAAATACGGTAATATATGGCCTATATATTCGTATATTGCCACGAGGCAAGCTCTTTTTTTTGTCCCAGAATAGCTGGGCATGCACTCAGTGGAGGTTATACAAGCTGTAATGGAAATGCTAATGCTTATGTATGCCCTGGCATACGCAGGAATGCTTACTCAGGATGGATTTTGGCAGGACAAGCTATGGCGACAAAATTATGAAATCAGCAGTGGTACCATCGCACTCATTTTTTTCTACATCCGGTCACTTTGATGGTAGAATTCTACTCTTATGTGAGGTGCTTGATAGTCGACTTATCTTATAATGTAGCCTTCGATTCTGCTCACATTAATTACAATGATATCTAAGGGTCTGTCATTGGACCCAGCCTCCACATTCTAATGGATATCTACCTATAACCTGTCTCTCCGACTAATATCATTTTCAAATTCACAAACGATACCAACCTAGCTGCTCGTCCCGGAAAACTCTACTACTTGCCGGGAAACTGAATTGGCTAATATAGTCTTTATTGAACCAGCTGCAATCCGCATTCCGGTGTACATACATCATACCTAATAAACAATTAATACTATAGTCAACATGAAAAAGTATTCTAACTATAACAGTTTTAACTTTTTTTATATTATGGTCATATTATAATTCCAATTTAAAAAAAGACAAAGACTTTTGCGATGTAAGACCTTATACTGTATACTGATGGTAGGCAAAACCTACGATGATGCATTAGAGGAAAAGAAAAGGGAAAACATCTTCGCCAACCACTTGAAAGAAATAATAATAAGCAACCATCTCTACATGAAACGACTGAAGAGTTTCACCATGGCCATAAATGAATTTTCTGACCTGGTACGATATCAAAGTCTATCTCGACGTTAATAGCAGTCCTGTAAATTCTTAACTTTGCCTATCTTAACTGCCGTAATGTTAGACGTTAGAATCTTGAGCTCATATAAATTATCTACTTAAATAGAACTATCCCAGAACAAGTAGAAGAAGAAAAAGGAATGGACGGGAGTAGGAGGACGATGGCGAAGAGGAGGAGGAGGAGGAAGAGGAGGAGGAGGAGGAGGAGGAGGAGGAGGAGAAAGAGGAGGAAGAAGAGGAGGAGGAGTAGGGGAGTAGAATGAGGCGGAGGATAAACAGTAGGAGAAGACTGAAGAGAGGAAACATGTATTAAGAGGAGAATGTGACAACGCTGATGATAAATAAAATGCGATGACGACGACGTTGTTTGCTATAGTGGCGATAACAATTAGGAACAAGAAGGGAAACAACACTAATTTAAAGAAGTGTTACTCGTAGGAACATGCCGAGTTTCTGAAGCTGATGACTTGCAACGGTCCCCTAAATCTGCCGGAGACTTATGGTGGATCAACGTTCCTACCTCTGGAAGTCAACTTTACCGTTCCGGATGTGGTTGATTGGAGAAAGGAAGGTTACGTTACCAAAGTTAAACATCAGGTAGATCTATACCTAATTATATCGATTTTGTTTTAGTCTAGGTTTCCATATATATCTGTGGTGTATGCACTGATAGTAATTAGCTTCTGAATCTGCCTACATCTGTCTGTATAATTTGATAAATTTGATTTTCATGCTTTCCTAAATGACGTTAAACATAAAAGATAAGTTTTCAAAGTAAAAGAGCAGTGTGTGGAATAGTTCTATTCCACACGCTGGTGTTAACCCCTGTAAAATACAGCAGTAGGCCCTACTGATAACCGATAGAAAAATGAACCGAGATTTTGAAAATTATACTTAGTTTGAACTCATGTCTTTCAGGGTGCATGTGGTTCGTGCTGGGCTTTTAGTGCGGTAAGTTTTCAGATTTACACAAATCACTGTCAGCATTTTAATCTAGAGCATGTCATCTCTTGAATGCATTTAAGTTTTGAAGATGAGATTCTGGACTTTGTGTTTATTTTAGGCAAATGCAATCTGTGAAATATTTACGAGATTAAGAACTTTCAACATTACAAAGTCGAAAGAAGAATAACTTGATGGTTAATTAAAGCTAAATGCAGAGTTGAAAAGCAGGGATTCTGTACAGTATATTTCAATTTTGCGTGGCTGTAACTCTTATCCTCGTGATATAATAAATCAATCCTCAACTCGTATTAAAATTTTATCGACGAGTAGCATTGGAATATTTTAATCGATGATATTTTTCATGATATTTATTTCACTTAACCCTTATAGGGTAACCGTTTTTTGGTTACAGTTGTTGGTAACCGGGGGGTAAAAAATAACCCCCAATTTATTTTCGTCAAATCTAGGAAAATGTTTAACCAATTTTTTGATAGACAAGGACAATAGACAACAAAATATATATGTATATAGTTTTATATATTCATATATATATATATATGTATGTATTTTATGCATATATACATACATAAATATATACATATATGTAAATTTATGTAGATGTTTGAGCCCATACTGCTAGATGTCGACTATGTGTGAGAGTATATAATTATATATATACATATATATTTATGCATGTGTGTATATGTATGTATATATATATTCATGTATATATATATACATACATATATATACACATGTGTAAATGTATGTAGCCTATATGATAGAGCCCCTAATACTAGATGTCGACTATGTGTGAGTATATATATGTATATATACATATACATAATATATACATATACATAAGATATATATGTATGTATGTATATATATATGTATGTATGTATATATATTCATGTATATATATATTTATATCCAAACATATGTTTATACATAAATATAAATATATATATGTAAATTTGTGTATGTGTTAGAGCCCCTAATCCTAGATGTCGACTATGTGTGAATATACATGTATATATGTATATATACATATATATGTATGTATGTGTATATATATGTACCGGTATGTATATATATATTAATGTATATATGTATTTATACATATATACATTATGTATTTATACATATATACATACATAAATATACACATATATGATTTTATCCAGTACCGGAATATAACACCTTATTCTTCATAGTAGTCTACCGCTAGGTGGCAGCGCAATGTGGCACAGCTGAAAACGACATTGTGAAGAAAAAACATATCTAGGAAAAGTCACAAAAGCAAAAGTCTTATTTATTTTATAAAAAAAACTAATAGCGATATTCTCAGAACGTTTACAGCGTTGCTCGATGGTCGTCACCAAGCAGGTTACATCCAATGAAAACCCGTAGGTTGATCCTAGCAGAGACGGGAAAATCGAATACCGAGATTACGGTATGCGGACTGTTCATCAAAGGACGATTCATCCTGGGACTATTCATCATGGACGATTCATCAAGAGGGTTATTGGATTTATGAAAAGAATTCTTGCTTAAATAGAAGCTGGATTGCTGCAAGAAATTTTTGCTTAAATAGAAGCTGGATTGATCAAAAAATTAATTATTTCTTAAATAGAATTTGTTATGATGAATATAATTTTGCTTTAAATCGAAACAGGATTGATTAAATGAATTATTGCTTAAATAGAAGTTGGAATGATGAAGAGAATTTTACTTATATAAATGCTGGATTGATGAAACGAATTCTTTCTAAAATAGTATATTTTTATTAAAGTAAAAGTTGGATTGATGAAAATAGTTTATGAAACTAGAAGTTGCCTTGATGAAAATAATACTTGCGTAAATAGAAACTGGATTGATCACTGTAATCATGAACATTGGTATTAAAATGTCATAATTATGTATGAAACGGTGGGGCGATATGTTATAATGCGTACATAATAAAGAACGCTAAAACGATAAAAAAATATGTTCTCTTTATGAACAGTCCCTTGATGAAAAGGACTTTGGTGAACAGTCCCATGACGAATCGTCCATGATAAATAGTCCCTTGATGTATAATAGTCCTTTGATGAACAGTCCTAGAACCGAGATTACGAGTCCAAGAAAAGTTAAATTTGTATTGGACCTGTCGAGAGCCTAACACTGATTTTGCAAGACCAGTTCGAGTAATTTTTGGAATCGGCATCAGATGAAGATAGTGATGCTGTGCGAGATGCAGACCTAATAAACAACAACTTAAAATTCATTTACTCGCGAGCATCTATCTTCATCTGACCTTCATCTGACCAATTGAACACTGATGATTTAGTATAGGTCGGGATATGGCAGCTAGCTGGTTAGAGCGCGAAGGGTAGACTATAAGCTACCGGAGTCAGAAGTAACGCGGGTTGAATGTAACAAACATCGGAGCGCCGTTTCTGGGAACCAGCTTACACAGATCTAAAGGTAGATTATGTCGACAACCAACGTAAACAAAATTTCTGCGCAGGTTTCTTTAAAAAAAGATTTTTGTATACTAGCCTACTTACCACTAAAACCTAAGGCTCATAATAAATGCATATCGATACTTCTTCGCCAGGGCAAATAGAAATCTCGAGACTATCTTTTTTTCCCGGACAGAAGTGGTGACCCTACCTAGTCTCTAGTTGACTATCAAATAACAATAACTACTCAACCACGTTTATAATGAGCGCCTTCTCGGTGAATAATGCTGGAAGATTGCGACTTGTATTCTGTTGTTAGACTGGCTCACTTGAGGGACAACATTTCCGCAAGACAAAGAAACTGGTGTCACTCAGTGAGCAGCAGCTAGTCGACTGTTCGACAAGATTTGGTAACCGTGGTTGCAAAAACGGCAGGGTCTACAGTTCGTTCGAGTACATCAAATCCAATAAAGGACTCGACACTGAAAGATCTTATCCATATGAAGCGAAAGTTAGTATTCATTACGGCTTATCGTTTGTATTGTAGTACTGCATTCATACTAACCCTAAATAGGCTACTCTGAAAACATGTTATTGGACTTCAATTATTCATTACGGGAGATATATAGTGCACATTCAAGGTAATCTACTCTCGGAAGAGCTCCCGACCCACCCTTACATGAGCGAAGAGAACCACGGCGATGGACGCTCAGGGTTGAGCAGGAGAGCTCCTGCAAATAGACCTCAACGCATATTACCAAAGTACACAGCAAAAATTGCTCCAAGGGGAATCTCGCAATCAATCTTGGAGCAATTGTTATGTGTACTTTCGTAATATGCGGCCGAAGCCGCGCCCACGAGACAACTTCACACCAGAGCAGAAACCCGATAAGTAGGGCCTAGGCTTAACCCGCTTCGGGAAAGGAGCCACAATTGCTCAGTACGTGCATAGTAGTTCGTTATAACGGTGGTGTTTCCTGCATTTCAAATTAACCATCTTTAACCTGTTTTCCGATTCCAATGATCTGGGTCTGTTCAAAGTTTTGTGGTTTGAATGCGGTGTTTTATTTAAAACGACGATTGACTGTTGCATTCTGTTTTACAACCAAGGTCTCACAGATGTCATCCAAATTAGTTGGCCGGGTCTAGCAGTTTTATTATAATAATCTATTGTTTTCTCATTAGTATAGGCCTAACAGATTTTTCTGGTGGTATCAAACATGGCCAATGATAATACGGTACTAGGTTCAACCCCGTGTGTCGACTTTAGGTAGGCTACGTTTTAGGATTTTTCGCTAAGGCGAATAATTAGTTTGGTATTAAGCTGTGAAGTAAACGACAAGTCCTGCAATGTCGCTTGCAAGACCTTTGGATGTTCCGCTGACGGATCAAACGCGAGATGGAAATGATGGTCTTTCGTAAGTCACACTATCATGGGACACTGAACCGTATCCTACCGTACTGGAGTTCCCGTCAGCGATATTCAAATGTCATTCTTTGCACAATCATTATTCACGAGTATTTTGTTGATATCAATATTTTGCCATGCGGTAGATGTAGACGATGTCAGAATTTGTGTTTTGTGATTCGAAACACCGGACAGTTAATTTCCCGTTGAAACCAAACCCATCTCACTGTAGTGTATACACCCACCTACTCCATTTCTACTTTCGACTTTCAAGTTCAGTTCTGGTATCAAAGCAGACTCCGTTAAAAATTAGGCCTATATTATTCGCATGATCTTAGTAGCTTACAAGTCTTTGCAATTACGTAAATTTTGGTAGCCAACTAACCATTTTAGCAGTTTGCAAGCTTTAAACAATTCCTTAAGTACCTTAATTGTTATAAATAATTCCAATCGCGCGGTGTGTAATGAATAAAATGAACAGTAGGCAACAACATAATACGGTTTGCGTTTTGACGTATTGACACACCGGCGCAACTCGGCTGTTTGTTAACGGTTCCTTTTAGCCGTAGTCAGTCTGGGAGCGCCTCTGAGTACGTATCTTTAATGATCGATGTATCAATATTAGATTGATTGATTGAATTATGCTGATGTCACAATGAGATACTCACTGAGTAGCAGGCTACAGCAAAACTTGTAATAACGTCTGTTCAGATGAAACAGATCATACGCTTTTTGTCATATATCCGCAGAGTCCTTCATGGAATTTTATTAAGTTATACTCGCGCAGGAAGGAAAATGTCGATTCGATCCGGCTTCGATTGGAGCCACGTGCAGCGGTTTTCGAACCATCAAGAAGTATTCCGAGTATGAGCTGAAGATTGTCGTTGGGCGTTTTGGTCCAGTATCTGTTGCCATCGACGCCAACCAAACCTCTTTTCAACACCCCAGAAAGGGTCAGCATAACTACATTATATACCTACAACCATTGAATAGTATGAGGTTGAGCGGTTTACGCCAAGTGTCAATTGAATTTTATACGATATTGAGATAAGTGACCTACACACTCTATGCATCGCGTCATCTCGAAATATACCCAGCGGAAACCTGCCTGTTCAGAGACACGCATTAAAATCAGAATAGCTAAAGTAGGCATGGCTGGGATTGAATCTGGGTCGAATCCAAAGGTAAACTATAGTATAAGTATAATAGACAGCGAGAGCTAAGGTATATGGTGTTTGGAATGAGAGCGGCGTGATAGAAAATGAACCAGGAAGAATCTGGATTTGATAGCAAAAGGCAGGATATCCTATCAAAATCACTGGTTCAGACTTTGTATCCAATTTTAAACCATTAACACTAGAAGGACGGCATGGGTCATTTTTGACCCATAGCGCACTTTGCGAGCGTGCCATGTAGCACCCAGTAAACATTAAAGGAAAATATTTTATGATATCTATGGCATTGTGGTCGCAAAGGCATAGAAGAAAAATCTTATTAATAGCTGGTCAGGTATAGGAGTTAGAACAGCGAATACCTAGAAGGACGGATTGGGGTCATTTTTGACCCATGAAACTATTACTGCAAATGCCTATTTTTCTAGTGTTTATCTTATATAAACCTTACTTATTTATGACGGCATTGCAAAACTCACGTTCTCCCGCCATTTGTAAACAGTTTTGTTTATTGTTTCAAACACAATTGATATAAAAACAGCTATATCTGAGGGTTATCAATACCTGCGCTAAAATGAGTTGTCATGTACGATTATATGCATACAGCAAACCAAGCCCTTCGTTTGATTCAAGAAATCGGTGAGACAATGATAGGCCTAGTGATGCCTGAGATCAGTAAATCATTCAGTTATTGTCAGGAATTGTTCAAAAATGCGTGGTGTTTCTGCGGCGGAATATTCCGCCACGCAGCGCATGAAGAAATTACTTCTGCGGCGGAAGGTGTTTAGCATTTTATCTAATGACGACTAATACTGACCCTAACCGACCCTCACAACGCCTAATCTCACCATAACCGACCCTCACTACGCCAATTGATAGAAGTAACGCAGTTTGGAGGTTGCGCATGCGCAAAGGTCTTCTGTCACGGAATTATATCAAAATATTACTTCTGGGGCGGAATTTTCCGCTGCAGAAGAATTATCCTTAAAAATACATGTTTACTATCAATGAAACTGTATGGGTCAAAAATGACTCATTCCGTCCTTTTTCCGCCACGCAGCGCATGAAGAAATTACTTCTGCGGCGGAAGGTGTTTAGCATTTTATCTAATGACGACTAATACTGACCCTAACCGACCCTCACAACGCCTAATCTCACCATAACCGACCATCACGACGCCAATTGATAGAAGTAACGCAGTTTGGACAGTGCGCATGCGCCGAAGGTTGCGCATGCGCAAAGGTCTTCTGTCACGGAATTATATCAAAAATATTACTTCTGGGGCGGAATTTTCCGCTGCAGAAGAATTATCCTTAAAAATACATGATTTCTATCAATGAAACTGTATGGGTCAAAAATGACCCATTCCGTCCTTTTAGGTGGTAGAAAAGAGCCGTCCTTCTAGTGTTAAAGTAAGTCATTTCTAGATTTTGCTTCAGTTCACAAGTCTTATCTCACTGCCTAAAATCGAAAGCTCAAGAGCAGCATAATATATATGGCATAATAAATCCATTAAACACTATGTATATATATATTTATGTATATATACATATATATATATGACCAAGCACTAACTAATCATTAAAGGGACATGTCTTTTAATATACTTAAGATAATCCTTTCCATTGGGAAAGGAGTGTCAGAGTGTCTACACCCATTTGTATATACCAAAGGATACATCTAAATAAACTAAGCACACCATACTGCAGCAATATCTAATCACGGAAGGAAGTATTTAACAATATATATCCATATACATTTTGAAATTTATATATATATTGTTAAATATATATATATATATATATTGTCGAGATACATTTTGAAATTTATATATAAACTAGATATTTTCCCGTCCTAAGACGATGAAGTTTAGGGAGCTCGCACGCTCCACTTAAAATCGCATGACCGGCGGCCCGCGAGTCCATAAAGGGCCGCCGGTCGTGCAGCGCAAGTTCTACGGCGGCCCTTCAGCGTGCAGAGCAAGTTCTACCACACGTCAATTTGATTCTACGCGACGGCTTAACACTAGAACGTCGGCATGGGTCATTTTTGACCCATAGCGCACTTTGCGAGCGTGCCATGTAGCACCCAGTAACCGTTAAAGGAAAATATTTTATGATATCTATGGCATTGTGGCCGCAAAGGCATAGAAGAAAAATTTCATGAATAGCTGGTCAGGTATAGGAGCTATAGCAGCCAATACCTAGAACGTCGGATTGGGGTCATTTTTGACCCATGACACTATTACTGCAAAATGCCTATTTTTCTAGTGTATATCTTATATTAACCTTACATATTTGTGACGGCATTGCAAAGCTCACGTTCTTCCCGCCATTTTCAGACAGTAATTGTTCATTGTTTCAAACACAATTGATATAAAAACAGCTATATCTGAGGGTTATCGACACCTGCGCTAAAATGAGTCGTCTTGTACGATAATTATAGGCCTGCAGCAAACCAAGCCTTTCCTTTGATTCAAGAAATCGGTGAGGACACTTCAGTATGCTAATCGAAAGACAATGATAGCGAGGCCTCTGTCTCAGATACCGGAATACAAAACCTGTCTGTTGAGGAAAGTAGCAGTTCTTCTGTTTCAAATGTCGAAAATGATCATGGTGGACAAGACGAACCGTTAGCATTAGAAATCCTGATCAGTTCCTATCTCTGAAAGTGTGCGTGCATGTGGTCGAGGGGGTACGTGCATGTGGTCGAGGACGAGGTCGTGGTTACAGAGGGGGCCGCTCATCATTTCAACATAGTGACAACCCAAATGTAGCAGCTACAGAAACCAAGGAAGCATCAAGGGATGGCAATGTCTGGATTTTGATTTCACCCGATGATGCACCTCGTGGAAGGCTAAGCAGTCAGAACGTGCTCCGCGAAGTTTCAGGACTAACGCTGTTTGCGACACAACAAATAAGAAAAGATTCTATTTTGATCGCGTTTCAACTTCTGTTGATGAAGGTATAATGCGTCACATCATCCAACGATGCACTGAAACAGAAGCATGAGCGTGTCTGGGAGACGACTCGTGTTCAGTATCGCTTGAGGAACTTGACGCCTCTAAATAGTACCTTCAGGCACTTTAGGGGAAGCATAAATAAATTAAAAGTTTAACATTCTGAAAGCTTATTACAATGATATCAGTAAATCATTCAGTTATTTTCAGGACTCGTGCAAAAATGCGCGGTGCTTCTACGGCGGAAGATGCCGCCACGCAGTGCATGAAGAAATTACTTCTGCGGCGGAAAGTGTTTAGCATCTTATTGAACTACGACACTAACCCTAATCCTGACCCTAACCGACCCTCACAACGCCTAATCTGACCCTAACCGACCCTCACGACGCCAATTGATATAAGTAACACAGTTTGGACAATGCGCATGCGCCGAAGACTACGCATGCGCAAAGGTCTCCTGCCGCGGAATTGTATCCAAAATATTACTCATGGGGCGGAATTTTCCACTGCAGAAGAATTATCCTTCAAAAATACATGGTTTCTATAAATGAAACTGTATGGGTCAAAAATGACCCATTCCGACGTTTTAGGTGGTAGAAAAGAGCCGACGTTCTAGTGTTAAAGTTGATAGCATCGCCACCTACCGACTTTCGTTACACGGAAATTTCAATCTACGCGACGGCTTAAACTTCGTCGCAGAGCCGCCTATCGACTTTAATTAAACGCAAATTTGAATCTATGCGACGGTTTAAATTTAAATCTGAGGCACCAGCTCTCAGACGGTAGAGTTTAGGGAGCGCGAGCGCGCCACTTAAAATGACCGGCGGGTAGCAACCAGCTGGCTGCGCCAGTCTCGAGCGACCCCTAGCGGTGTCGTTATCACTCAGGCGACCTCTAAGGATGATTACTTGCTGGCTGCGCCAGTCTCGAGCGACCACAAGCAGTATTCGAGAGTGCTTTCCTCTCCACTGTCTTCCTCCCCTCCCTCCCTCCCCGTACTTTCATGCCCCCCGTACCCCCTTCCCCCCTTCTACGTCCGTCCGACCCTCCCGTACGTCCCTCACGACGATCGTGTGTGTCTGACCAGTCGCTTCCCTCCCCATTCCCTTATCAAAATGCAGAAGGACCCACGCGTCATGATCTCGCGTTGCTATGACAACGTTTGTATGACGTAAGCCATATTGTCTCTGGCAATGGAGGCGAAAACAGCATAACAGGCAAACAGCGCAACAGCACGCTTTAGACCAGGCACGCACAGTGATTTATGTTCTATTATATATATATATATATATATATATATATATATATATATATATATATATATATATATATATATATAGGTATGCTGTACTGTTGTCTCGCTCTCTTTCTTCTTCATCTGCCTCCACCCTGGTCCATGCCATTATTCTTAATCGATTGGACTATTACTCGGATGCTCGTCTAATAATTATTGGTGGTGTCCCTAACTTTGGCCAAATCTCTGCATTTATGCGTGATGTCCTCCGCTGGCTCCCGGTCCAGCAGCGCATCCATTATTATATAGGGTCTCCTCCATTGTCCCACTGTGTTCTGGCCAGAGCACATGTCTATCTCCGGGAGCTCTTTACTTTAACCTCGGTCGCCGATCTCTGCGCTCGGCCTCTAGAGGTGACTTCATAATTCCGCATGCTCGCTCTGCTACTAGACAGCGTCGGACTTTCTCGATCGTTGGTCCTTCTTTTTGGAATAGCCTCCCTCTTACCTCCGCTCTCTCCCGCGAGACCTCTTAGTATCTTTCTATAAACAACTTAAGACTTCCCACTGGGTCGGGAGCGCCTCAGAGTAGTAATCCTGAAGGGACGCTATATAAATTTTATAGATAGATGATAGATAGATAGATAGATAGATAGATAGATAGATAGATAGATAGATAGATAGATAGATAGATAGATAGACAGACAGACAGACAGACAGACAGACAGACAGACAGACAGACAGACAGACAGGTAGGTAGGTAGGTAGGTAGGTAGGTAGGTAGGTAGGTAGGTAGGTAGGTAGATAGATAGATAGATAGATAGATAGATAGATAGATAGATAGATAGATAGATAGATAGATAGATAGATAAATAGATAGATAGATAGATAGATAGATAGATAGATAGATTGGATGTATGGATGGATCGATGGATCGATGGATCGATGGATGGATCGATGGATGGGTGGATGGATGGATGGATGGATGGATGGATGGATGGATGGATGGGTGAATGGATGGATGGATGGATGGATGGATGGATGGATGGATGGATGGATGGATGGATGGATGGATGGATGGATGGATGGATGGATGGATGGATGGATGGATGGATGGATGGATGGATGGGTGGATGGGTGGGTGGATGGGTTTGAGAGGATGGATGGATGGATGGGTGGGTGGGTGGATGGATGGATGGATTGATGGATTGAATGCATGGATTAGATGGATGAGTAGATGGATGGATTAGACGGATGGATTGATGGATGGATTGGATGGATGGATGGATTAGATAGATTAAATAGATTAGATAGAAAAATAGATAGATAGATAGATAGATAGATAGATAGATAGATAGAATGAATGGATGGATGGATGGATGGATGGATGGATGGATGGATGGATGGATGGATGGATGGATGGATGGATGGATGGATGGATGGATGGATGGATGGATGGATGGGTGGGTGGGTGGGTGGGTGGATGGATGGATGGATGGATGGATGGATGGATGGATGGATGGATGGATGGATGGATGGATGGATGGATGGATGGATGGATGGATGGATGGATGGATGGATGGATGGATGGATGGATGGATGGATGAATGGATGGATGGGTGGGTGGGTGGATGGATGGATGGATTGATGGATTGAATGTATGGATTAGATGGATAAGTAGATGGATGGATTAGACGGATGGATGGATGGATGGATTGATGGATGGATGGATTAGATAGATTAACCTTCGGAGGCCGAAGTGGGGTAGATTTCTACCCCAGCGGTGTTTGGATGTTGATTGCGGAGTAACTGTAAGTAGTCATAACTTGACGTTCCACATGTTTACAAGTTAACACCCCCGACATATTCCCACACCAAAACCATCATCATGTCATGTTGTCTGAGAAAGTTATTTCAGTTCAAAGTGTCATGGGGTAGAAATCTACCCCACTTCGGCCTCGGCGTTACAATTTTTTCGTTCATAATGAAGATGTATTTATAGCAGATATTACTCAAAATGTGTGTATCTAAGCTCATAGATAAGCTATAATGACAAATGAAGTGTCCATTGTGATAGTTCCAAGGTCAAGGAATCGAACTATCGCATTGGCAATAGTGTGGGAATAGTACTATCCAAGATGGCGGCCAATATGGCCGCCGAAACATAAAATGTGTATATCTACGCTCATAGATAAGCTAGAATGACAAATAAAGTGTCCATTGTAATAGTTCCAAGGTCAAGGAATCGAACTATCGCATTGGCAATAGTGTGGGAATAGAACTATCCAAGATGGCGGCCAATATGGCCGTTGAAACTCAAAATGTGTATATCTACGCTCATAGATAAGCTAGAATGACAAATGAAGTGTCCATTGTGATAGTTCCAAGGTCAAGGAATCGAACTATTGCATTGGCAATAGTGTGGGTATAGTACTATCAAGATGGCCAATATGGCCGCCGAAACAAAAATGTGTATATCTACGCTCATAGATAAGCTAGAATGACAAATGAAGTGTCCATTGTAATAGTTCCAAGGTCAAGAAAACGAACTATGGCATTGGCAATAGTGTGGGAATAGAACTATCCAAGATGGCGGCCAATTAGGCCGCCGAAACATAAAATGTGTTTATCTAAGCTCATAGTTAAGCTACAATGATAAATGAAGTGTCCATTGTAATAGTTCCAAGGTCAAGGAATCGAACTATCGCATTTGCAATAGTGTGGAAATAGTACTATCCAAGATGGCGGCCAATATGGCCGCCGAAACTCAAAATGTGTATATCTACGCTCAAAGATAAGCTAGAATGACAAATGAAGTGTCCATTGTGATAGATCCAAGGCCAAGGAATCGAACTATCGCATTGGCAATAGTGTGATAATAGTACTATCCAAGATGGCGGCCAATATGGCCGCCGAAACATAAAATGTGCATATCTAAGCTCATAGATAAGCTACAATGACAAATGAAGTGTCCATTGTAATAGTTTCAAGGTCAAGGAATCGAACTATCGCATTGGCAATAGTGTGGGAATAGAACTATCCAAGATGGCGGCCATATGAGCGTAGATATACACATTTTGAGTTTCGGCGGCCATATTGGCCGCCATCTTGGATAGTTCTATTCCCACACTATTGCCAATGCAATAGTTCGATTCATTGACCTTGGAACTATCACAATGGACACTTCATTTGTCATTCTAGCTTATCTATGAGCGTAGATATACACATTTTGGAGTTTCGGCGGCCATATTGGCCGCCATCTTGATAGTTCTATTCCCACACTATTGCCAATGCGACTGTTCGATTCCTTGGGCCTTGGAACTATCACACTGGACACTTCATTTGTCATTCTAGCTTATCTATGAGCGTAGATATACACATTTTGAGTTTCGGCGGCCATATTGGCCGCCATCTTGGATAGTACTATTTCCACACTATTGCCAATGCGATAATTCGATTTGTTGACTTTGACACTATTACAATGGACTCTTCATTTGTCATTCTAGCTTATCTATGAGCGTAGATATACACATTTTGAGTTTCGGCGGCCATATTGGCCGCCATCTTGATAGTTCTATTCCCACACTATTGCCTATGCGATTGTTGATTCCTGGGCCTTGGATCTATCACATTGGACACTTCATTTGTCATTCTAGCTTATCTATTAGCGTAGATATACACATTTTGAGTTTCGGCGGCCATATTGGCGGCCATCTTGGATAGTTCTATTCCCACACTATTGCCAATGCGATAGTTCGATTCTTTGACCTTGAAACTATTACAATGGACACTTCAATTTTCATTCTAGCTTATCTATGAGCGTAGATATACACATTTTGAGTTTCGGCGGCCATATTGGCCGCCATCTTGATAGTACTATTCCCACACTATTGCCAATGCAATAGTTCGATTCTGTGACCTTGAAATTATTACAATGGACACTTCATTTGTTATTATAGCTTATGTATGAGCTTAAATATACATATTTTTGAGTTTCGGCGGCCATATTGGCCGCCATCTTGGATAGTACTATTCCCACACTATTCACAATGCGATATTTCGATTCCTTGACCTTGGATATATTAGAATCGACACCTCATTTGTCATTGTAGCTTACCTGTGAGCTGAGATATTACATATTTCTTTGGGGTAGAAAACTACCCCACTTCGGCCTCCGTGTCCAGAAACGAAGCTTCGGCCTCCGAAGGATAGTTAAATAGATTAGATAGATAGATAGATAGATAGATAGATAGATAGATAGATAGATAGATAGATAGATAGATAGATAGATAGATAGATAGATAGATAGATAGATAGATAGATAGATAGATAGATAGATAGATAGATAGATAGATAGATAGATAGATAGATAGATAGATAGATAGATAGATAGATAGATAGATAGATAGATAGATAGATAGATAGATAGATAGATAGATAGATAGATAGATAGATAGATAAACAGACAGACAGACAGACAGACAGACAGACAAATACATGTAGATAGATTCATTATTATTTTTCTTATTATTATTATTATTATTATTATTATTATTATTATTATTATTATTATTATTATTATTATTATTATTATTATTATAATCATTATTATTATTATTAGAGTGTCATTTATAGCGGGCCTAAACAAATAGGAATCTTGCACAAAAGCCCAATACAGAAAAAAATGCCCTGTTACCAAGTTTTTTGAGTGATCGCGCAACAGCAAAATGACCTTGAGACTATGAACGTAGCCCTCGTCTGGATTGGAGAGAGGAATATGGTGTAACAAGTGACGAAAAGTAGCGACGATGCAGATGTTTCCCATTCCTTTTATCCATACGTCGAACTGCCACTCTCCAAAACGACAGAGGCCGAATTAGCTAATAATATGCCCAAAATGCAACTATCTTGTACCTTGGGATAGCAACTATGCCATTCAGATTGGTTTCTACGTGCATATAGACATACATGCACACAAACAAAAACATACATGCACACTCGCACATAATTATTTGCATACGTACTTCTATGCAAACATAATACTTTCTCCCTTACACATATAAATAAAAAGCCTATTCATTTTCCATATTTATATGCACATAATCCGTTTTAGACCATATAGTTCCCGAGTGAGTGCCAACAAATGGTTATTGGATGCAGCAACATCGGTGGTTGCTTAAAGTTTTCACTTTACCTCTCTTGGCATTATTCCATAAACTTTCTTCCTCTGTTAAAGGCGTTTTCAAAGAGCCATTATGCAGCAGCACCAAACTGGACCACGCGGTCCTAGTCGTTGGATATGGAACATCCCTGCGTGAAGGCGATTACTGGATCGTCAAAAACAGGCGAGTAAATGCAGACATATTTTCACCCTTTAAATAGCGTCTAATAATGGTACCCCGTCAAAAGCGCGCAGGACAAAAGCGCGGACAAAAGCGCGCCGACATAAGCGCGACCCGACAAAAGCGCGCTGGACAAATGCGCGCCGACATAAGCGCGCAGTCAGCCACATAATAATTTTATAGACTAACACATACATGAATGAAAAACTGGAAAAATTCACCAACAAACTCATGTTTAATTGTCTGGCTAATATGCGGCAAATACACAAACAACTAAAGAAAATTCTAATGTCCAAAATCAAGTAATGATACTGCTAAGAGTCTAATCTAATCAAGGCAAATTTGCCCAAAACGTGAACTAGAAAAGAAAAAAAGAAAATGTCCACAAAATTAAGTTAGGCTACAGCTACTAGTGTTCGAAGTTTAAATTGCGAATAGGACCTATAGTCTACTCTAATCAATGTTTTGAAGGATATATAGTTCGCAAGTTAATGTGTGTTGCGCTTGCTTCGTTCACATTGCGATGTTATGGGCGAAACTGCGGAGATAGTCCAGCAATGGTAGGTTGCCGTAGGTGGGAAAGATAGCGAGGAGGCGTCGGTTGAGTTGTACGTACTTGGATTACGCTGAGCAAATATGCAATTAGTTGGTAGCAAACCTCCTCGAATCTTTCGGTTTCCTTAGAAGTCTCATCAATCGGCAATTAAAATTACAAAGCAGTGGTTAATTTAATTTCTTATTTGTGGACAAACAACTTTCATAAAAATAGGTGCCATGTAGGTGAGAAGTATAGGTGGGTATTGCTTTCATTTATTTTCATTTATAGTGCCTTTGGTGGTCCACGCCGCGCGCTTATGTCGGCGCGCATTTGACCCGAGCGCGCTTTTGTCGGCGCGCTTTTGTCGGCGCGCTTTTGTCGGCGCGCTTTTGTCGGCGCGCTTTTGTTGGCGCGCTTTTGTGCTGCGCGCTTTTGACGGGACACCGTCTAATATAACTATCGCTACAACTCTTTGACTTCTTCTTGGAATTACCAAATACAGATTCTGAAATTCAAATTCTCTGTTCACGTTTATTTGCATTCTTCTCTGTAAAAAAGAGAATGGCTGAACTTTGTTACTTTTTAGCGATGATGCGGACTAGCGGCGTTTTGCTCTTTTCGATGATAAAAGATTAGGACTGCAACTCCGAAAACGATAGCAGCCAAGAGAATAGGCCTACTAATACTGCTATAGGACCCAAATAGACCTACATCATATTATTTTTTGTATCTAAGGATAGCAGCGTTGCCGTTACATAATATTATGTTTATACATACATCTATATACAAGTCCAACACACATTCTGTTACGCTGGTCAGTCCATATAGGCCTAATTATAGGTTCTTCATTATATAAAAGAGTCTTTAAATTTGATCATTGCTCAATGGCACCGACAACACAAGCTCAATACGTTTTTGCAAGTGGTTACTATAAAAAATTCAACTCTTTTCAGATCTGCACCTTTGTCTGGCAAGGTATAACGCTGGGTTTAAGCCAGAATGTCGTATGTGCGTTTTGCAACATTTTGATAAAAACGAAGAAAACGAAAACTTTGCTTTAATCATTTTTGAAAAATTTGCTTTCATCATTTTCATTTAAACGTTGAGAATTATTTCTAGCTAAATGCTGAATAATAACAATCCTTTTCAAAAATGCATTAAAGGTCCGTGAAACTATTATGCCTGTGCAATAATAACAATGATAATAATAACAATAAGAATACTAGTAGTAGGCCTACTAGTAGTCTGTATGTATGAGCACTTGTTATAGCGCCCTTTCAAGATTTCTAAACTAGTTAAGGTTTCCTTTCTGACCGGGCCTGGGTCGGGAGCGCCTCTGACTGGCTATCTTGAAAGGGCGCTATATAAATTTCATAGATAGATAAATAGATATTTGTACCTAACACAAATCTGTAATAACAACATTTAAACACTAAAAATTACTCGCTTGCATGACTTGCGTCGCCGCCCACATGATCGTAACTCGTGAGGTATTTTACGCTAAAATTGCGTCCCGACTTCCTAGGTCGAAAAGGTGGTAACCCTACTTCCGGGGCGTGAACGGATCCACATATATATATATATATATGTGTGTGTGTGTGTGTGTGTGTGTGTGTGTGTGTGTGTGTGTGTGTGTGTGTGTGTGTGTGTGTGTGTGTGTGTGTGTGTGTGTGTGTGTGTGTGTGTGTGTGTGTGTGTGTGTGTGTGTGTGTGTGTGTGTGTGTGTGTTATACGTAGCATTGGCACAATGTTGTCGCTGAAGAGTTTAGTCCACTGCAGTATAATAATTATTATGCGTCGGACCTTATGCACGTGACAGCGGCGTGATAGAGCTATTAATTACGGTTGCATTGACAAATTATCACTGAGACAATTAACTGAATTAAGACTGTTTGTCGACTTAGACATGAAAGTACAAAATTAATACTAGTCAGAAAATGAGTTAGACGGTTCTGATACCATGGCAGATTGAATGCTGTAGGCTATTTGTTGTAGTTCTCAGACAATTCTCTTGTTTTTGATGTTGCAGTTGGGGAACCAGCTGGGGAACGAATGGCTACATATTGATGGCCAGGAACATGAAGAACCAGTGTGGGATCGCAACGAGTGCACACCTTCCTCTGGTCTAAACCACCTTGAATAGGGGCCTAAGCTGCACAACAGAACAAGGCTAACGTCTTAACTTCGTTTGGGAAGATTTCATTAATTTGTAGCAGCTTCATATACATGTACTTGTAAATTGTGCTGTTGGTCTTGAAATTTTGTTTAACTAGTGTGGTAAGAAAATGTGTATGAACATGGGAAATTTACTTTTGTTTTAATCGATCCTGCCGTTGAAACGCATCCTGGCCAAAGTATAATTATTCCTGTTACACCTGTAATCGCTAACTACGACGAATAACTGTGTTACTGATTCAAAGTTACAAAAACTACTGAATATTTTTTTTATTCATCTGCAGAGAATACAGTACCATAATCTGTCATGTTTTGTCATTTGCCGAGGCAAATGATTTTATGCATGTATACATGTATATATATTATTTATTTATATAATATGTATATATATATGCAAATATACACACGTATGACAGTTTGTTAGCACAAAGTAGGTTAGTTTGCATAGTCATGAGTGCAAATTATTGTTTTTCCTTCCACTAATAAACCTAATCGACGAAGGCTGACCATTTTACATAAAAGAGCTATCCGTTGCGTAGCTGGTGTTCCTTACGGTTCTCATTATACTAGTCAAATATTTCTAGAATTTAAGCTACTAAAAATTGAACAATTTAGGACGGCACAGATTTGGTGAATTTATGTATCGTTATGAACTCAATTCCTTATCAGTAATTTATAGACAACTCTTCCTGCGTGCCACAGAGATTCATTCCTACTCTACAAGAAGTTCTAAGTTATATCGAAAACCTTTTGCTCATACAAACACTCGGTTGTTCTCTAACAGGTTTGCAGGGACTATCGTTTGGAACAGTATACACCATTATCTATTCGTCAATTACCTGGTTTGAATATCTTCACACAGAAATTACACCTTTATCCTATTCAGTAAATTACCTGAGAACTTTTTCATTAGATGTGTTTAGTTAAGTTTTAGTTAAGTTATGTTAGTAATCTTCTATTAATTAAGACATTTCTTTAATATCAAAGTATTCCTGTAGCCTAACTATTATGAACTGGCTGTCATGCGCCATTGTGACTTTATGTTATTCTCAATTACCAGGTGGCCCTATTAGCGGTATTTGTCATCCCTTCTGAGGGGGGTATCTCCCTTGTCAACCATTATCAGTGTAAATTACTACATTAACTGCCATAATTGTATTATGTTGGTTCAGGAAATAAATTTGAATTGAAAATGAATTGAATTTGTTGTGGCGTATAGGACGTAATTACTGTCACAGTTAGAGAGAATAAGACAGCGTGCGTAGGCTGAGATAGAGCGAGACATGGAGAATGCGGTATTTACATTGAGCAATGGAGACAAATTCAAATTGAATTAAATTGAATTAAATTCAAATGGACGGGCATAGAGTCAAACGAAGAAAACAGACAGAGACGGAAGGATGAACCGAGACATGCATGAGGAATACAGTCCGCATGTTTGGTCAGACGTGTTGCTGTTGGCCTAACCGGTTTGGTCAAGCCGAACAGGGTGAAATGATTTCTGCTTTGGCTAACCAGCTGGCCTACACTGCCCACTGTCTTGAAGTATCCTAACAGAGATTATTTAGAGCACGATATAGTTGGATTGGAGAAGAAGACTGGTGCGAGAAGATCTTGTCTGCTTTACCGCACATGTCAGTAAACATCTTGAAAGGATCTTATCTTACTGCAACTGCTGACCGACTTCAACCGATCCGGCCGCCTCTATATCGGTTAGATAAATTATGTATGTATTGTTGGTTGTAGTTGTAATCTAGACGGTTGCCCAATGCGGGAACAGTGATAAGCGTCTTTTGTAGTTTCACAAAGTTTATTCTTTGCAACGATTTTAGTAACGAATACTCAACGACTCAGCAACGACTAGCCCAACTCCCCAACGCCCTGAACATAAACGCAGAGTCTGTTTATATTAGTCAAAGTCCTTCTGCCTTAGTCAGTTAGAGACTGTCCGTAAAAGGCAACGTTCTTTGGTCTTACCATTTGGGGGGGATTGTGACCTTATCTGCCTGCTTACTCAGTTGCTCTGCACCCCATGCTTCCCTTGTCCAGCTCTACCCTTCTCTCTCCCTCTCCACATCTCTTTCGTCTCTCTGTCTCTGGATCTCTTTGTCTCTCTCTCTCTCTTCTCCTCCACATCTTTCTCTGCATGTCCATCCATCTGCCCTTCTGTCTGTCTGTCTGCAGAGTCAGAGTCTGTCTGTCACTGTCACTATCACTGTCACTATCTCTGTCTCAGTCACTGTCTCTGGCTCTGTCTCTGGCTCTGTCTCTGTCTGTCTATCTGTCTGTCTCTGTCTCTGTCTCTCTCTGTTCTACCCACTACATCCGCCTCCGCTTCGCAAAAGAGTCGCACCCTATATTAAAACATTCCAGAGAATCGAGTTGCTGAGTTAAGTAAGCAGTTTGCATACAGAAATGCACAGAAGCAAATAACTCTCCAACAAGTTATGACATAAAATGCTGGCGCAAAAAAAGTTTTCTTAGACGTCAGGCATGCTGAGGCATCTAAGGGAAAGCTGCCAGAATGTGTACAATATGTAAGGCGTGACAAATGTCCAGTGATCGCGCCGCACACGCACAATATAATCGTAACATAAACATTTTGACGCACATAAGACAAGTAGGCTAACATAGAGCGCCTCTGGTAGTTTCCTTGAAGGGGCGCTATATAAATTCCCGAATGAATGAATATAGGGAGCTGAAACATCTTCATCCAGAGTTATTTGGAACAAAGCCAATACAATTGTCTGACGCTCTATAGTCTTGTACGGATTTCATTTAGCAGTGTCTTCAGCAATGTCACCTCATAACATTCCAATTGATGACTAATAACGTTACAAGTACTTATCAGTTGGGTGGGGCTATAAGCAAACAGTCGCTATAATAGGAAGATGGTCATACTACGCAAATGATTAATTAAAAACCTAGCAGGAAGTGAACTTGCACTTCAATACGGCTTTGTTTGAGAAAGAGGAAGTAAAACGGAGATAACCCGTCTGAAGAAAGCGGAGTAGTTGAGAGCCCTCCACCTGACTGTGAACTTTACTCTAATCAATGTCTATCATGTGTAAGTAATATAATCTCGGCCAATATTGTCTGCAATCGCTTATCGTGAGTTTGATGTTGACTAAAGTACAACTGTCGTTGAATATGGACATGATATTTTAAATGGGAATATTGATAATGGAGCAATGGTGCTATCAGAAATGAGGGGCTTTTTAATGTCAACATTATCTCCCGAATGGAATTAATGTGCCTGTTTGCTTCATCGTGGTTCTGCCAATATTGCCAATAAACGCAGTTTAGACTTACTGCACATTCGAGATATAAGCTGAGACATCAAACTGCAAGATAGTTTAATGAAAAGATCAGTGTCTGCATATCTTCGATAAGTCACTAGAACTGATCACATTTCTTGACGGATTAAAAGAATGTCTCTTTCACTGGAATTGTGCATACTTTTTCTAGCGATAACAACAGCCTAGGTGAGTAATGTTCTTATGAATTATTAAGAAGTTTTAAATCAAGAACATTAAGTTGTTTGTTTAACCATCACAGGACGGAGAGGGGTAAATAATTACCCGAGAGGTATTTGAATGCTGATTCCCGGTTAAAAGGATCAAGAAGGTCAACCAGATCACGCATTTTAATGAACTGTACCCATGATTATCAGATCTAAACAAGTGTGTTTTAAAGACCGTTAGCAAAATGTATGCTGCACAGAGCCAAAGGCAACATAACGTAAGTGCAATGACATTCCACAAGAACTTTGAAGCATGTACATCTGTTTGTTTTATGTATTGGCTGTCAAGTACGCCAACATAATAATAATAATAAGACGATTTCTATAGCGCCGTAGCACAGCTGAGGCCGAAGGAAAGGGCGCTGTACATGAGTTACATAACGAGTGATGACGGACTATGGCTCACGTGGACAAGTGGACCTGATTGATATGCAGTCCATGCCTAGTGGACATCACAAATGGATCATGGTATACCAAAATCATCTGACCAAATACTGTGCTCTTCGTCCGTTGTCTACAAAGCTCGCGGCTGAGGTTGCCTATCAACTCAGTAGTTGACATTATGCAGATTATACTTCGACCGTATAGACAACTCTCCAGCGTCAGGTGAAGTGGCAACAGAACCAAATCAGAAACAAATATAAACTCAGAGAAAACGAGCTTCTGCTGGATGCTGACGTCTCCAAAGATGAAGAAATTGCTCTGTGAACCGCGGTTAAGATGTGGCGGTTAAAGTAATCTGCTGGTTTGGCAGATGCCTATCACACAGTGTGAAATGTAACAGTAAATGTTACACAAACCCTGAAATTTTCAGGATATGTGTATAGAAATCTGGCTTAATGTGTTATTGTAGTCAGGGTAAATGTATAGAAATCACTCGAAAATTTCAGGGTATATGTAAATACCCTGGTTTTTCAGGGCATGTAGGCCCTATACATTCCCCGAGTTAATCAGGGAATATACATATAACCTAAAAATTTCAGGGTATATACACATTCCCTGATAATACACATTCACTGTACCATGTATGTGTGTGTGTTTGTGTCTGTGTATGCTTGCACGCATGTGTGTATATGCAAATAGTATACAATGCAAGAGGCTTACAAACATTTGCTCGCGATGCCAACGTGTAACGTTGTAGTTAAAAGCAAAAAGTTGTCATGTGTTTGTATGCCTAAGGTGATATTGTTGAGAAACTGGGAAAAATTAGTCCTTTTGTGTATTTATTCATGAGCTTTGTTTCCTGCAGTAGGCCTATTTCCATCCTTTTACCTACCACTGCTCTCAATGATATGCGAATGACCTACGCATAGAAATTGACGTGGATACACTGAACTAGCCTATATAGTGAACCTGTGATAAATAAATCAAAGTTCTGAATAACTCCATAAATGTAATTTATAGGCAATGTTGCACGTGGACAAGTTGCTGGTCCGAATGCAGTCGTTTTAATCAACGGTCAGACGATGTTGGACTGCGTTACAAACAATCTGGCAGCTTCTTCGTGGTCAAGTACAAAGGATGGAACCAGCAACGCGTTACTTATTGCAGTTGGTTGTTTTGTCACTGGAGACAATGCAGCCTATTACAGAACAGAACTACTAGGAGGAAACATATGCAGACTGATTATTGCAAATGTGACGATGCAACAGGCTGGAGTCTATTCATGCTTTGATGGCGCATCGACCGTATACAGAAGCTTGGTTACGGTAATTGGTGAGTCACTTAAATCAAGGTCGCTTCATGCTGATCCATAATTATGTGGCCGTGATTAATAAATTCCACAGATATTTGGAAAGGACAAAACTGTGTTTCACAGTTCACTGCATCGAAGTCCAATGCTGAATAGTTCCGTGGCTAAAAGTAACAAAATGTTAGACTTAAACTGACTTTGTTTCCTCTACTCTGTTCTAAAAGATGTTGCAACATGTTATAGAATTAGTTCAGAGGCACATAGCACGCTGTTTCTAACATAAATAAGCAGACATAGCGCATTTATTCTATTCTGTATCTGTATTCTAGTAATCTTAATAGTAAAATCTATATTAAAACGTGCTCCTTTTAAGCTAAGTGCAGGGCGTCATCTTATTTAAGAGTAGGGCCTAATTGAAACTGATTAGATTAGATTTCACGTAATATGTCTGGTCTTGTTGAATAGATTGAAAAGTTGTGCGATGTTCTCTGTTTGTAAAGATCCTGTGGCAAATGTCGTTGTACATAACCAGTCGACGGAAGTAGTAGTAGATGACCAGTTAAACATTTCGTGCAGCATAAACTACAACGGACCAGCATCTCCAGCGCCTTCTCTTCGTCCTTCGCCTTATTGGACAACCACCCTAGGACAGATATACACCAATACCACATACCATCCATCGACAAATGCTGTTACTTTAGTAGCAACAGTAAGAGTACAGAAACCTACAGTTCCAGTTTTCCAGTGTAATACAGTTTTTGAAATTACTGGAAATACCAATGGCTACAATTCAACTGCTCCAGCTGACAGTTTTACAGTTGGCAACACAGAAGAAATAGATGTTCAATGTGAGTATCCTTTTCATTATGATTTCTCTTATGACAACTAAATTCTATTGAAATTAGGGTTGTCAGACGTCCGGCAAAAGGAGGACATGTCCTCCATTTTGGCCTCATGTCCTCTGTCTGGCATGCAAACCTAAAAACCTGGGAAATGTCCGTCTTTTTGATTGTTTGTTATACTGGGCTTTTGGATAATATTTTGTGGCAGTCCCATTTACTTTCTCATTTCTTAAAGTGTAATCGGGATTTAAACTTGTAGAATTATCTCGTATTTTCAGTGAAAATAAACATTTGTGATTTTTTTCTTAACTATATTGCATTCATTAGGCCTACACATATTGGTACTGTCACAAAACCTCTCATGCAGGCTGATCAGTCTTATCACAGACATAGTGCATCAAAGTTTCTTGTACTATAATTATAGACATGTTATGATGTTCTATAGGCGACTAGTTCATTCGAAATCTAATTTTCTCCAAGATATTTTCTGGTGTTACGTTGTTGAGCACTTTCTTTATGACTTTGAACTCGCCGGCATCGTGAACGGTAAATTTAGTTGCATCAATGACGTTTACGAACATTTTCGCGTTCTGTGCGTTTGACTTATGTCTGTTTAGCTTTGCGCAATTGTGTTGTGACGTTTGGTTTTTTTTCTGCCTTTCGGCGTAATAAATTTCTGATATCACAGTATTTTGTCGTTTGCTTTGCAAAATAATATAACGGTTTTGCATCGTTTGTCGTATAGCGTTTGCATTCTGTAAGCATGTTTGGTCAGTTGGTATTTGGTGATGTTATTTCGCCTATATATACCTGCTAAATGTTTATCGTTTTCATTTTCATGAAACTTCTGGTAGATCCACCTGTAATTTCAACTATTTCAAGTGAAGGACGAAATGCTACTACAAGCACTTGTGAAATTAGCACAGTCTCTTGTCATGCGACCGCCCATCTTACGGCCAGTTATACACGTGGATTGATATTGAGGAACCAAGTAAAATCATCAACGGTCAGTCATATGGATGCGCTGAGTTTGGACGGAACTATAACTGCAGTGCAACTAACATCATCAGAACCAAGACCTACACAGATGTAAAGACGCACGAGGTGCGTGACGAATACAGTACTAGACCACCGTGCAGTAAGTATATTCGTGTGAGATATCGGGGATAAATTATAGTATTATATTGGTCGTGTAATGGGTCTAAATAATGACACATCTTCATAACTCTAAAATAGACTGTTAATTTTCCAAAGTCTAGTTATTGTTAGCACTTAATTAAAAGAAAATAAATAAATAATTATTGTGATCTCGATGTCATTTTAAAATAGTGGAAAATGTAGTTGTCAATCTCCTGAGCTGTCATTTCATGTCCCAAGGCCTGTAGCCTGCCATCCTTTCCAACCTGTCTACCTCAAATGTCATTCCATTGAAACTGCACTAGGCCTACCTACAATGAATAATCATGTAATCAGCTTCATAGTTAAAGGGAAACTCTGCTAGACCTTTTATCTGCTTTTGACACAGATGATCATAAAATACTTCTTCATTGCCTCGAAAATTCTTCGGACTATCTGCCCCTCCCTCCTCGGGCGGTGAACATCTTACCCCGGACTCATGCAACTCATATAAATCAACGCATCTGTGCGCAGACTGTTTTGAATTTCACTACACCAATTGGTAAATTATTTACCGACAGAGCTCTTGACTACATGTATGTATGTCTTCTTTTCATTTCACGTCTAAACCTTCTTCTTCATTCTCTGCCCTCATCAGGTTCATTGTCCAATCTAAACCATGATCTTTAATCGGTAGCAGTCTTGGATAGCCTGTAATAAATTTCATCTCAATTCTTCTTGCACTGAATTTCTTCGTGTAGACACAAACCAACAATTACGCAAATTTAAATGTCTTACTTCTGTTACGTTGGGTGGCTTACTCGTTAATCTCGCGAATAATATTATTATTACGCTAGCAGTTTGAGCCTGGTGTTTGACTCTACGATGTCATGTTCTAACAATATTCAGACATTTTGCTAATCAGCTCAATTCCACATACGGGATATTCGTAGAATTAGATCTCATTTGCCTTCAGCTGTCATATGCCCACTTGCTAATGTATTGATTTCCAGAAAACTTGATTATTGTAACTCTCTTCCAATTATTATTGTAACCCCCTAGTAATTGCGTTGGAGATTTTAGCCCTTTACCTGCGATCAATGCAGTCCTCAAGTGTAAATATAATGATAGGCCATGCTTGCTAATGTTCGTTCTCTCCCGCGAGACCTCTCTGATTCTTTCTATAGACTACTTAAGACCTTCCTCTTTGACCGGGCCTGGGTCGGGAGCGCCTCTGAGTAGTTATCTTGAAGGGGCACTATATAAATTCCATAGATAGATAGATAGATAGATAGATAGATAATGGTAGTCACACAGTTTCGTAATTTCTATAAATTAATAAAATAAATAATAAAACTTAAAGTAATTAATAATGAAATCATGTCAATCATGCATTGCTATGCTTGAGATGTGAATTGTCAATAGAAAGATGATTTAATCTAGGCCTACTTTACCTAAATTATTATCACTCGTATTTTAAGGTAGTTCATTAGTTACATGGCCTATGTCAAACTTCACACAATAAGACGTTGTTTTTAATTTTCCTCTAAAACCCAGCCGTCCATGTTTAGTCAGCAATCAGTACAAGCACTTTCCCCTTGGCAAATTCTTAAAATTATTTTGCTTTATAGCGCAGGTTTATACTTAATATTATATGGTAATTGCATAATTGCAACCAAGCACAGTTATGGAATTAATCCAAATGTAGCATCCTTAAACCTATACAGTCAGACTCACATAATTATAACATTGATGAATGCGAATGTAGGGAAAACGGAACTGTATTACATGAATGTTGAACTCACTAAAATCATCATTACTAAGACATTTGTGACTGAGTAACTCAATGAATCAATAGGATGTTTATTAGTAGTTTGCTACAACCTCCTCTTACTGATGCCAGAATGAAATCGTTTGTGTATTAACAGAAGGTTGTCGTATATCAACAATGAATATCACTGGTGAAACATGCACCGATAGGATATGTTCGTGTTTGTTTGGCTGTAATATGACAGTGACCTGCACAGCTGATGCCTATCCAGACCCTACGTATTACTGGATGCAAAATGGCCAGGTTATAAGAAACAATATCAAGACTCTGAATGCTGTGGATGACGGAAATTATTCTTGCGTTGCCAAAAATGTCATCGATGGATGTGAATTTGAAGCCAGAATAGACGTCGAAGTCGTCAATTGCTGTAAGTAAATAATTATGATTTGTTAAAATATTGTAAATGGTGTCCTCTAAGTCTATTTACTTTACTATTTAACACTAAATGAATAGTGCTATGAAATATATATATATATTTATATACATTAATGCATGTCACATTCATTATTAATGTTATTTGTTAACAGTGCATCGTAAATTCGTAATACGTTGTTAATCCTGACTTTATTTGGTGTGATCATATAATTGAGCAATACACGTTTTTAAATAGTTAGGTGAGGATTGTTGACGGTTTCATGAAAATACTGCAAAATCTGAAAGCGATATGCCGAGGCATAAAAGCGTCAAATGCGTTGCAATAGGGCCTACTAGGCATAACATGATATAACAATTATAAGATGTGGAATCGCTGATTAATATTCACATGCTCAAGTATGTTGAAATAATAATAGACGAACTTTCTCATTAAGACAGGCAAATAACACGACTGGGCAAGAATGATAATCTTGGTTTTTTGGACATCATGGTTCGGGCAACCGATAATTTTACGTTTTATTGATAGCTTAGAATAGCCTAGATCTTGAGACTAAAGATCTAGAGTGTGTGATTTACAACAATACTTCGTCACAAGGTGATGTGCAAATAAGCAGCGGTTAGTTTGCTTGAGGACGTAACAGATGAGCAAGTCTGTTTATAAAATGGGTTTTAAGGCATTGAAATTGCGAAGAAAAGGACTTGGGAAAATATCGAAAATCAAAGAAGAGGTTCAATAATAATTTTGATTCAATGTAAAAGTAGGTGTTAACAATGTTGGTAAAGATTAGGATCAATCGTTATCAATGTGTTTCTTGTAACGGCACACTGTCCGATCTGCGTCTTGTCAAGCATGGAGTCCCGCAGGGCTCAAATCTAGGACCCCTCCTTTTTCTTCTTTTTATAAACGATCTACCCAATTCATCCTCCATTTTAACGTTTATTTTGTTTGCGGACGACACAAACGCTTTCTATTCCCATACTTCGTATTTGACTCTAACGAAAATTGTTAATGCGGAACTTCAGTTGGTTGCTGAATGGTTTGCTGCAAATAAACTATCTTTAAATTTAGAAAAAACATCTTTCATCCTATTTAAATCCAATAAAAAGAAATCTCCCCCAAGTGGCTCGATCGTATTGTCATTTAACGGATTAGCTTTATCCCAGGTCGTTTCGACAAAGTTCCTCGGCGTATACGTTGATCAGCATTTAACCTGGACTGACCACATTAAATTTATTTCTGCAAAAATAGCAAAAAATGTTGGCATCCTGTCCAGAGCATCTCATCTGCTTCCAAAATGTATTCGCTCTCAACTTTATTACTCGTTAGTATACCCTTACTTCACGTATTGCAATTTAGTATGGGCCTCTAACTATACCTCAAGATTAAATAAATTAGTACTACTGCAGAAGAGAGCGGTGCGAATAATTGCTAGGGCTCCCCGTGGCTCGCATACTGGCCCATTATTTGCAGACCTCCAGATTCTTAGGTTTTGTCAGATTAATAAGCTTCAGGTGTGTGATTTCTTCTATCGCTTTGACCACAACCTCCTACCGAACGTTTACCGGTGCTTTTTCCAACAAGGCTCCGACATACATCCATATTATACTAGAAACTCTAGATCGTATCGTAGCGTACAGGCACATTCTAACTCTCGTAGATTCTCCATCAGATTTATGGGTCCCGCAATCTGGAACTCGCTTCCTCTAAATATTAAACAGGCACCAAATTTACACATATTTAAAAAAATGCTGCGATCATATTTAATCAATGAGAACTAAATTAAACACTCTATTGGGTTAAATAGTTGTCAGTAGTTAAGTAGTAGTTAAGTTTAGTAGTTAAGAGTCATATGTTTTGAACTAATATTGTTCCCTTTGCAAGTTTAAGTTTTGTAGTCTGTTTTAAGACACGTACTTTAAGTTATCTGTTCCGTCCCTATTTACTACCTGGTAATTGGGGTCCCTCCTCTAAGCGGGATTCTTATCCCTTCTGGGGCCCCGTTGTTGCCTGCGTTCCAATGATTTGTTTTCTTTGCTGAGTTTATGTTTGTCTATTGTTTGCATTATATTGATTTGCTGTGTTTATGTTTGTATATTGGTTCACAAAGGTTTCAATAAATAAAATGAAATGAAAAAAAAAAATGAAATCAAATAATAAATTTTGGAGCTTATAAGGTCATCACGTCGCAGCTTGCAACTATTGAATGCTACTCACTAGAAAATGGTAAAACCCGTGTAGCAAGCAAAACAATGCATGGATAACGTTATGAGTCACAAGTGGCGGAATCACGCACGCACGTGCAACCCAACCAAAGGAATTTCTATCTCCTATCTGAAGTTGATAAATGACACGATGCTCAGTGTTCGTTTGCCAAGTTGCGCCAACAGTGTAGAGATTCGAATGACGGTAACGAATCCGAAAGACGACAACACGACGGCCCATCTTTCGCTTGCTGATGGCAAATGAAGCAGATTTAGGAAATTTTGCTTCGTACCTCCTTGGAAGGGTGTGGGCTTATTCGTCACCTCCAGTTAGGAAGGTCGAGAGAATGCGCATGACTGACGGTCGAGGTCACGGAAATGAAACCCTTCGCTTCTGCTCCACTGAGACGCAATTTACCCGGCTGCAGATGGCATACCAAACACTGCGGCTGTGCTGCACATGAAGAAGCTCTCCCATCCTTTGTGATGCGGAGAGTACTGGTCCGAGCCTCTTCTGAGACGCTTACTGTGTATGGAATTTAAGCAGGTCCAGCGCTCACAGTTGCTCAGAGAAGAATTTAATGCTTGTTGCTTAAAAATGCACGAGAAATAAACTAATTTACCAAGAAAATACTGTCCAAAACTTTCAAAATTCACAACGTAAACGAAGAATAATTCCAGAACACAAACGCTTTAGCATATCGAAAATTATAGCAAATGTTCCGTCAAAATAACACAGTGGGCGAGACAATAACTTTCTTTGGTAAGCGAATGTCAGTAGTCATTCTAAGTCTATTGATAGCACTTGGGGTTTTCTTTGTATGGCCGTGATCTATAGGGTGGCATCTGAGTGCAACACGAAATATTAGAATTATTTAACTGCTCTGCTTTGCGTCACCTCGTTGAATGAAACATGTTCCCTAGTAGTAGCCTACAGTAGTTTCAATTTAACGACACTGGGTGATAGCAAAGATCATTAGCGTCGCCCTCATCCTTCATCCAGGCTTGGGACTAGCACTGACAGAGTACGATCAGTTAAACATTTTCCCTCTAAAACACAATATGATTTAAAGCAGTGTGTGTAATCGCAGTGACCTCATTATTTCAACAGCGAACTGTGGTTTTACAAAGTCTATCGGCGATACAAGTGAGAACTTTATGCATTTACATGTTAGCATTATTTCTATTTTAACTTTTTAAAACACTTTTGTTATTGCTTTCAATGCTTTGCAGTTAACTGCTTTTGATCTTTTGGCATTGATCCTATGCTTATAAGAATAATGTCCTAAATAATATCAAACTGTAAACAAAGAGCTCAGTTTCTATTTTCTATGCACATCAACACGAATATTTGATCACATTCATACGGCTACATGCAGACTATAATATTTATGACACTCAATCGCACGAACAGTCGAATGCTTTTTCGACTGCTCAAGCGATGAAACTTTGTAAAGACGTACGTACAATCATGTTAGAAGACAGCATGTAGAATTACTTCAGTCACCGTGTTTTCAAGAGTCGACTATGACTTCATGGCTACCACGAATATTAACGCGTGATTTACTTACAGAGATGTATTAAAATATTTCGTCGAGTGGGTAAAGAGGTCAACTGTAAAGAAATCAGTAGATTTCTCCAGCAGATAGATGTCGTTTTCGAGCTAATAATCATCAAATAGCCGCGCTGGCGGAATGCATTTTTGCTTTAATCAGCGTTGACTATTGCCAATTTATTTCTTAGCTCTTTAGCACAAACAGAATATTTAAGGAAAGTTCAACTGTGCGATTACGAAGGGAGCTTACGATTATTCAGGTATTTAATAATTATTTATTTGGGTTTGGTTTTAGCAATCACGAAGACGAAGATTTGGTAGCTCTGTCCACACGAATCGCTAAATTATGAAAGTAATCCTGCGTGTGGATTTGTGTCAGGCCACTATTTTGTCTACCATTTATTCAACGCAGAATAATAATAGTCTCTGATCAAAAGAGAAACAGATTATTTAAGTCTTGTTTTAATTCAGACTATTGCTTACGCTTCCTGAAATAAATTACAGACGTCAAAGGCTTTCTTATGATTTTTCTGAGCTTGAAACTGTGGACATGTATGAGCTATCGATGCTTTGCTTTCTTGTTATATTGAATAATTAGCTTAAGTTTCTGCTCACTGAGAACTTGGGTCAATAAATAATGATTAGTGGAATGAACAAAAGATTAAGTAAACCAACAAATTCGCCATTTTATCCGTAGACCAATTAATTTCCAATAAGTCAATCAAAATCAGGCTATAATTCATTCATTCATGCTTTCATCCAATCATTCAGTGGAACACTTAATTATGTGGATTCAATAAATCATGGCGACTTTCGGTAGCATCGTTCTTCAATCCGTCCTCTATGGATGATGATATCGCTATGGCGAGGTTTTAAATGGTGCTATAATTTTTTAGCTGAATAAAGATGATTAAAACGTAAGGTGGCCTTAAAGATTATGACTTCAGTTAAATATGGCTCAACGTAGTAGTTAACAGAAAGCCAGCAGGAACGAGACGAATTTTAACAGATAGGCCGAATAAGTGCATCCAGGCTTTTTATTCGAGTAAAGTTTGCAGCACTTGTTAATTACCTGATTTATAAATACCGTTAAGTTTTACCTTCGACCCAATAAATGTGTCTGCACATCGTGTGTGTGTCAAAGTATGTGCATCAATCAATGCTTTCAAGTATCTTAAGTTACTTGTTTATGAGCTAGGGCCAGTCAATGTCGTAGCTTTGTTCTCAATGTTATGACACGCATTTAATAAGCATCTCAGTTAGTAAAATGCATTTCTATTTATCCATTAACAGAATACATTTTCTAGTTAGAGAAACCTTGAAGATTAGTTAATCAACTGCATTGAAAATACTGGCATCATACTTAGGTCGCGAAATCAATAACATTAATAACATTTCTGAATAAGATGCTAATTAGAGAAACATTGCCTAGTTATTTTGTCAGTTAGCCTACATCGTAGGTTCATTTCCGTCGCCATGATCATCATAATCAATACTAACGTCTTTGTCCTTCAATTATATTAAATGTCATTTTTCCGTCGCCATGTTTCAATTGTCCTCAATGCGAATATTTTATGTAAGACAATGCGAATATTCACAGACAACTCAGTTCATTAAAGCACTGAGAGAAGTTGAGTTTTACTCGCCGAGTAAATGCAATCATGATGGTTCACATTTTCTTATATAAAAGTAAGAAATTGGTGAATTTTGGTATCATGTAGTGTAACAAAGGCCAAGACAGTTGTAGACAGTTCAACTGAAATTCCCGCTGACACATTTGTTTGGCATGCTGTAGAGAAGAATATTAGCAATAATGGAATCTTATGGAAATTGAAATATCGCCCAAATTTCTAATTACGATTGTCTGTTTGTGTTTCATATATATAGCCGTAGAAATGCCTACAACAACACAACCGGGTAAGACTGACTTATTTTCAAAACACTAAAATCACGTTGTTGGGCTACTTGCTATAAATATCTACCCGGTGTGACTTCATGCCAGGACTCTGACCTGTCACTGAAGCCGACCAGACAACCTGACACTTGTGGGCGTCATATAGGCTAGAGCCTACAATTAAATTGAACTTCCTGACGCGGTTTTTGTTTGACGCTGATAAATTCCGGAGATTTACATTGGGCCATTACTTGTTTCTATCTTTGTGTGAAGATCATTGACAGTTTCTGGTCTCTCGATCTGGAAGTCTATTCTTTCTCGTCTTCGAGAATCTTATTCCGAGACTATCTTTCGTCCTCGTCTTTCATGTGTCATTCCATTAAGTAAGATTGTAATTAGCAGAATGTGTGCATGGTATGAATCTGTTTTCAATGTATTATCTATAACCGAGTCTAACGAGTCTGAAAACGGCTGAATGAGAATGAAGGTGAGTCTGAGCTTAGAAGAGAGAGAACCAATGATCGAAGGTGCTGAAGGAACTGATCTTTTGGATGCTGATCTGGTTTCTGCTTGGTTTTGTTCCGCATTGGCTGGTGTTCTGTGCATAGATATCGGTGCCATTACGCGGCACCAGCATGGTGGGACCTAGCGTCAGCAGCTGATCGCAACAGACTTGAACGGTTTCTTGCAAGAGCTGCACGCCTGGGTTATCTACCATCTGGAACCGCAACATTCGATGAGCGAGTATCGTCAGCTGAAGACCGCCTCCTCCAGTCCATCATCTGGAATGAGATGCACGTCCTACGACGCTTCTTTCCGCCACCTGTGCTGCGACCTTACGCTCTCCGTCTTCGTGCACATGACTTTGTACTTTCTCCAAAAGACTCTAAGAACTTTATACCTGGAGTTCTATAAAAGCGTATTTTTAAGCCAACACGTTGACCCAAATCTTAATAACTCTAACATTATTCCCTTTTTTCCTTTATAGTAGCCAATGTGTTATGTAAGTTGTGAAGCGGTGTGTCTTCCTGCTTGATCAATAAACGAATATATCATATCATCATCATCATCATCATCATCATCAACATCATATCAATCATCATCATCATATCATTCATGTCATTAACAACTAATCATTAAGATTATCATTGTAGCCTGTCTGCTTTGCAGAAGAAGTTTAGTATGGTTTTTTATGGGCTTAAGAAGAAAATCGTATAGATGCTTTCAAAATACTCTTTTCAAAAGAAATGTGGAGTAAGAGGGAAGAAATGTGATTCGCGACTCACTTTCGCCAAAATGAGTAAACCGCTTGAATGCGGTCGCGCAAGAGAAACATTGTAGCCAAATATCTACATTCACTGTATTTATTGCAGGCAATGAAACCGATGTAAGAGGCGGAGACGAAAATAATGAGGATTGGTTGATAATCGTTGGCGTCGTGTTAGTCTACGAGATTGCAAATCTCATTTCGATGGGTTTCTTTCTGGCTTACTACAACATAGACGCAGATCGAAATACAAACGAAAACAACAGAAACGTTGCAACGCACAAAAGGGCTTTAAACAACAGATTTCCATGGCTTGAGAGAATGCTGCCATGCATGAATCAATCGCATGGTAAGAAGACAACGAGGATAAATTCCAATAAAGGAACTACTATGAGCGTCACTTTAAATTTATGCCTAACACCTATACTAATTGTGCATGCAGTTAGGCTAATACGAATCTATTCAAATGTTACCATTGACGATATAAAAATGGAACGTTTTCGTCTGATAGACCAAGTTATCAGCGAGCACTCTGAATTTGTTTGTTCTACAGAGTTTTTCATGTCATTTGGTATTGGCCCAAGACAAGCCTATTTAGTAGTTCTTAGGCTTTCACTCGACAGGCTAACCAGACTGAACTCAACTTTGAATCACTGTTTGCCACCATTAGATCGGCTCTAGAGAAGTTATAACACTGATTTTTTTAGAGTTATTGAGAGTAATTGCCTGTAAGCTAAATGAAATTTGGTGAAATCAGTTTAAATCGAACTTTAAGAGTTGTTCCTCATTAATATAATTAGACCTACTAGTTACTGTGAGTTTTGTTCTTAACATTTTCAGCGAGCGCCGGAAAGAAATGTCTTTGGATTTTCTTATTCAGTCTCATTACAATCAGCTGTGGCGTCTTCATATTTCCGATACTAATAATAATCGTCAATTGCTGTGGAACAGACTTACACGGGTCACGAGGTCAGACAACAGTACTGGAGATTATAACAAAACACAAGACTCTCATGCAACGCATAATAATATTATTATTGCGTACCAATTGTCAGATTCTGTTACTCCGCCTCTACCGCAGCGACATCTGCCAACAATCTTAAGGATACTCGATTCAGCTTTCTTGCACCTGGGAAGGCAGCGCTGCTTTGAATTATCTATAAGTTTAGAAGAAATCTGTATAGAAATTACCAAAGTATGCCAACCCTATTGCCCAGTTACAAAGACAACGTGCAGCATTAATACTTTATGAAACTGACCCATTCAGATTTAAAACCAGAAAGAACAAATTGAATATGATATATGCGATATTTTGGTGCTCCAAGCAATAAAAATTGCAATTTCGTTCTGTCTCTATAAAAGGGGATAAGGGAAGACCTTACCAAATGTAGACCTGTTTCCATTCTTTCTTATTTTGTAAATACTATGAAAAAATCAGGTACGATAGGCTCACTAATTACGTTGATAAAATCATAATATTTCATTTTGTCGGTTATACTTTGAAGGTGTTTTCAAACGAAGCAATTCTAGCGAGCCTGGAGCTACACAGCCGACCAGCAATTCTGAAGAACCGCACTACCAGGACCTCTTCAAAGAAACTTTGGACATCGGTCCTGAATACGAAGAACTCCGTCATTAGATCCACTTTTAGAAATTAACAGTCAGAATAGGAACATCGGAGCAACGTCTGTAAAGCGAGGAGGTGATATGATCTTCTATCTCGCATTTGGTGTAGGGTACATGTCTATTTTAGTAATATTGTAACTATGGTTCCTTAAGGTTCCCCGCCGAGTATACGATACGGATTACAGGACAATTGTTATGCGCTACTGGACAAATCAAATTAGAGTGGCACATTATAAATGAGTTATCACTCTGCATCAGAATAATATTCACTTTTATAATTTTAGATTTCAGTTGTGTTTACTTCTAGTAACCAAAACATAAGATCAGTGACTGATGGAGCACAGTGAGAAGGTTCGTGGAACTCTCATCGTTAAGCAACATGACAGCGAAATTTCAATTATTTTCTGATTGCAGCTGAACGCGAAACCAAGTTCATGGAGTGTTTGACTAAATCTTATTTGAGACTTTCAAAATAACATCCTATTCAGACTAAATAATTATTTTAACCTAGAGAACAACACTCTAGCTGTTTGTCTATCGCCGTAAAATGGGTTCGTAGATTACAGAAACTAGAAATCCAGCGATGTTTTCACAAAATATATTTGTACAGTCAGTCGTTTGTTGAACGAAATTCCGATGTCTAAACATTCCGTTGAGTATTTATATGAAATATGGCTTTGATTACAAACTCACTCTATGCAGTTTATTTAGTTATGCTTTGTGCATTATGCTAATGGCGCTATAAAAGTCACTGCATTAGATTATAATAATAATTAGATATGGCGTGCAATGTGAATCATGTAAACATTCATTTGATAATCTCCGCGTCCTTGGAGTTACGCTTTGTTCAGACCTTCATATAGCCTCCCACTTTCAGGTCGTCCTGTCCTCTTGCTCATCATCGATGTATAGCCTACCATGAGGGGGTACTTAGGTCCCATGGCATCTCCACCGAGGCTCTACAAGATATTGCGCTTTGTCAGCTTGCCCGTGGGATTAAACGAAAATTGATTGGTTATTATTGATTGATCCAATAGCAACTATTTTGAGAAATTGCCAAATAAGTATTGCTTGTGAAAATTACTGCTTAAGTTTACAAATTGATGGACTGTCATGTTTGTAATTTATCGTTTTATGTTGGGTCACATTTATAATGCAGTGCTGCAATTGCAACATTATAGATATAAATCTGTATTGATCCACAACTGTGGTGTCATCACGTATTAAACAAATAGTCTTGTAGGCCTCATCGATTCGTGTTTTGTTGAAAAGTCACAGGCTGATTATATGGACTTTAACATCAAACATGTCTATCTGTCCAGAGCTCAGCTGAAGTGTATTCTGAAACTAACTTCCTTATTGATAGCAGCAGTGATAATTCAAGGAGTACAACTTGAAATCGCTTCTCTTTTCTGCTATTACGTCGGTTATCAGGCTACTTTAGTTAGGCTGCTCAATCATTCAATCGTTTGCCGACTGTTATCTTTGGAGTATACATTGTTCTGAGTTTGTTCCTTGCCCTCTGATGCGTTGTGATCAATCTATCAACCGCGAATACTGTTAACATAGCCAATGATTCGCAGTGAAACGAACTATAACATTGGTATATTGTCCTATTGCGACCGCAGTGACTCGATCGTGAACAGGACACACACGCTTCTTTAGCTGTCATTATCTATTATTGTCATTGTCTTCTTGTATGTCTCATTAACGTCAATTACCTACAGAATTGCAACGATTAGGGCTACTTACTTGCTTGATTAATAAGTCAGTGAACCCAAAGAGAACATCAGATAACGATTACGGAACTCTGATCTCATCGGAAGAGTTAAACGGATGACGTTAGTCCGCTAAAGAATGGACATAATCTTGAACGACAACATTACGAAATCTCGCACCCTCTCGAGCTCAGCGTAGACTGTCCAGATTGGCGCTCTCAGCCTTCGCTCATGTAGATTACAGACTTCTAAGCTGGATTACAATTGGTACATAATAATAACTCCGCCACTGATCGTACACTGTCAGTGCCAGTCCCAAGCTCATGTCGATTACAATTGGTACAGTTTGTCTAAAGGCTCCTTTACAAACATATTTATCGAGTCCCCAAAGCTATCAATTAACCAACATTGTTAATTGCCTCCATTTTCCCCCACAGTATTGTATTCAGTCTTTATGTTCCAGGTTGCGGTGTGTCAGCCTGTTTTGCAAAATAATCGAATATACATACATACATACATACATACATACATACATACATACATACATACATACATACATACATACATACATACATACACACACACACACATACATACATACATACATACATAATAACTCCGCCACTATTCGTACTCTGTCACTGCCAGTCCCAAGCCTCGATAAAGGAGGAGATCGACGCTAATGATCTCTGTTATCACACAGTGTCGTTAAACTGAGACTACTACTACTAATTGGTGCATAACCTTCTGTGTCGCTTAGGTTTTCCCTGCGAAAGTGTTTGAAACATGGCCGACTGCAGTAATAATTATTCTTATCCGTGAGGCACATCAGCTCTCTTTACCACTGTCCTGTTTTATCTTCCGTCCGTAACTTCTAGGTTGACGTTTCAATGGAATACCGTACAGAATCATATCTGTGCTCCTACTTGTTTGCTTCTTTACACACTTCAACAGTGTGTTAGAACCAAGCTATTGCTTCTCCAAATCTTAATCGTTTTCAAGAGGCATGTGTTTTTGTCTGTGTATGTATGCATATTATGAACTATTTATGCACGCATGTATGTAAGTATGTATGTATGTATGTATTTATGTATCTATGCATGCATATTTGCATTGTATTCTATTGTATTCGTAATCGCAATTGCAATCGTAATCGTAAACTCGAAACATTTGCCGCGCCAAAAAGCGAAGTCTTGTGAACCAGCTTATTCAAAGGCGACTAATCAAACCAAAATCGATAGGCAGAGGCAAAATTCGGAGAGTCAGGCAGATAGACAGTCAGACGGCTAAGCTGGATGATGCTTCGAGTTAAAATGGCTCCATCTTCTGCATTGTGGTCTATCTTTCCGCGTTCTCTGTAGGCCCTATCTGTCTCTCTGTCGCTCTGTCGCTCTGTCTCATTGCTGGTGTCTCTGTGTAGCTGTGTGTGTCTATGTACATGTATGTATATTTGTCTCTCTGTCTCTCTCTCATGTGCGTTTGGCGTACTCGCCTTACTGCTGCTGATATTTGAAGAATTCGTTTGGATTAAGACATAGGCCCTATGCAAAGTAGAAATAGTTTCAAGATTTCTGTACCACTAACGCCCCTTGCGAACTAATCTTTAAAACGAACATAATTATTATCGCCTAGACGCTGATGGCTGAATGCACAGAAGATAAAAGAACTGTCCATCTGGCTTTATGTGCCGAGGTCAATAAGAGAAATGTGTTTAAACTTCTAATGAATGCTTGCTCCCTTACACAGCGACACACTTTCAATTACGTTCCTGATATTTTCCACAGATAACGTGTTCCCATGTCTCTCGCTAGGTGGAGGACAAGCCGGTCAGGAAACTTAATTTTTTTATTAAGATGAGGCAAGGTCGACATCATCGTGACAAAAGTTCAACAATTTATTTTATTAGGTGACAGGTGACAAGTTACACGCAAAGTAGCCTACTTATTGTGTGTAATCTATCGGTTTAGAGTTCTAGATTCTGCGCCCATGGTATTATTATTTTATTTCATCATTCCAACTTCTACTTTGGCAAGAATTCTTTTCATCAATCCAGCTTCTATTTAGGTAAGAATTCGTTTCATGAACCCAGCTTCTAGTTAAGCAATCTCGAATAATCTAACGACTGAATTATGTAGTTCGTTTAATATTATATACAATGATCTCCAGACTACTCACCACCAAACCATCTTTATCTGCTCTTTCTTCCACACTACTTTCCTACCACCTTTTTCATTAACGACGGCTGCTTAATTCTGTAGAGGTCATATTAGTCTTACTTGCATCGACTCTTTTAAACAAACGCAATAATCGAGAGTTCGACCATTCTTCTTCTGCAATAATTGTACATGGACTGCTTTACCATCGTTAGTAGTTAATGCGCATAGGCCTACTTCTTGAAGCTGTTTTTCTTCAATATCTGATATCTTTTAAATCGATTTTCGTAGTAACGTCGCTTTTGTGTGGCAAGCTTTGAAGATTTTGGTTTGATAGATATTTGTAGACTCGTTAATAGAACTTTGACGAATTAGGCCAATAGTATCAGCCCACCACAATGTCATGGCATATTTAGCACAGACACCATTATTAGTATTTTTTGTCCTCGGAATTTTTATTTACATGGTGATTACACAGGTTACACAACAGCGTCTGAGTTTCCTATTTTCTGTTCACAAAGGGTGACTACACTAGCTTACAGTATATAGGCCTATGGTGTAACATGTCTGTCACAACATTACTTACAGTTTCGATGCCTTACCTGAGGACTAGCGCACCTGAGTTAGAGTGTGTATGAAAGGATGGACGGTTAGGACACATGTGCACGAACAAGAGGATAGGCCGATTAGCTGATGTCTTTGGTCAGTCGCTGAACGTCAAATGAAGCTGAAGGAAGCACTGAGAAAAGGATGGTTGGTAGGACTGAAGGAGGAAGGAGTGTCTGCTTTGCCTTCGTCTTTCTATTTTATGGACTTTGTGCAAATATGCTCCGCTTCTGGTTATGTCAGTAGAGGTATATCAATAGCCTAAATGTTCTGAAATGTATCGGAAGTTTATGTATAGGCCTATGAAGTAGACTTTTCTAGATCACTGGAACTTTCGAGGTTTCTATTTCTGGTAAAACCGTATTTTACGTTGCTAAATTATTCTGATGTCTTCAATGCCGTACTTTTCGCTGGTAAGTAGTCTACCTACGTGCATTAAGGTGCTCCAGAAATTTAAAAGTTGAAAATTCATTGCTCCCCGGGCAATATTCGCAATTTTTCGGTTGAAAACACAAATTATCGGTATTTAAGTATATATGAAAAAACTAATATGTTTCATATTCATTGGCCAGAACATGAAAGGTTGCAAGTAAAAATACAAGTACTGAGGTCTTAAGTACCTGTACAAATACTTAAGTATCAAGTACAAGTACGAGTACAAGTACTAAGGTCTCAAGTACAAATATGAGTACACAAGGCTACTTCCTTGACAAAGCAATGGTGTATTGCTACATGCACTCATTTATAATTTTGCTTTTTTGAGAAATATAATGGATGTGAGCATCTTATAACTTAGATTCGATCGAAACTGTTTTAAATAATAAACTAAACACACTTTCAACCAGAGCGCTAGATGCAGCTAGATGCAGGCACATTCACAACTCTAAACGCTTTTTTGTCAAGAACAGTTTTGCTTCATTCCAAACGTCCAAACAATCAATTTCATCAAAGTCATCATGGCTTCTGATATTCAACCAGGTTGTAATTTGTAATGATAAGGTGCTCGGTTTCACAGAAGATCGTGTACAGTAGTGACCAAATAGCTTAGACTTTATTAATGCATGAGGTCTGCAGTTTCGGTGGCTGCAACCCTATCTATCTGTGATTATCGTGCCAAAATGAGACGTTTGTGTAGCACCTGCTCCACCACTGCCAAAGAAACTTGATGTAGTCCCCAACAAAGCATGTGTCTCATTCACCTAAGACATAGTCATATCTGCACACATTAAATAAGAACATACTAGTTGTAGGCAGGCTTTGACTATTGGAGCAACACAAAGAAAATGCCTTAATTAGCGTTTTACGTAAAGCAGAAAAGTGATTCGCAAATGACCACCTAAGTGGCCTATCTAAGCGCGTTTTGATACAGATGACAATGTTTCCTTAACAGAGCTATAATTATGCACCATCTCGCATATGCGGCAACTGCCTGCTTTGCCTGTGCCTAAGGCCGGCCCTGACTCCTATGTTTAAAGCTTTGCACTGGCATCCTGTTGCAGCGGAAGACTTTAGAGAGGAACATAGAACACAGAGGAACATAGAAAACTCACAATTTTCACAAGTGAGTATCATTCACACATGAATTCCATGAATAAGCCATAGGTTCAGTGGTTTATTGCTTGAAGTTCTATAATACAATTCATAAAACGCATTATTTCGATGAATAAGCTGGTTTCCCAATCGCGGCTTTCGTATGGTGCTGAGAAAGTTTGACGACTTACATTTACATAACTCGATAGAGTTCAAATGATTTGTTAGTCACTGCTCACCTCTCCGCTTGGAGTCTTTGCAAGTGTTTAACAAAGTTTGATGTTGAAATGTCAGAACGTAAGAATTAATGACTTAAAGGAAAGGCAATGCTTACTGGTAAAGTATCCAAGTGCTTGTAGAAATGTCATTTGTGTTCAAGTACTTAGGTCTCAAGTACGAGTACAAGTACTTAGGTCTCCAGTACAAGTTCAAGTACTTAAAGACGGTACTCAAGTTGCACTTGAGTACAAGTACACGTACCAATACAACACCTCTGCATACAATTATAGTTCACAAAAGAAGTTAATCATCATGAAAATAATTACGTTTTTCCTCCATGATATTGCCGATTTTAAGCAAATTCGCATATTTTCACCTATTCTAATATTTTTGTGCCGGGGCAAGGCTTAAGCTTTTTCAATTGGTCTGAAAATTGGCAAAGTTGTACAAAGTGATAAGCGGAATGGGAAAATCGCCGGGGAACAGTACTTTTTGGAACTTTTTTAAGTACATTATATTCCGGAGCACCCTAAAGTGCATGATAACTATCATCAATCCAGCATCCATTTCTTGAAGAAATTTGTTCATCAGTCCAACTTCCATTTAACTGGAAAAAATTACTTTTATCAATCCAACTTCTATTTAACTAAAAAAAACTATTTTGCATCAATGGAACTTTTATTTAAGCAAAGAAATATTATCATGGATCCAGCTTCTATTGAATCGAAAACTTATTTTCATCCATCCAGCTTCTATTTACGGGACAAATTATTTCGATCAATCCAGCTTCCATGTAAACACACGAATGTTTTCACCAATCCCACTTTCATTTAGGGATACAATTTTTTATGAATCCAGCTTCCATTTTAAATTGACAATATCGGATAATTTAGAAACGTAAAATACGGTTTAACCCTGCTTCTTTACAGTGTGTAGCTTGCACGGGAAAATTATATGAAATTTTTAAAGGTCTCGTGTGCATAGATACAGAGAAGTTTGACAGTGATGTGTTGCAGGTTAGGCTCATGCCTATAATTGGTAATTATAACCAAGTCAGTAATACCAGGACGGCATGAGGTAGTTTGTATGCTTGTGTGAGATATTTCTTTTATTGGTTCGATTGTAACAAGCACACAGAGTGAGAAAGAAAGACAAATGATGAACAAGTATCACAGAGGTTGCAAGAGAGCGTGCATCGACCCTAAGCTGACGAAGATGGTAAAAGCAGGAGCGAGACAAAGAGGAGAGGTGTTTAGTAAAGGTTAGTTCCTGATCAAGGATGACACCGAGGTCTCGTAGACTGTACAGAGGTAGAGAATGAAATTAGAGAAATTCAACTGCAATAAGATTTATGTCAAGTTTTTCCACCTGCTGGCAGGTACCCAGCCATATAAACTGGCTTTAACTTTTACATTCAAGTTACACTGTAATCATAATGAGAAGCTGATTTCTGTGTAGCCTACTTTAGAAAATCCGAAAGATATTTTTATTTTGCTGCAAACACACACACGTGTATATATATATTGTATAGGTTGAACCATTCAGAGGCGCTCCCAGTGCGCAAGGCCAAGGAGAAGAAAAAGTTTTGAGAAAAGCAAAGGTGGAAGAGAGGTTACTAGCTAGAATTCGAGAGCGAGTAGATGGAGACAGCGCATTCCAAAGAGAGGGACCAATTGAGGTAAAGGACCGGGACTGAGCCATAGCTGTTCTAGTATGAGGTACTAGAAGCTCAAGTCTGTTTGATGAGCGTATACATATAATATTCGTGTTTATCATTAGTTCAAAGCGACACAAGTAGAGCAATATTTCAAGTAAAGTCATTGACCACTGTAGCAGACTGTACTGATAATGACAAAGATTAGACCCATACTCAGTAGAATAATTGTGCCTTAGTTCTGACAGATAATAGCTAACGTTCAACAGTTTTTTTCATTTTTATCGTGCAGCCAGGTAATGTCAATTAATAATCATGGATCATTTTGGAGAGGGCTTCATGAAGTCGAACACTTGCATTTACAACACAGTAACCTACTTGTATGCCTTTATCACACAGATAGCCTCTTCTGCTTGATTGATGATGTCGTAAAGTGACAAGTAGCCTACGATAAAAGATAATAGGTGTCTGTACGGTATACGGAGGGTTGGTCATAGGACGATTTGTCATAGGATGATTTGTCATAGGGTGATCGGTCAGATGGTCTTATCGATCACAGGGCCTCCATGTAATTATCCTAATAAGTTTCTTCATTGGCACTGATTGTATTTGTCTAAAAACGATGAATGTCGTCCTTAATAGCTGCTTATTTTGCTTTCGGTGTGTTAAGCTTAAAACTAAGAATGTCTCTAACTCACGACTACAGCCAATTATGTCGATATATTAGCGGCATATGACCAATCGTCTTATGACCAATCATCCTATGACCTGTCGTCCAATGGCCAATAGTCCTATGACCAATCGTCCTAGAACCGCCTGTACACTAGGGTGGATCGAAAAAATTTTTTCTTTCGTATCAGATATTAATATTGAGCAAAAGTTGCCTTTAGTATACGTTAATAACTGTGTAAAATTATTTTAAATTTGGATGACATCTTGAGGGTCCCCAACGAGATCAAAAATCGTCTGCGCTCGAAAAGCAAAAAGGAACAGTTCGCGTGCAGTTTTTAATTAAGTTCTGTTCATTCCTTGCAATTGTTGCATCGTGTGACCGTTGGTATAATCTGGATTTATTAGAATATGTTTGGCAAGCACTTAGTGTATTCTACTACTTTTATATCTATGCTATTTAGGCCTATTTCTTGTTTTTTATCTATTCTGCGACGGGCGAAAAGACAAAACTAAGATCATTAGAAAAGAAGGCGCACGCTTTCATTGACGACATTATATACAGCACCATTTGTCATTGATCAGAGAAGCAGGCTCGGCATAACTTGGTCATGTTACATCCAAAGGTGGTTCAACAGAGTGCTTGAAATCGAGCATTGTAGAGTACCTGAGTGAAAAGCACATTATCTATCGAAAGTTGATTGCAGTTGGATGCGACGGCAATAGCATTAGTCAACGGGGGAAGGAAGGGTTGGAGAAGTCATTACGTTGTTAGAACAAGAACTGAGAAAACTTACAGTGGCTTATCTGCATGGAACACTTACTGCAGAGTCTTGATGGAACAACATTCTGATCCGTGTGCATTTTCCGGTCCGCTTGGTATACGTCATCGACATATATTGGGTCGATGGTAGGCCTATACGTTTATCAGCATGTGAACAGTTACCGGTGACAAACTATATCAAAATAAATGCTGATTTGCCATATGTTAACATAAAGGAACTCAGTACAGACCAGAAATATCTGTGGGAAACAACCAACGCTGTTTCCGAAGGTTACTGCCCACATGACAACCATAACTTATCTGAACGAAACCCCTGCAAATTGAATCACTCTGGGTGGCTTACAACTGCGAATCGACTTCTCCGTTAGTACATCACAACAGCTGAACCGTCAGCCAACTTGCAGATTCTTGCAGCGTACTTCCTATTGTGGTATAATCGTTTATTGAGAAATCTTGTTGGCAAACAGCAAGTTAAGGTGGTTCAGTATCAAGACTAAGCCGTCGTGCAAAGATGGTGCAAGACATTTGCTCAGTTCTGTCCAGCTGTCCCGTTATCTTACAGTTGAACAGAAACGTATTATCGATCCTGTTATACTGCGGAATGCCTATTTTGCTCAACCGGAAAACCTACTTCTCTCCATGATTACATACAAATCGTCAGCACGTACGCGAATTCGGAATTTGTCGCATTCTGAAGGCATGTTCGTCAACTCGAACATTAGCTGTGTGACAATTCAAAGTACCAGAACTCAGGTTTGACGCACGAGATGTCTACCACTTGATCGACAAATTCACACATAACTGAACCGCTGACGACTGACATTTCGGAGGAACATGTGAAGGCATTTTTGAAATGCGTTGAACCACCCATAGCTAACCTTCCTAAGTTATCTTGTCATACTCGGCTGTGGAACGCTGTGTAAAGTTAGTTACTAAATCGCCAGCAGCGGTTTGTGGCGCAAAATCGCGAGATGGCTTTATCAAATCCCGGCTAGAATCTCGATTGATAAATTATAATGCCAACGTTTAATACAAAATCTGATTATCGAGACATTTGTGCATTTTAGTTAAGCATAAAAATGTATTCTATGATTTGTTACATGTAATACGAGACGTTGGCACGTCTGATGATTCACGATAATCCATAATATTTCCTATAGGCCTACATAAAGGCCCCATATAGCAAAACTTCACAGTCCTTGGGGACCCTCAAGATGATACACAATAATTACCAAATTTTTACTGTTTGTTTGTCATACCAATAGGCAACTTTTGCCCACTATTAAATTTAGTTATTTAAGAAAAAAGTTTTTAGCCCAAGCATTCGATCCACCCTACTGGTACAGTACACTGTGTCCCATGGCTTTGATGCTATTTCGTAGAGCACCTGCCTTTGAGCCATTTGCTCGTTTCATCAGGTAAATCTTTGTGAGTCTTCTCCGAAATTCCAAGATATCCACGGAATCTGCATTTCCTTTAGTAGTCTTGATGAACGGCTGCCAAGTTGTGTGTACAGAGGACTCGATGCAGAATACACAAACTATCATTGTTTTTGTTTATCACACATCGACTCTGTAGTTGCCAAGGTTCCCGTCAATGCGATCAAAGCGTCACGTGAAAATGTTGCATTCACATCAATATATATATATATATATATTTGTTTATTGAAATATGAGTAACAGACCGCATTCAGTGACAATAGAGGTAATTACAGTGTCGTGAAGTTAACATAAAATTGAGTTACCGTCTAAACAGTACCCTAGGTATAAAGCAGTGTTGGGTAAACTCAGACAAGAAATGAATTATATCAAAACTCAACTCAAGCATCTTAAAATGAGTTAAAACTAAAACTCAACTCATCCTAAGCGAAATGAGTTAACTCAAACTCAGTTGTTAATTAAGTTAAATCATCCACTCATACGTCTCATACTAGCATGTTGTAATCGAACGTTGTACAAATACACAGTTACCAGGAAATGGTATCATCAGCGCATATAACCTTCCCATTGAATGGGCGAATGGACAGGCAAAAACTGTTAATGGGAACATAGGTTAGTAAAGTAACAACTTTACATATAAGCATAATCTGACAAGTGATTTCTACCAAAATTCGACAGGCCTTCTTTCGAATAGCCGCAAAGTAGCCAAGGACCACCATTTGCCTACGTACTGAAGGCATGGCTTTCGTCAAATCGTCTGGTTCAATTGCCTAGTGATTTCCTCGTTTTTCATTTTGATAATATCATCTCTTACCTCTTGCAATGCACACATTTGCATCTGTTTAATTTGATTTTTTAATGTTTATATGAATGAACTTAGTTGAGGTGTGTTACAAATCGCTGCGAAACATGCATGGATCCATCCAGACATAAATTTATGCATGCATACGACGACTTGTCAATAAGTGAGGAAAATGAATTAAAGGAATTTGCCTAATAAAGAAATGTTCAAAAAATGTGGGTTTGACAAGGCAAGTTTAGACATGAACGCTTGATTGATTGATATTGATTGATTGTTGTAAACACTTCAGCAAGACAATGCTATCTAATAAATCGATACAGGCTTTGAGATGCAACATATCAGTTTGGCCATCGACCTTTAATTGCCTAAACCAGAACGCACGCATCTGACCATTGGCAATCAGTCATGAACCTGGAGAAAAACAAAGGTCCAATTATGTTCAAATGGTACCTCATCGTACCACTTATAGCAGAAATACATGCATACAATCATATATACACACATACACACATACACATGCATGCATACATACATACATACATACATACATACATAAATACATACATAAATACATATATATATACAATGTCATACATACAGAATGTCATACATAATGTCAAACACATACTGGATCTTATGGGACCATGAGCGGACAACGTATGAATTTCAGATCTTAGATCCAATGCATCATGGAACTTAAACTGCTTGGTTAAACGGAGTCGAAAATGCAATCGTATGCTCTATAATGATCTCCCAAATTGCAAAGTAAGGCCTATAGAAACACAGTTTAATTACTACTAATTTAGTTACTACTACATTATTAAAAAAAGTTAATTTCATTCGAATTTGAATCAATGTTTGTGTTTTTTTTTCAAATTCGACGTTTGGTCAATTTTCCAAAAAATAAGGATGTAAAGTTTGTTTCCGGCTGCGAAGATCATATTTTAAAACCTCTTCAAGCGAAGTGACATGATAACAATTTAAAAAAAAAGGTAAAACAAAGAGACAAACTTTATTTCACTTAAATCAGTCTTGCAACTCTTTCTTATAGGCAAATCATTTTAAATAATATTACTGACATTTAATGTTGATATAAAGTAACACCTGAAAAACAAAAACAAATTCTTATTAAAGAATTTTTCACATATTTATATTTTTTAGTCCTTAGCCCAGTTTCACTTCTGTAGTGGCTTTGCCCCGTCGCATTGGTTGAAGATAAAACCAGGCAAAAGCCAAAAAGGATGTAATTCTTGATTTTCAGATACTTCTCTAACTGTACATTTTGTAGTCCTTAGTCAAAACTGAACACCATTAGACCAGTTTCACTTAGGTAGTGGTTTTGCCCCATCGCATTAGTTGAAGATGAAACCAGGCAAAAGCCACAAAGGACATATTTCTTGATTTTCAGACACTTCTCTAACTGAAGGTTACAACACTTCTCCAAACATTATGCAAGGGGAGAACGTTGTCATAGCCTGCACTTTGAACTATTATAACGGATCTGTGTTACTTGCTTCTATACTTAGACCGCATTTCTATTTGGCGGATTATACAGGGAGAAATGTTTCTAGTGTTTACGATTCAACGCCATGTGAATAGCCCAGTAATTTCGAAGATAGCAGTCACAGCTGGTCGACAAGATATCATGCCATACACATGTCATGTCTATTTGGAAATGATTCCAGTAACCTCTCCTGGTTAAGCAAATAGCAATCCATCAAATCAACAGCAGCTCAAGTTCACCAACTATCACAGTGCTTTGTAAGCAAAACCATTTTGCAGTACTTTAGAAATAACAATGGCTTACTGTTCCCTAATCACAATTTTATATAGCGCCTCTTCCAGATAATTCATCAGTTGCTAGGGTTCCCGTCAATACAATAAACACGTCAGATGAAAATGTTGCATTTCACGACGACATCCGCAGACGTCATTTTTCGACCTTACTACATAAACCATTATCAAAGAGAACAATTTTGAAGAGCTTATGGAAGGAAACCAAAAGACATAACAGCTAGGATATTACTTTTCATTTAATAACAAAGATCCTTCGTTGGTTGTGATTAACAATGGCTGTCGAACAGTCTCTCAAAGATCACTAGAAGAACAAACGTAATGCCCAGTCAGGCAGATGTGAACGAAGTATGATTAACGTAGTAGGCCTATTCAAAGTTCGCCTGATGTTGAATTACTCGCTTATCTGGTTGAGCAACGCGATAGA